>OY979709.1:56174979-56774979 GCA_963855925.1 Inga laurina | reverse complement strand
AAAACATTTCTCTACTGTGTCATCAAATAATAGCCATCATCATAATAAAAAAAGATTTGTCAACTTCCCCAACCTTTTCCATATGATAAAAATTTGAAGAAAGATTATTCTTATTGTAAATTTAATTTCCAAAAAATAAATAACTTTATGTAATTTATGATTGCAAACGTGATTGCATATATAAATTAAGTTAAATTATATACAATCTCCTGAATTTTGTGTCATAGTATGTAATAGCCCCTCCAAACTTTGAAATTGTATGGTAAATCTCTCTGAATTTTTACATTTACATAAATAGTTCTTAGACTGTTAGTTCTATTCATGAACCATCAGCAAATGGCTTGAAATTTAAGGCATATAACTCAAAATTGGCGGGCTTATCTGCATACAAAAATAAAGTTTAAAAGGGTATATATAAAGTTAATAGTTTGGGGTTAACGTCATCATCATAGACTTAATATTAAGTTATAAAGGTTAAGAAATTAGTAACTTATTAAACATGATTCTAAATAATAAACAAACATGCAATAAGACTGTAAACTCAACAGAGTTCAACAGTTTACGTAAGGCACTCGTAATTAATTATTGACCAAAAACATATATAACATTAATGACATGATATCAAGCTGGAAAGAAAAAAAAAAAGAACAATATACTCCTTATTCCACGGCTATGACATATGGAGTAGTATAGTGTTGATGAACAACATTGAAGAGGCAGCTATCTTTATAGTATAATGTTCTATCCAATCTGGGGAACCCGAGTGACTATGCCATGACGGTTGACCCAAATCCGAACCCGATCGCATCGGTAGTCATCGGTGACGAAGGATCCTACCACCACAATTATTATGATAGTCACCCATTGGTTCTCTCTCGCTATTATTGCTTCTGCTCTCTGTGCTTCCACCCCTACCAGCTCTGGCCATGAATCCTTGCCTTCACTCACATCAACACACAAGTCACAAATATGTACCAGGAAAAAGGGACAAGACTTAACATACAGATAATAACATCATTATCGAATTACAACGATCTCTATTACCTCGGCAGCCACCGGACATGTCTTCCACTTGGGGATTTCCCTGCAATGTGTCTAAAGTTTATGTCTTTTGTTTGGGGTAGTTGTGATTGCATGTAGCTGGGGGGGGGGGGGGGTCCTATTTATAGTACGGTTGAGGTTGTGTTTTGATCAAGTAAGGGACATTTCTGACTGCTTCTCCCTCTCTCTCTATATGGCAAGCATGGTTGTATTTTTATAATGCGTACGTACATCAATTCAATTGAATTAGTCAATTTTTCATGTATGTTTCACACACTATTCTCCATTCTTTTTGTTTTCAACTTTCTCCATATGTTTTATCATTCATCATGCTTTTGTATATATACACCAATTTGAAAGCTTATATCCTCTCTGCATCTACCCTAGATCCTTTTATATTTATTCATTTTTTAAACAAAAGAAGTTAATATTCCAACATGCTATTATATAATTGCAATAGACCTTGTTTTCTCGTGAGAAGACTTGGACAAACAGATACATAAGGGCATTATCTAATAACTCAGTCAAACTATCAATTATATATGCCAAAACACCATGAATAAGAAAATACGGACCTTTGTCAATTGCTCGGATATCTGATAATAAGATTCAGAAAAGGCACTGAATACTAGTTGAAAGTATGGAAAAAAAAAACTACGAGTCTTTAATCAGTCTAATAAATTAGTATTCATAAGGGAAACTATTCAGGTGGAACAAATAATAAATGAACCAGCGATTTGAACTCCTTCCATATATCCTAGTCAAAAATAAAATTGAATATAACATTAAAAACGTTTCTCTACCGTCATCAAATAATACCCATCAGAATAAAAATGATTTTTCAACTTTCTCAACTTTTTCCATATGATAAAAATTAGAAGAAAAGTATATTTATTATTTATTCATTTCCAAAAAAGTTAACTAATATTGTGTCCTTTATTATTGCAAATGTGATTGAATATATAAATTAGGCTAAATTATACAAAATCTCCCTAAATTTTATGTTATACCTAAATAACCTCTATCCTTAGAAATTTTAAAATAAATCTTCCTCAATTTTTACATTTTTATAAATATTTCTTATACTATTAGTTTTTTTCATTATTTATCCTCAAATAACTTAAAATATGAGGAGTTCATCTACATGTAACGCAAAATTTGAGTATGCATATAAAATGAATTTTAAAAATGTATAAAGTTAATAATTTGGGGTTAATATTGTAGACTTGAAAAATTTGAGGAGGGGTTTATTGTTAATTTCTAAATGTTAATAAAATTATTTTTACATGCATGATTTTAAATTCAGGAACATTTTACGTAATTTAGCGCCTATAAATTATAAAAAAACATGCAATAAGGCTGTAGTGTAGATTAAAGGGAAAATCCCATTTAAATCTATTTGAAATATCCAAATTCATATTTAGGCCTACACTTTTATTAAATCCCTAATCAAGCCAAGAAGCCTCATTAGGGATTTATGAATTTGTTGATTTTACTAATATGCTCTTCTACTATTTTATCCCTTCTCACTCTTTCTCTCCCAGATGAGCTAACCATGTGATCTCTTCCCCTCCATATTCGCAGCTCATCTGAATTCCCAGTCCCAAAGAGAATTCCTAGTAGAAATGGAAACAAAATAATAGCCCCGCAAACTTGCCAAAATTAGCTTTAATGTTGCTGAAGAATAGAATGGCGTTGTTCCCAATCAGCGCCACCTCGGCCATCGCAAGCATGAAGAGGCAGAGGAAGATGGGACAATTGCTATTTAGAAAAGAAAATACTAAAGAATGTATACACCAACTTCCGTATCAGAATAATACTGAAACGGATCTTCTATTCATTGATGCTCTCGCCGCTACATGTATCAAATTGATTGCTCTCTTGACGTAAAAAGAACGATTTTAAATATAAAATGAATCAGATTTTTGCAGATGATAATATTTGTTATTAGATGATAATATTTGTTATTAGAATGCTTACTACGAAATTCAATATTGATCAGAAAACAAAAAATATCATGATATGGTGGAATGCTCTCTCATTCTTTTAATTAGAGGGGTATTATAATCTTTTAAAAATATTCAGAAATCCCTAGTGAGACCTCTTAGACTGATTAGGGATTTGTTAAAAGTGTAGGCTGAATTTAGATTTGGATATCTCAAATAGATTTAAATGGGATTCTCCATAGATTAAACTCTACATAGAGTTCAATAGTATACACAACGCACTCGTAATCATTGACCACAAAAAAAAAAAAAAACATACCCATGATATATGATATACAACAATATCATGAGATTGTATTGGATAGAAAATAAAAAACTGAATAATAAACTCCTTATTCCATGGCTATGATCTATGACATGGAGTAGTGTTGATGAGCATAATGACAATATTAATATTAATTACTACCTCCTGTCTTTGATATGAGATTATGTTTGTAGTATAAATTGTATGGTCAACTAGATCTTATATTATTATATTAAGTACGAAGCCAGCAATAAAAAAGGTGAAGGTAGGTAGCTAGCTTGTTCTATCCGATCTTAAGAACCCAAGTGACAATGCCATCACTATTCACTCAGACCCAAACCCTATCGCATTGGAAGTCAGTGGTGACCGTTGATCCTTCCTCCACAATTATGGCATCCACCAAATCGTTCACGTTTGACACACTATTCTCCAATTCTCTTGTTTTCATCTTCCTCCATTTGGTTTCTCATTCATCATGCTTATGCATATAAACCAAGTAGAAAGCTTATCCTCTCTGCATCTACCTCGTTTATTTTATTCACTTTTTTAGGAGAAGAAGATAGACAAAAAAGAATGTAGTATTCCAACAACGTGCTGATTATATTAGTATTACAATCCAACTTGTTTTCTCGTGAATTGACTTTTGAGAAACAGCTGTAAGGGCTTTCGCAAATAACTCAGTCAAACCAACAATTATATATGCCAAAAAGCCATGTATAAGAAATTACAGGTCCTTAATCAATCTATAAAAAAATATATTCGGGTGGAACAAGTACTATGTGAACCAGTGATTTGAACTCCTTCCATATATCTTACCACACCAACCATAATTGATCGGTTGCTTTCAGAACAGAGTTTAATTAAATTCACATCATCATCTAAAGCTTGATAAGTATCAGTAAATACAACAGCCATAACTTCAAATTAACGAAACTTTCAAATATAAGCTCTTTGCTTCACACGGTTGCTATTTTGTATTATTATTCCAAGTCACCCGAACCGCTATATTTATTAGATTATCCAGAAACTTATATAAAAGTCAAATATCCCTCGCTCCAAAAACTGAATATAGGATTGGGAAGGGCGAAAACTCTTGACTTTCTCTCCCCTCCCCCTCAAAGCTTTCAAATGCATGGCTTGAGTTCATTCAATGACGCTTTCCTGGTCAATGATCATAGCTTGTGATTTCATTTCCATACAAAAGTTTAAATCGGATTCCTTGTCAATATGTAAAAATCATGACAGCTATGGTTAAGTTTGCGAACTTAAATTTTCTTTCAACTTAAGCTCGCGGGTTTGTAAACTTTAATCCAAACAAATTATTTTAGGGTTAAGATGTAAATTTGTTCCAAAAGTTTTTACTAAAGAGTAATGTTGCCCCGAAGTTTGAAAACATAACAATATTATCCCATATCGTTAAAAAACTAACAGTTGGCTGTTAAAAAATTGACGTTGACAATTAATTTTTTAATGGTAAAAGACGTACAACATTATTCCTATGAAAACTTTCAGGATAATATTATTTTTAAACGAAAACTTTCAGAATAAATTTGCGACTTCCATCATTTTATAGGGCTTTTTACTGTGCTAGATTTTAAAACATGATGATTTATGACTCCTGCTTGGTCTTGTTCAGATTTTATTGGAAATCTATTACCTGTTCCACCCGAATATATTTTCCCTTTATTATAATTTATAGATTGATTAAGGACTTGTAATTTCTTATGCATGGCTTTTTGGCATGTATAATTGATGGTTTGACTGAGTTAATAGCGAATGCCCTTACGGCTGTTTCTCAAAGTCAATTCATTTAAAACTTAATAATAAACCCCCTTAAATTTCTTAAGTCGACAATATTAACCCCAAATTATTACGCTCTCCGTCCTTATATATATCAATGAAAATTTCCAATGAAAATTTCCGTGGCAAATTGCCATGGATAATTCAGTGGTAAAAAATTAAAATTTATTATTTTTTTAAAAATAATATTTATAAAATTAAAATATTAATTATTAAATAATTCTATTTAACCTTAATTATTAAAATTATATTTTTATTTATTAATATTATATTTAAAAATTTCTACTAAAATAATATTTATGATATTATTATTATATTAGTTATCATTTTATTTTATTTAAAAATAATATATATGTTATTAATATTATATTTATAATTTTATATTAAAAATAATATTTGTAATATTAAATTATTAGTTATTAAGTAATTTTAATTAAAATATTGCTTAATTAAATATATAAATATTTTTTTACATTTTTATTAAATTTTTCATTATTTTTAATAATATTATATTTAATTAATAATTAAATGTATGTATGTATGTATGTATGTATGTATGTATGTATATGTATGGTGCATGGTGCATGATGCATGCATGCATGCATGTATGTATGCATGTATGGATGGATGCATGTATGTATGCATGGATGGATGGATGGATGGATGTATGTATGTATGTATGTATGTATGTATGTATGTATGTATGTATGTATGTATGTATGTATGTATGTATGTATGCATGCATGCATGCATGCATAGCATGTATGTATGTATGGATGCATGTATGTATGTATGTGCGTATGTATGTGTAATATTTCAGCGCAATTGGCAAAGACTCGTGTGTGAAGGCGTCGGCAGCTTGAGGTCTCGGGTTTGAACGGGAGAAGAGGCACTTGCAGGAATTATGAGATGTGGACACATGGCAACACGAGGAGGAGACACATGGCAGCTAGGGGAGAGGGACACGTGGCGCACTAAGAAGCAAACATGTGGCATTTGTAAATTTAAAAAAAATTGAATTTTTTTTAAAGAAAATTTGTGACGACAAGGAATTCTATTGGAATTTCCGATGGAATTTTGTTTGTAACGCACCTATTAGCGACGGAATGGACTCCATCCGAAATTCCGTTGGAAATGAGGTCCATCGGAAAAGCTGATTCCGTGGCAAATTCCGTAGGAAATTCAATGTTTTTTTGTAGTAATATAAGAGCCTTTCAACGAATCGTGATATTTTAAAAAATAGTTAAAAGTAGTTAGATGTAATAATTATGTAGGAAATTTAATTTTTTCCCAAAATGCCCCTATTTATGAATGGGTGAGAGAGAGTAATAATAAGAAAAGGATGAAAGAGAATGTATGTAGCATAATAATTAATTGAGGGAAAAATATAAAATGTGCATTTATTATTGAGACAAACTCAAAAGGGATTTTATATTTAGAGACAAGCCCATTAAAAAAAGAGGCTCTTATATATAGGGATGGAGGGAGTAACTTTGTACCTTTTTAACCTTTATTTTTATATGCATATAATTCCCTCAAATTTTGAGTTATATGTAGGTGAACTTCTTAAATTTTAAGTTATTTGTAGATAAATAATGGATAAAATTAATAGTATAGGAATTATTTATATAAGGATTAAGGGGAAAAAATACCTATAAACTTTTTTTAAATGTGCACCTAGCACTATATACATTTTTTAGATGTAAAAATGCCAATTCCATTTGTTTGAGCTAACGAACATTACTTTTTAGTGGTGGACCCCACAATGTTGTACATTTCTCAATCCAATAAAGTGTAAAAATGACTATGTACTTTTACCAAATATGCATTTGGCACCACATATATTTATTGTATGCAAAAATGCACACCAACTTTTGTCTTGGTAGCCCCCACACTTATTCACATGCCAATTCCTCATTCTTCTATATATGTTCTCTCATCTCTGTCAATCCTCTCTCCTCTCACCCACCCTTCCTTCTCTCACTTTCTTGTCTAACACCACCGGATTATTGTTTTAGTTCTTGCTTTAGTTGTTGCAAGATTATTGTTGAATTAGACTAATGATGCAATCTCGTGGGTAAAGGAGGGACATGTATCTCTTCACACAGATAAGTCAATAATCTTAAAAAATAGGAATTTTTCAAGTCAAGACTGGGATTTCCATTAGTAGACCATCTAGCTCAATAATTGGACTCACATGATGTGTATTTTTGCATCCAAAAATGTATATGGTGCCAAATGTACATTTGGAAAAAGTATATGGGCATTTTTCACCTTAACCTTAAAAATAATTATGTGAGACCCACAAAACCAAAAGTTAATAGACCTTTGACTTGGTTAATGAAACTGACATTTTTGCCCCATTTAAAGATATTCATGGGCACCAAGTAATGTATATGGTGCCAATGCACACAACCATACCCTTTATATAAAGTAAAAATTCAGGAAGATTTATTATAAAATTTTAAAGCCGAGAGATTATGTACTTGTAACATGAAATAATTTAGGGAGGTTTTGTATAATTTAGCCAAATTTATATATAGAATCACATTTGTAAAAATAAAGGAAACAAAATTACTTTCTCCAATTGACAAATCCCTATTTTTATTACATGTTTTCATATTTTACTTGGGGTTTTGTCATAGTAATTGAGTTTAAAATGTCTCTTTTGTGATTAATTGTCATTAAATGTGTTTATATGAAATTAGGACTAAAAATGGTAAATTGTTAAAATAATTGCTATCACTCTTAATCATTGATTTTTTGAGAGGATTTGATATTGATTTAATTGTAGGTGCGTGAAAAATTAGATTAAATCTGAAATGGCATTTAGGGGCTTGAATTTCACAAATGACAGATTAGTCTCATGAATTTTGGAAATGTCAGTTCAGACCCCCTCGAAGTGACAGCATTTTGCTTAGGATTCATTAGGTCAGACTTTAATGAGTTTGGAGGGGAGAGTCCAAGGAGTTGAAGGTCGTGAGGAATAGAGGAGGCGCATCGGAAAATATCCAAACCTTCGAGTTTCACAAACACCACACCTTCACTATCGTCGCTAGCGACCTCCACCTCCACACCATCATCGCTGACAACCTTCCTTTTCACCATTATCACACTAGCTTCAGCAAATTTCAAAGGTAGGCAGCCGTGAGAACAGGGCCCTTCACCACAATCACCTTTACCTTCATCTTCTTCATCCTTCACTACTACAAATTAGACATTTAACGACCCTAAAGGACGTCCCTTTTTAAATTAGGGACGCTCAAAGTTCAATATTTAGCGGGAAATATTGGCGCTGGTTGAATTTTTTTTTTAAAAAAATTTGTACCACTTTAGACGTCCCCAGAGTCTTTGGGGACGTCTAAAGTGGCACTTTAGATATCCCCAGTCAGACTAGGGACGTCTAAAGCTCACTTTAGACGTCCCCAAAGACTCTGGGGACGTCTAAAGTGAGGTTTAGACGTCCCCAGTCTGACTGGGGATGCGGAAAAACCTGTCAGACGCCCATCCTATCAGCAGCAGGCCAGCAGCTTTATTTTCCTTCCCCAAGCTTCATTCTGTCTTCCCCCGTGAGCTTCGTTCCAGCTGTCTTCCTCTTTCCCCTTTCCCTTGCTTCCTTTCCCGTCTTCCTTCCTTCTTCTCAGTTCGTTGCTGCAACTTCCTTTCCCGTGCTTCCTTCCCTATCTGCCTTCCTCTTTCTCATAATCATATTTCTATTTTTCCATTTCTCTTCTTTGACAAGAGCACCGTCGTTTGTGTCTCCCTCTCACAACTATCGTCTTCCCAGCTGGTGGCACCGTGAGTCGTCTCCATTTCCGTCGTCCATAGGCTTGTCTCTCACTCCCACAACTTTGGATACAAATGATTGAACAAATGCTTGTAACTGTTAATTTAAATAAGATTATGAAATTAGAAAAACAGAGTAACTTGCATATGCATACTTTTAATCTGCTTCTAATTTGCTTGATATGGAAATGGACTATCATTATTGCATACTTGTTTTTTTCGTCAGCAGACTTCAACACGGTGATGTGTATATATATAGACATGAGTTAAAAAAATGACAATGATACTTAGGAATGAATTTGGTTTGGCTTAGGTTAGTCTAGTTTAACATTATTCAAAAGTCAACTAAATTACAAAAATATGTCAGAGTTTTGCCTCAAATGCGTGTATGGTTCTGGAATGTTGATGAGGTACAATATAATACAACATCAATTATGCCATAAAGTAGGTATGCCACTTTTTTTCTAGGGTGGTACATGCATTCTAAGAGAGCTCATTTCTTGTGATGGGATGAATAATACTTATCTAAAAATGTCGGAGGCTTGAAAATTGTTTAGTTGGAAGCTTTGAACTTAGCATGGGTTGCTTGGTAAAACAAATCACAATGATACATTGTCTTGAATATGAATTGTCTTAATTAGTTTAGTTTCGTTTAAATTAAGTTGAGACGGTTTGTTATTTTGATTTTGGGATGTCTCACTTTTAAGGGGAATTTTGGGATGAATTTCCAAAGTGTGAATTAGAGTTGTGTTGTTGTAAATATTATTAGATTGTTGGATAACGTGTTTATTAGATAGTGTTGAACTGCTGTTGTTTCCATTCTGGTTTATGCAATATTTCTTCTATCCAATTTCTACAGTTTAAATTTGCTGGACAATGATGTATATATAAAAGGCCATAAAAAAACTTTAGATATCCCCAGTGCAAATTGGGGACATCTAAAGTGTTTATGAACCACTTTAGACGTCCCTAGTTTAAACTGGGGACGTCTAAAGTGTTTCTGAACCACTTTAGACGTCCCCAATTTTCACTGGGGACGTCTAAAGTGTGACCTAAAGACGTCCCTTATTTTAGGGACGTTATTGACAATTTTTTTTACGTCGCTCAGATAGATGTCCCCCTGTTTTCAGACGTTAAAAGGCCCATGATAACTCTCCATATTTTGTACATTTAAAGAATATTTTGAAGATAATTGGAGAGTTATCTATGCAATTTTTAGAAGATTCAATGAGATTTTATTATGAAAAGATCAAATCAAAGTGGTGAATTATTTGTGGGATTTAGATTGTAAATATTTAGAATAAAAAATAATTAATTTTAATAAGATAAAGTTTAAAAAAAGAAAAGAAAAAAAAGTTGTTGTTTTTATTTTATTTTATTTTGTTTTTCATCTTACCTTTTTACTTAGATACTTATATTATCATGGATGACAGCAGGTGACGTGGTTTGGGTGCCAAATATGAATCAAGTTGAATGATTAAAGGGAGCTCACGTGTTTTGCTGCAGAGGAGGAGACGACACCGTTTTTTTTGGATCAGCTAAATTGAAGACCTAAAGCAAAGGAACAGAGTAGCGGAGAAGGGAGGGCCGCAATAGCTATTCGAGAGCATCATCATCTGGAGGCCAAGAGGGGAGAACAAAAGAGAAGAGGAAACCAGAGGGAGCGAAGCAGACGTGAGAGAGAGAGAATCTCGTTCATCTTCTTCTCCATCATCGGCCACCGGAGTGAGGATGGAAGGAACTCCGGTGTGCCGTTGATATCCTCTGTTTTCATCTTCTTGACTGGAACCAGAGACGCACCCTGGACAGAAAAGGAGGAAGAGTGCACTGTAGCCGAGCCTGTTCATCAGTTTTGGGCAGCAGCGTTCTGTTTGGTGTCCTTTATTTTCCTTGTCTCAATTTAATTCCCAATATGATTGTGGATGCTGATCTGACTGTAGTAGTAATGGGATTTATTTTGAGCATGTGTGGCTAGTTCTTTTTCAACTTAGAGTAGCTATGAACTAATTTAAGAATTTTGAGCATGTATGAACCATTTAATTATGCTTAGTGTTAATTTTTGTTTACTTAATCTTGTATTATTTTATTTACCTAGTGCTTGATCACCATTAAGTATGAATTTGGGGAATTTAGATTATCCTTGGAAGAGGGATCTTAATTGAACCATAGGATTAAGTAATGTGGGATTAGAATTTATTTTAATTTGCCAATAGGATAGGAATATACTTATTGGACCCATATAATCATATTAGAGTGAATTTGGACATTTATTGCCTCTTGAGTAAATTAGTTAGGAATAACAATTTTAACTTGAGAGAGGAGTATAAGTGATTGGAAGATACTTATATTCATTTAAACTCTAGATTAACAATTTAACATTAAATACTTTTAATTGGGTAAATGCATGCTCTAAAACTTAAAGAAGGGATTAGCCACTCTAGGTTGTTTTTATCAATTGAAATCTTTAAATCATTAGATTTATTTCTTTTGCATTTGTTGAAATTTGTCTTTCAATCTCTTTCTTTGCTTTGTTCAACTTAAATGAAAATGGGAATTTTAATGCCTAATTATCTATTACCTTGGATCTCTGTAGGATGACTTTGATTTGCTACTATACTATTCTACGACCCATACACTTGCGGTGCATATTTAAAATTTAGTAGTATCAGCCCATAAAAAGAACGTTAAAAGCGTTTTTTGTAGTAGTGCTTCTTCTACTATCGTCGTCGACATCCTCATCACCACCAACCACAATCACCTTCGTGTCTTCCACTTCTACCTCTAGTGACCTTGGAATAGAGAGGAGCAGCAGCTGCCACAAATAGAGGAGGGTCTCCCATCTTCGACAGCTTTATTGTCTCCTTCAGCCACATAAAGATCAACGTCGCCACATGATTAGGATTTTTTCGTACATTAGCCTTGGGGTCTATAATAAAAAATTGACTAAGAATTACGTATAGGCAAACCTTTTATTGAATGCTAAGTAACCTAAATGTCATGCAAATACAATAAAACAAGGGGAAATGTGTTTTGAATTTTGTTGAAAATAAGTAAACTGAAAACTTTATTAAAATCCTAAAGCTTCTATTTTTAGTGTTTTCTTTATAAAATGGAATGGAATATGAAAATGGGTTTGTAATGTATAATGATTGCTCTTGGATGGAAGAATGGCTATCCTAGTTCAATTAAGACAATGAGAGTTAATTTTCTCCAAGTCTTAAAGGTAAAACTCTAAACGAACGTTTGGATCTAGTGTTCTTAATTAATAATTACTCTTAAGAACTCAGTTAGTAACTATCCCTAAGGCACTATTAGGAATCACTTAGAGTACAATTAAAATGGATAAATATAACTTGATTCCTCTAAGAAAGAATGCTCAAACGAGACACTCTAAAGCACAACTTAATTACATTAACTAAACAATAACTCTTTAGCTAATGCAATCTCATTGAACCTAATAAAGGAAATATATCAAATAAAGCATCAAATCACAAAATCCAATTCAATTACAAAGGTTCAATTCACAGAGATAATCAAACGAAATCTCATTCTCAAACAATATAAATAATATCCTAGAATTAGGAAATATAAAATATACAAATGAGAAATTGAATTGAAGTTAACTCCCCAGTAGCAGTGCAGAACTCAAGTCATTATCTCCATCCCAAGAGGCAGTGAGGTTCTGCTACTCATCTCTTCAGACATAGCGAATGGGAGCTGGAAGATAAGTTATCAAGAGTGGAGCCAAATGTAGAGAAGAAGGTTGTTGGAAATGGTGAACTCGACAGGAAGATGATGGCTAACAGTGATGAAGATGGAAGATAAAGAATGGTAGAGAGGGAGAAATGGTCGCCAGTAACTGGGAAGTTCCACTGGAAACTCCACAGTCTCGCAGGAAAATCTCTAAATCTCTCCAAAAAACAAAACACACAAATGAAGTTGAAACTCATAAAGAATCTGACAAGGGATGATGGTGTGGTATTTGAGTAAGGAAGGAACGGTGGTAGGAGCAGAAGAGGACTCACTGGAACTGTGCCTCTGATGACAGTGGTGTAGTGAGAGAAATAAGGGATAAACGTCGCCGGAGAATTCAAAGCTCGTCGGAAACTAGAAAATCTCGTTGGAGTATGGTTTCTTAATACTGTGGTGTGCTTATGGTGGTGGAGGCTGGTGGTGGTGTGAGAACGAAGACCAACAGTGATGAGACGTAAGAAGGTCGACGGTGATGCAGTGGTCTATCCTCTCACTCGCGGTGCCTCCTTTGTCTCTGCAACTCTCCTCGCAACCAAAGAAGACGGAGGTAGTGGTAGGCTAGGTCACTGGCGATAATGATGGATGGAGCGAGATGGGAGGATCGATCATCCAACCAATGTCTTCCGCGGTGCAATTCCGTCTGGGTCTCTGCTCTTAGCTTAGTGATCAAGTCCACGGTGTTGGAAGAGGGTGGTCATTGGCGGCTATGGTGAAGAAGGTGAAGGCAGCCGGCGACAAAAGAAGAGAACGGAAGGAAGAAGATGAAGGTGATCTAAAGCTCTGAGTCCCGTGGCATTATTGTCCAAATATGCTTCTTACCTCAGCTCTTCAATATTAGGTTCCCTCAGCTGCCTCTATTGTCTCGCGATGAAGAAGAATCAAAAGGTCAAAATTTGAACTAATTTGCGTTTTGACCAGGGACTACAAGGAAATTTGCAAACGTTCTCATAGAGGGACTACAGTGAAACTTCTGAAACCTACTGGGGCAGAAATATAATTTTTAAATATTTGGGGTTTTCTGTAATTTTTCCTAGTCCCTTTTTTTCATTTCCTTTTAATTTTTAGCAATTTTAGGGACTTTTTTTTTTTTTTTTTGTAATTTTTCCCAGACTTCAAAATATTGATTCTAACCCTTCAAAATCTCCAATTCTCTTCCAAAACACCTATAATACAAAATTAAGCATAAGGTAGCATCAAAAGTCTAAGAAACAATTGTACAAAATAATTAACAAATTATGGCCATTTTGCCCCTAATTGCAGTTAATTTAATACAATTGTCCCTAACTAAAATTAGTGCTTAATTATGTAATAATGTCCTATAAAACACATTAAAAATCCCAATTTAGTTATGAAAAATTATATAAAAATATGGTTCAATCACCACTCAATTTCGTCACCGACACCATCCTTTTCACCATTATTGATGATGAAATTTAAATTGATTTTGCTTCTTGAAACTAATTCCATGAGTTGTAGTGGCTGACTCTCCTTTTCTCCTAAAGCAATGAGTTGATTCTTGAGGTTGGTGCTTCAAAGGGGAGTGTTCTACTATCCAATTTCTTTATTTAATCTTTTGTGTCAATTAAATTCTAGTTTTAGAGTTTAATTAGTATATTGGATTGGAGTTTTGTATTGGGGTTCCAAGCATTTCTTGAGATTAGATATGTATTTGGTTTTAACTTTGTGCACTTGACACTTGACACTCCTTCAAGTGGCGGCGTTACCGGGGAGCCAAGTAATTGGTTCCCTAGTAATTAAGTGTTTATCTTTGATTGATCGGTACCTTGAGCCTTTAAGCTTGCATTTAGGATTGTTCTTGCATATTTTTCATATCATGCCATTGCATTGTGCATAAGAAATTTTTGAAAAAAAACCAATAAATATCTTGATTTTCCTTTGTTTTTGCATTTGCATTTTTTCTTGCATACACTTGATTTGTGGTTGGAACTCACTATTATATACTTGCAAATTGATTGAAGTTCAGCTGAAATTTGGTTACTCCTATATTTAAGCTTGCTGGAATTTTTCAAAACTTTTGCCCAGGAAATTACAAGCTTCGGTTTCCTAAGGTTTTGGGCCATTCTAACAAAGACCAATAGCTTGGCTATTGGGTGTGGTGAAGTTTAGCCAAATTTTAGCGTTTTGGCCACTTTTTGAATTTTTCTTTATTTTTTGAAATTTTTCCAAATTTTTTATTAGGTTCGTTTTTGAGTTTTCTTCTTTGATTTCTTCCAATGTTTAAGATTTATTTGTATCTCTAGGACTTTTTAGGACTTAGGAGACATTGAGATTTAATTGATTGCAATTTGAATGGCTTGGTTTAATGAAGATCATGAGTTTAGGTTCTACACTAATCCTCTTGTACATTCCTTTTTAGGGAATGAAAGAACTTCAAGCTCTCAATTCTTGGATGAATCTTATGGTACTTGGAGACACGAAGCACTTTCTGATCTCACATATTCTCAAAAGCTTGATGTGCTTCAACAAGAAGTGGATTCCCTCCTAGCACAAATAAATTATCAAGGAGAAGCCTATGAATCTCAACCACCTCAGAATCTCCATTAATATTGTAAACCATCTTGTCCACAACCCCTCTATTTTGACTATGAACCCACCTTCCAACTACCTTAATCCCACTTCAACCATACTTCTTCACCCTGCCCATTCCATCAAGAATCACCCACTCCACTCTACTAAGAACCATCATCTTCATTTCATCTTCCCCCATTTCCCCTACTTCCATGCCATGTAGAACTCTCTATGAACCACCTTCTCCATCATTCTATGAACCTCCACCACAATCCCTTACACCTCAACCTAGTGGACTTAATGCTTTCCTCACCTTGCCAAACATGGATGACAAAACTCATACATTGAGAAGAATGTATGATGAGCTCAAGATTGAACACTTTAAGTTGTTCATGTTGAAAGAAGAAAATGTGTTTTCCAAGGAGGAGGAAGAACGACTTGAGGAGATTGAAGGCTTATCAAGGCGTTTATTGACAATGTGTTATGAATAAAGACCAGAGGAGAAGACAGAGCTTTATGGACTTATGACTCAAATGATAAGGGAACCAAACAGCATGTCACTTCAGAAGTAGAAGATTTCATACCTCCAGTGCCTACTCCCACAAAATATGTGAAGAATAGGTGTTGTCGGCTTTTATGCTTTAGTAACCTCTTCAAATATTAAACCAAGGATTGCAATATAGGATGCAATCCCTGATCGTCTCTCAAAGAACTTTTTATTAATTACCTAGAAACTAAGTGTAATGATTGATATGAAATGATAAAAATGGAAAATTTGATCTTTTGAGACTACTTTATGCAATTTAAAATTAAATTGTTCTATGCTAAGTTTTTTTGGGATTTTCTCTTTTAAAATATGAAATGGAATGATTAATGAAATGAGAGCAACAAGGAGATCAACAATGGAATAAGCAATCCCTCATAGCAATGGCGCAATCAATCCTCACTTAAAATGATTATAGGAGAATCAATCATACTAGTTCCAAAATGACTCTAAGGGCCACCCCTTAAATTAGGCATAACTTAGATTGATTAACACCAAGCCACCTTACATATTAATCTCTCTAAATTATGTTGATTAAGCACTTTAGCAATTAAATGAACTTAAAAATCATATTTAGCTTTAAGTCTAATAACCGAGTCACATCGCATTACCACTGGATTTTTTCATTAATCTTAATTTAACAATGACCACCCATATGAAAAATCAAGATTAATGATGCTAAAACCCAATGCTAAATATAATTAATAAATTCACATTCAATTAGCCAATGCAAATACAATACATCATTGATCCACTAACCAAGCCACCTGAAAATTAACACAAAATGTTCACAAAATCATCAATTCAATGACTAACTAGCACAAAGAAATGATAACTAATTAACTACAATGTCAAGTATTTAACAACGATTCAGCTACAACCAATTTTCTAAATATATCAATTCAACATCATAAAATTCATCCTAAGACCTGGAAATCACAATTACACTGTAGAATTAGAGAAATAGAAGAACAAAAACTCCCCTATTAAAGCTCCAAATTCATGCCATTGCCTCTTACTGCAATGGATTGAAAAGCTTAGCCACAAACACCCATGGAACGAGCCTAAAAAAACAACACAATCACTGTCTGAAGTAAGTGCTCAGCCATATAAAACTATCAATTAAACTTGATAGATTAATAATGGAATCAAATTAAACAGTAATTGCAATTGGAACCACAAACCGAGCAAAGTATCACAGCTGTGTTGATATGGGAAAAAGAGCAGCTACGGTCTGGGCAATGAAGGCTTGGAACGATGAGACTCGCCGGAAGTAATGGAAGATGAAGGTAAACGGTGGTGGTTGAGGTGAGATCGGCAGCTCCCCTGCTCACAGCTCTCTGTCCGCACCGCCTCTGTCGTTGAACGGTGGTGGTTAAAGTGGAGCTGGGGCTGCCGGCGGTGGTGGGAAGGTTGAAGGAAGGTGAATGGTGGTCGATGGCGGTGGACTTCCGATTGCCGCTCCCCTCAGCTCTCTCTCAGCTTTTACGGCCTCTTCCCTCTGATCCTCTCATCTCAGTTCTGGCTGTGTCCTGTGGTGGATGATACTCACCGAAAATGATGGTGGTGGTGCGTAGAGGAGGGTCGGCGGCGATGATGATGGAAATGGAGCTCGCCGGCGACCAAGGAGGAATGAATGAAGAAGTGATGAAGGTGATCCAAGCTTGCGGCTCTGTTCCGTGCTTCTTGCGTCTGTTCTGCAATTAAATCTGTCTGAAAACTGATTCATGCCAAAACGCAACAGTTGAATTCGTGGACCAAACTGGCATTTTCAATATTCGTGGGACCAAACTGACATTTTTGTAAATTTTAGGCCCAAACTGCCATTTTCAGTTTAATTCCATTTTTCAAGCACCTAAAAACAAAAATAATTAACCCAACATCAAATCTTCTCAAAAATAAATGATTAAGAGCAATTACAATTTTTATGACAATGTTGCCCTTTTTAATCTTAATTTAATATATTTACTTTTAATCTCAATTAAGCACAAAGAAGCCATTTTAAACTCAATTATCATGACAGAATCCCCAAATAAAATATGAAAATATATAATAAAATAGGGATTTGTCAATATGTCAAGAAGAAGCAAGTACGTTTTCAATTACCAGAGGAGCCACTTCCAAACAATGGTATTATTCCTCCTCTTCTTGAAAAGGTTAACCCTCTTACTATTATTCTTGATGTTGTTAGCGATGATGAGGTGGATGAAGAAATTGTGGTTGAATCCCTTCAAATACTTGATGTTGATAATACTGATGCTACTAAATTTTAAATATGCACCGCAAGTGTACGGGTCGTAGAATAGTATAGTAGCAAATCAAGGTCATCCCACAGAGATCCAAGGTAATAGATAATTAGGCATTAAAATTCCCATTTTCATTTAAGTTGAGAAAATCAAAGGAAGAGATTGAAAGACAATTTAAACAAATGCAAAAGAAACAAATCTAATGATTTAAAGATTTCAATTGATAAAAACAACCTAGAGTGGCTAATCCCTTCTTTAAGTTTTAAAGCATGTATTTATCCAATTAAAAGCACTTAATATTAAATTGTTAATCTAGAGTTTAAATGAATATAAGTATCTTCCAATCACTTATACTCCTCTCTCAAGTTAAAATTGTTATTCCTAACTAATTTACTCAAGAGGCAATAAATGTCCAAATTCACTCTAATGTGATTATATGGGTCCAATAGGTATATTCCTATCCTATTGGCAAATTAGAATAAATTCTAATCCCACATTACTTAATCCTATGGTCCAATTAAGATCCCTCTCCCAAGGATAATCTAAATTCCCCAAATTCATACTTAGTGGTGATCAAGCACAAAGTAGATAAAATTAATACAAAATTAAGTAAACAAAATTTAACACTAAACACAATTAAATGATTCATACATGCTCAAATCCCTAAATTAGTTCATAGCTACTCTAGGTTCAAAAATAACCAGCCACACATGGCTTTGAACTGAGTCATCACAGCAAATCCAAAAGCCAAATTCAGAAAGACAATTGAAACAGAGTACATCACTGCGCACACGGCTTCCCCTCCTTCACTGTTGGCTGTCGAACTTGCAAGAGCATGAAGAGCAATCTCCAGTCCTCTGGTTCAGTCGCCTTCCTTAGTTCAGCTCACGAGGATGCCGACAGTGACGTGTACTGTGATCGCCGCCCCTCAGCTCCTCCGATTCAGCTCTGGTTTGCGATGAAGACGGCTGCTCTATTTCTTTTCTTGTCCCAGACTGCTGCCTCGTTCCTCCTCTGTCCAGCTGCTCTGATGCTCCGCTGATCTTTCAATGCATTGCGGCTGTCACCCTCCTCATTGTGCAGCTCTCTTAGGTCTTTATTTCAGCATCACCCTCCAAAAACGCTGTCGTTCTCATTTGTGCTACACATGCTTTCCTTTTCATCGTTCAACTTACTTCAAAAATTCTCACCCCCAACAATATCACGCTGTGGCCATTATTAACGCATAGCTGACAATATATATATATATATATCTAAATCAAAAAGTAATAGGAAAAATAAAATAAAACAAAATAAGCACAACTTCTCTCTGTTTTTTTTTTTGAAGAAATTTTAAATTTTATTAAAATTAATTATTTTTATCTTAAATATTTACAATCTAAATCCCACAAATAATTCACCACTTTGATTTGATCTTTTCATAATAAAATATCATTGAATCTTCTAAAATTGCATATATAACTCTCCAATTATCTTCAAAATATTCTTTAAATGTACAAAATATGGAGAGTTATCACACCCCCACACTTGCATCAAATCTTGTCCTCAAGATTTCAAAACATCAAACAACCAAAGAAAATCATAGAAGCAAGATTCTCAAATCAAACACTACAAAATTGGATTTAATTCAAATTTTTGAGAATGAAGCTTTCTTGAAACTCTTTTCCACCTTCTTAAAATGCAAGTAGAAATGCAAGTAATTTAACAAGGATAAATGACAATAGAATATTCCTCACAAGTGAAGTGTTTGCACTTTTCTCTCAAGATAATTTAAAGGGCTTGTGTTTCACTCTCTTCCACTTATTGCAACCTATCTACCATAAGCTTGTTTATTATCTCCATCTCTACTACATTATCCCCTAGCTTACACAAATCAAAAGGACTTTTCTAAAAGTTGTAATGAATAGGGTAGGATAATGAAATGAAAGTAGTGACATGGTATAAAGAAATACTTTAATAGTGCTAAGTAACTCAGTGAAATTTATTAAGAATGAAGGAATATCCACTTAAAAGAAACAAACTCAACAATCTCTTTTTTTTTTTCTTTCTTCCATTTTTTTTTCATTTCTGTTTTTTTTTTTCTATTATTATTCTTTTTCTTGTTTTTTTTTCATATTTCTCTTTTTTGTCATTTTTCTCTCTTTGTTTTTTTTTTTACACCTTTCTTTCTATCTTTCTTTTCTTTCTATTTCTTGTTTTTCCTATCTACACAACTCACATAATAGACTTTCCAATCCCTTCACTCTTTTCTAAAATTGTTTTACTTAGCACTAACCAAAGTGGCAAATGAATGGGAAAGAAAAGATATAAAAATTGCATTTCTCAAACAAAGGGCTATTTACTTTGTGTAATTTTCTTTTAAAAACAAAGTAAGGCTCAAATGGGGTAAAGCAAAGGATTTTTATATGATAAGGATAGACATTTAGCCAAACTAGCTATGAAATGAATGCCTAAATCATCTTTGTGAATGCAAAGGGATTTAAAGCTTCAAAAGAGATTCAAGACAAGTTCTAGAGATAAAATCACAATAAGTGTACTCCCTCTTGAAAGAAATAAATATTTAGGCTCAAGTTTCTCACCAGTTTTTAACATCCTAAAGTCAATTATCCAAACCAAATTCTTTGCCTATCTATTAACATTCCAAGAAAATAGAACCGAATTCTAAATAAACTCAATCCTTTTCAAATTCAAATCAAACCAACTTTACCAATATTCACAAGTAAAAGTCAATCTTCCATGAAAAGCAATTTTTTTTTTGTTCAAAATTTTTCTATTTATGTGCAAAATCAAAGAAATTTTTCAAAATTGAGGACAAGTCATGCAAAATCAATGGTACCCTCCACCCCCACACTTAAATGTCACATTGCCCTCAATGTGAACAAGTAACCCTAAGTAATGGAGATGAAGATAACCATATCCAAGTGTAGGGATAGTAGAAGCTTCAAAGATTTTAAATTTTCACCAATTGATCACAACTAACAAGTGCCATCACTCAACTCAATAGTCAATAACAAATATCAATCACATGCAAAGATAGACTATATCCAGCATTCATATCCAGAACATGTTATCAACTATCAATTAAACAAAGCAAGGAAAAATAGAAGGAAACTCCCCTCTCAATCCTCATCTTGTGCTCTTAAATGCTCTTGATTGTGGCTATCAAAGTGGAATACATCATCATGGGCTACAAAAGACCTACAAAATCAAAACAAAACATCAAACCACACCTTGGGTTGCCTCCCAAGCAGCGCTAAGTTTATAGTCTTCAGCTAGACTACTCAAAACAAACTACTAATCATAAGTATCAAACACTATGATTGCCTTGTCTTCATTTCTTTTCAAGCAACAAGGTTTCAGACATAACAAATGATCTTTCAAGTGACTTACTTGTACTTCTTCAATCATAGACAATTTTAAAGTACAAGTTTTCACTGAATTCAAATTAAGCACAACATGCACATCTTTGCAAACAGATTTAGGAATTTCCAAAAATTTAAAGCATCCCATAAAATCCACTTGGCTCTCATCAGTAAGAGTCAAAGAGTCAATAGGAGAGTCATGAACAACAACTCCTGGGGTCTTTCCATTAACCTCAACATCAAAATCATAAAGATTAGGCTCCACAGCCGGAACCTCAATTGAATACTCACTGTTCTCTTCCAAATTAATTTCAGGCTCACATTCATTTTTTCCATTATCAAAAGTCTCATGTAATTGCACATCTTCAATTCCCTCACAATGATTATCATCAACACAAGAAGTGGAAATCATGCTTAAGGAATTAGCTTGAGTCATATTTTCTATGGATGAAACAATTTGATTCACATAGACTCCAATATTTTGGACACTTGACTCAACTTCAGCGATAAGTTCCTTTTGCTCTCTACTAAATCTCTCTACTGATTCCGCATACTCCTCAAATAACCTTTCTAAATTAGACTTTTCTTTATATTCAAAGGTTTTTTCTTCAAAATGAGGATGAGAGTGAAAAGATGGGGGAATTTCTTTTGAATATTGGCTAAAATGTGAATCCCAAGAATTTTGTTGCTCAAAACTTTCACTAGAACAAAAAGAATGATCAAAACAAGTTTGATTCCTAGTGAAATTAATCATCTCTCACATAGTGACTAGGATTGACATATGGACAATGCTCATGTGAATGACTCTCTCCACAATAAACACAAGAAAAGCAATTATAAGGAGAAGAATCAACATTTTCAATCCAACTAGCATTTGTATTTTCTTGTCTCATTCCATCCACATGCATTCCTAATAAAGAACCAAGATATGCCAATTTATCACTAGTTGAGCCAAATGAATGATGTGAATGATCCATTTCTTTTTTCAATTTTTTTTTTCAAAGACAAACAAGAAACAATGAAAATAAAACAAATCACACACAAGAAAACAAAATAAAAATATTCACAAAGCTCAAGCTTAAATTACTAAAGGATTTCTAATTCTAATCACCAATTGCCTTGAATCCCCGGCAACGGCGCCAAAAACTTGATGCTACTAAATTTTAAATATGCACCGCAAGTGTACGGGTCGTAGAATAGTATAGTAGCAAATCAAGGTCATCCCACAGAGATCCAAGGTAATAGATAATTAGGCATTAAAATTCCCATTTTCATTTAAGTTGAGAAAATCAAAGGAAGAGATTGAAAGACAATTTAAACAAATGCAAAAGAAACAAATCTAATGATTTAAAGATTTCAATTGATAAAAACAACCTAGGCTAATCCCTTCTTTAAGTTTTAAAGCATGTATTTATCCAATTAAAAGCACTTAATATTAAATTGTTAATCTAGAGTTTAAATGAATATAAGTATCTTCCAATCACTTATACTCCTCTCTCAAGTTAAAATTGTTATTCCTAACTAATTTACTCAAGAGGCAATAAATGTCCAAATTCACTCTAATGTGATTATATGGGTCCAATAGGTATATTCCTATCCTATTGGCAAATTAGAATAAATTCTAATCCCACATTACTTAATCCTATGGTCCAATTAAGATCCCTCTCCCAAGGATAATCTAAATTCCCCAAATTCATACTTAGTGGTGATCAAGCACAAAGTAGATAAAATTAATACAAAATTAAGTAAACAAAATTTAACACTAAACACAATTAAATGATTCATACATGCTCAAATCCCTAAATTAGTTCATAGCTACTCTAGGTTCAAAAATAACCAGCCACACATGGCTTTGAACTGAGTCATCACAGCAAATCCAAAAGCCAAATTCAGAAAGACAATTGAAACAGAGTACATCACTGCGCACACGGCTTCCCCTCCTTCACTGTTGGCTGTCGAACTTGCAAGAGCATGAAGAGCAATCTCCAGTCCTCTGGTTCAGTCGCCTTCCTTAGTTCAGCTCACGAGGATGCCGACAGTGACGTGTACTGTGATCGCCGCCCCTCAGCTCCTCCGATTCAGCTCTGGTTTGCGATGAAGACGGCTGCTCTATTTCTTTTCTTGTCCCAGACTGCTGCCTCGTTCCTCCTCTGTCCAGCTGCTCTGATGCTCCGCTGATCTTTCAATGCATTGCGGCTGTCACCCTCCTCATTGTGCAGCTCTCTTAGGTCTTTATTTCAGCATCACCCTCCAAAAACGCTGTCGTTCTCATTTGTGCTACACATGCTTTCCTTTTCATCGTTCAACTTACTTCAAAAATTCTCACCCCAAACAATATCACGCTGTGGCCATTATTAACGCATAGCTGACAATATATATATATATATATATATATCTAAATCAAAAAGTAATAGGAAAAATAAAATAAAACAAAATAAGCACAACTTCTCTCTGTTTTTTTTTTTTGAAGAAATTTTAAATTTTATTAAAATTAATTATTTTTATCTTAAATATTTACAATCTAAATCCCACAAATAATTCACCACTTTGATTTGATCTTTTCATAATAAAATATCATTGAATCTTCTAAAATTGCATAGATAACTCTCCAATTATCTTCAAAATATTCTTTAAATGTACAAAATATGGAGAGTTATCAAATACTCACATGTGGTGTCAATGGTTATGCTGTGTTCCGGCCGTCAAATGGTCCTTAGAGAGGCAAAGGATGAGGGTTGCCCACCAAGTAGTGGGCACTGATGTGTAATAATGTATTTCCAGGAAAAATTGTTGGGTCTTTTAGATTGGAGTGAGGTTGAAATTTCCTTTGTTAAGCAAACATTTTGTAAAGATTGTTTTGAGTTTTTTTTTTGGTTCTAGCGTTTTTCTGAAGTTTTACTTCATTCACATGCCCTCTTCCTTGGTATAGCTCATTCGTCACGATACTAAATTAGAATTCGTAGGCTGGCATTCACGTATGACCATGTTCATGTATAACCTCTGAAATAGGATCTAGTTCTATATTAAGGACCGTCGATAATATAGTTCGCTCGAATATTGTCCCATACACATCATCTTTTGCATAACATTCGAGAAACAAGGAAATGTTAAATTTTTTTTTCAGGAGTTAAGAACGAAGGATTTTCAATATGTTCTATGGTTTATTTTTGAGGAATGGGTTTCATTCTTTTTCTCTCAAGCTCAAAAGGTGTGCCTTAGTCTTAGTGAGCTCCTAGGATTTATTTTTTTCCCCTCAAAAGAGCTCCTAGGATTTAACTTAACTTTTTGGGTAAAGAAAAAATAAAAGCAGATTATAGAAGAATTCTCTCGTGTGATGTCTTAACTCTAACGCACGTCAGAGCTGCATATTAAAACTTAAAAGTTTCTTTTCGTTTTTTATACCAGCAATATTTTAAGTTCACTATGTGGAGAGATTGAGTTTTATCACCATTATTTATACTTAGTGCCCCTAAATGGGATTGTTGGGGAGTTCATTTTTGGTTAATAGTGGCTTTGTGTATATAAAATACAAAACGGGATCTGGCTTTCATATGCATGGCGTCATCATGTTCATTCCATAATTGATTTATGAACCAATAAGAGTATTCACAAGACAAATAAAGGCATTTACTAGATAAGTAAAGGCATTCAAAAGAGCCTAGAGAATTAAAAACATGTTGGCCATTCATAAGAAAAATAAGAGAATTTACAAGATAAACAAAGGCATTCACAAGACAAATAAGGATTTAAAAAATAAAATAAGGACATCATTGTCTTTTCACCTACAAAACTTAATTGCATCTTGACTCAAGGGGGTGCAGTGAAGTTTCATGAACCAAGAAATCCTACATGCAAACCTTGGCCACTTGCCATATCACATCTGAGTCGGGTACAAATCCAGCAAATACAAGACCATTCAATAGTTGACCATTTGATATCTTATTGTATTCTTTTGATAAACGTGTTTGATACGCCTATGTTGAGGAATAATTTTGCCCTGGTGCCTTCATAAATAAATAAGACTGGAATTTGAATTGCTGATCTCAACAATAGAAATTAATGGATAAACAAATTTCAATTATAACGTGGAGGGCAGAATATATGAATCCCAATGTCAAGTTAAACAGAAACTCTTTTTCAATGCAGGTTCCAGGTTATAACCTAATCAATTCTGTGGAAAACTTTACAAAATACAAATAAAAACAAACGAACAATCAGTCTTTACTAATATTCAAAAGTCAAAATCATTGAACCAATAAAAACTCGCAAGAAATGTCACCAAACCTCTCAAGGTTATATCACTATAAATACACTTACCATATTGTGATTATGCTTCATATCCATTGTTGTATATTTGTTCCTATATCTGACCAAACAATGAAGGTTTTCTTCAAGTTTCTTTTGCTGCTACTTCTTACTCTATCGCATGTCCAGCAACACCAAGGTGGCAGGATTTTGGAAGGAGAGAAACGACTTTGGTTGCAGTCCCTTGAGAAAGGTCCTGTTCCTCCGTCTGGGCCTTCTGGTTGCACCTTCATCCCTGGATCCAGCGGAAACCGCTGCCCTCCGGTGAACGAAATGAACGTTGCCGGCAACGCTTTCCACCGCCTCCATGGTGGTTCTGTTGCTGCCTATCCTCATCATGTGGTCCCATCTTCCATGGCAGCCAATTATTAAGTAGCTTGTACATCATCCACACATAAGGCTTACAAAGATTATTAATTTTATTGATTGTTTCTTTAATTTTTATTAGTTGTATTTTTTTTTCATGTTAAGTGAGAAGAATATAGGAGAAAGCTCATCATCTTAAGAAGTTGAGCCTCTAAACACACACACACACACACACACACACACACACACACACTTTGCTGTTATAATTTGTATCACGTATAGTTGTTTTTTTTCCCTTAGCAAAATTGTGCACAGCATGGAGATTGTACGTGTAAATTACAACTCGTACAACTTATGTACAGTGATTCCATTTGCTAAAACTTTGGTTTTGTTACAATGATAATTCATAATTACCAGGAGATCGATAAAGCACACCATCTCTTGTTCGTAGAGATAAAATAAGTTGTTTTTTTAACTTTTGAAAGCAGGGTGTAGTAGTTATAGTACAGGTGACTGAGATTATATAGGACTTTGATTAAAATATCATAATTAAATTTAATGCTCTTCCGTGTACAAGTGATGAACTTGTATAAAGTTAGTTAATTAATTGTGCCTAATTGTTGAAGTTTAGGTGGATATTTATATACTCAGATAATTGGGTACTTATCGTAGGGAGTTGCGTGTTGATCAAGCTTATGTTTGGAAATTATGAAGTAATATATGTGTGTGTGTGTGTGTTAGCAGAGCAGTTTGACCGCAGCCTCCCTAAACTCTAAACTAATTCCTACCTTCACAAAATCAACTCCTTTTTTTTCCAACGGAAATAATAATCGCAGGCTTACACTCACAATACAAAGTAAATCTAACAATAACAATACCTAGTTATTTAATTATTCATTACTAATATTAATTAGAAATTGGACAGATTAAGATATGAAGCCTTTAATTCTTGAGACATTTCATATTGTACCATGCACATGGCGAAAATAAGTCAAGAATTTTAGTCCAAATAAAACTTTTTTTGAAAGCTAATCATTTTCAAAACGGATAAATCATAGTAAATTTATGATACTTTATCTTCTAGAAATTAATTAATTGATTACACGTGGTTTATTTGGAAGAGAACTGAGAGAAAAGAAAATTAAAATAGCGGAATCATAATGTGTAAATCTCATGTACACTCACAATTTTTTTATCTATGTCGTCATCATGACTACTGCAGAAAATTTATTTGAGACTACATGTGGTATATTTGGAGAAACTAAAAGGTAAATGAGTGTAATTACAAGATGCGAATTTCATATTCAATTACATCTTTTTATGCCATTCATATCTAATCCCACACACATTTCTGAGTTATTGTTAATCAATTTTGATAAATTCAACACATACGATTTTCCAGAATAAAAAGATATACAAATTCCTTGTTTTTGTTGGGATATTAAATTTATGAAGGTTGGATATCTACATTAGAGCACTCGGATTATGTCTTTTGAATTCAAAAACCAAAAAAGCATCGTAAGCATGAAATTCAAAAAAGTCAAATTAAATGAGTTTGCAATCAGATTATTCGGATTGACTTGCGATTGTTCAAAATTTATAGTTATCGCTTAATGTTATGGAAAAGAAACTCATTGGAAGATCCGAAGTCAAGTCGGCCCACTGATAGTGATGTATAGCTCGGATTAATATTTTAGCCTAAAAAACTAATGCTTATATAATCTGTGGTTATACGTTTGTCTTTGGATGATCAAAGTCCTCCAATTTCACAGATAAGCAAGCATTGCTTGGTAAACAAAATCAAGTGTGAACAAGTTTTTTCGTTTTTTCCAAAAATCTAAGCTTACCAACTAAATTTTTATATGTATCCATTACGTAATAAGAATGTATTTTATGGCAAATTCATAACGTGTAGCCGGTATAATTGCGAAGTCACAAGTAAGAACAATATTATTTTGTTAATTATATGTTGCTTGGGTTTCTTAAATTCATTAATAAGACAAATTAAAAGAGCTGACATAGATCATCCCGGCTGATCTTATCCTCTGCTTGCTATGGAATATTGGCAAATAAAGAAAGAAGAAAGAAATTAAGGGATACAATTAATTAATGTCAAGTAGGAAACAATATGAATAAAAAGCATAGGTGTTGGGACTTGCGAGGCATATAATGAAAGGATGAATGTGAAGTTAACCAATTTGGGGGACTTGGGTGACAAGTTGTTGGTTGTTAACGAAGACGCGGACACGGTCGCATCTGAAATCACCGGCGACGACGGATTCTTCCCTCAGGACGGTGGCTGTCACTCTCCCATTTTGCCTCTCTATTATCACCTTCGCTGCTCCTCCGTTTGTCCCCACCAGTTCTGGCCACGAACTCTTCCCTATATATATATATATATATTCACCTTTTAATTCATATATTCCCGACAAACACACACATCGCCAGAGAGATGGAGAGAGAATTAGAGAAGTAAGAGGAAAAGGAATTATATATAACCTGGGCAACTTGACATGTTGCTGCACCTTTTGCCTCTGATCTCCGGATGATAATGCTCCTATTTACTGTTCATGTGGATATATATATATATATATATAGACACATATAGCACAGATACAGATTCAAGTCATGATTTTGTCTTCTCTTTTACAATGAATATCTCTCCACATTGGCCGGTTATTTTGTCCTTGTCATTTCATCAAATAAATTTTAATTTCTCCTTTAAAACTAATCAAATTCATATATATATAGCACAGGCGACAATTTAAATACACATACACACAACCATGTCAATATTCAAATATCGGACTTCAATGTAGTAAGGTGAGGGACACTATACCACAGGGACAGCTAGTTATCGACCACGTATATGTACAACTCACCATTATCATCGATTTAAAACACTAAATACTCAATCCCACTTGAAATAGCTCTTTAATAATCTCGGGGTTATCAAGAATAAAATCGAATTAATATAATATAATGCATAACTCGGGTCGTTTCACTTTGAGGAGCCAATTATGAAACTAATTTCTAATAAACTAAGTAATTACAATGCAAATTTGACAAGGGTAAAACATAATTGATTGATTTTCAAAACAATGAATTAAATGTAATTATAATAGATATTTTTGGAATAAAAGTGGAATGAAATGAAAATTAGTTTTGAATAGTGTGATAAAGCCTCCTGGAACAATGAATTTTATCTATCATTTGCTTCATAAGATAATGAGAGTGTGCTAATTTGACAAAAATGCTCAAAAGACCCTTTGAATTAGCTTGAGTTAGGTGAATTAAATCTCCCACACCAGTCAAAACTTAATCCCTCTAACCGAAACTCAATACAAAACACTAGCAATTGCAATCAAAGTCCCTCAAAATACCAAACCTCAGACATTGTTGAGTCTAGTGCATTAATCAATGATTATTCCTAGACCTAGAAATAATCACTTTTTAAAACATTATTAAAAACCACTTTGTATGCAATTTATGAAATCACAAAGTTCTCTAAAATACCAAACTCCATCAATCAATGAGTCTAACACCAAAAGAGAAGAACTCCTACTCTAGAGATGTTATTAAGCACTCTTAGTGTATGATTATGAATTAATTTATGCAGGTGATTCCAAAGTAATCCAAAATCAACTCAATATCCAAACAATACTATACAAGATAATAGAGAATCAAGAGAATTACAATGAAATATATATGTAACCAGATATATTGATGAGCACAATGTTCAACATAAACTAATTCAAATCACAAATTGATTCAAATAAAGATTAAACCAAACATATTAGTCTTAACTACAAATTACAACTCCTTAAATCAAAGAAATTATAAATATATAGTCAAGCTAATAAAGTAAAATAAAACTTCCTTTTGTAGCTCCGAGCATCAAGACCCAATTTATTGCTCGAGGATAAGAGAAATTAGCTGCTGCAATTCATCAACACAAGCCCTCCACACATATTCAAAGCACCAGCCATGAGATCAATTAACAGAGGAGAAACAGATTACGGGTGGTCTGAATTGAAGAAATAACAGAGCAGCTACGGACTGCGGAGCACAGGGGAAAGCCACGGCTTGAAACAATGGAAGGCACAGAAGTATGATAAAATGAGTGGAAGAAGTCAACAGTCAAGGACGGTGAAGGAAACCCTCATCTCCCCTTAGCTCCAAAATCGCACCCAACTCCAAGCCTCTCTCTTCGGCCTCACTCCCCACACAGCAGTTCGGACTTGAAGGGTGAAATGGCTGCAGGTCGCTGGCGGTGGTGATGCTGTAGTGAGACGGTGGTGAGGACGGGAATGGTGTTCAAAGGTTGAAGATCACGGCTCACTCCTCTGGTCTGACTCTCAGCTATCTCCCTGTTCTTCACTCGTGGCAGCTGTCTCTCTGTTGGTGGTGACGGAGTGATACTCGCCGGCGGCCTGTGGTGGTGATGACGCCGCCGGCGAGAGAGGAAGAAGAAGGTGAAGGTGTTAAGACTTGAGAGGACGAAGCTCTCTTGCGGCGCTGTGATTTCGCGTGTGTCTCTGTTCTGCAATTTCTTTATATCAGCTCCTCAGGTCAAAATTTCAGACCTAAAGGCAAAATGGTGTGCTGTGGCTCGTGGACTAAATTGGAATTTCTCAAATTCGTGGGGACCAATCTGACATTTTTCAAATTCAAGTCCCAAACTACCATTTTCAGTTTTAATCCAAGTTTCCAAGTTCTTACAAGTAAAAATAATTTATCCAACATCAAATCTTCTAAAAAATAAATGATTAAGAGTGATTACAATTTTTATGACAATTTTACCCTTTTTAGTCCTAATTTAATATATTTACTCTTAATGTAGGACCTACAGATGACAGGAGGAAGGTGACTAGTGGTTGAGGGTCTCTATATTTTGCGAATTGTTAAAATCTGTGATTTTGTGTATTCAGTGCAAAGTAGCTCTAGGACTTTTAGTTTAAATGACATGTGGACGTGGCGTAGTAGGTTGGGGCATGCTCCCTTTTCTGTAATAAAGCATTTGGGTTTTGAATGTGCAAACAAGTCATTAATGAATGATAAATGTGAAATTTGTGTTCAATTAATGCAAACAAAGTTTCTGTTTATTTCTAGCATAATTAAAAGTCACCGGATGCTTTGAATTACATCACCTTGATGTGTGGGGGCCGTATAAAGTTCTAACACATCAAGGACATTTGTATTTCTCGACCATTGTAGATGACTTCTCCAAAGCCACGAGGACATTTTTGCTGCCATCAAAATCTGAGGTAACCAATTGCATTAAGATTTTCGTAGCTTATTTATCATGCAATTCACTGTTAATGTAAAAATGGTTAGGAGTGATAATGGAATAGAATTCATCAATGTAGAATTAAATAAATTTCGCAAAGAAAAGGGAATTGTGCATCAAACCTCCTTCCCCTACACTTATGAACAAAATGGAGTACTTGAGAGGAAAGATAGGACTATAGTTCAAATAGCTAGAGGCCTTATTTTGCATTCAGGAATACCTATATGTTACTGGGGAGAATGTATAAAAATGACTACTTATCGTGTGAATAGAATTCCCTCTAGAATATTAGGCTTTAAAACCTCCTATGAGCTTGTATATGGGAAAACTCTAGATCCGATCAATCTAAAAATATTTGGCTCTCTAGCATGTGCAATTGATTTAAAGCATAGTGACAAGTTCCAAGCGAGATCCATACCTTGTGTTTTTGTTGGATTTCCTGAAAATAAAAAAGGGATTCTTACTTCTTGAGCTTGAGAATAAGATAATCTTCACTAGTAGACATGTAAGTTTCATCGAAAACAAATTCCCATTTAAAGATATTAGGTCTAACAATTCTAGTGAAGTGTTCAGGGATATAAAAAGCATGTTCCGGTTTGACCCAGAAGAGCAACAACAGGTGCGTCTGGACAAAATTGAATCTACCACTGTTGAGAGGCGCCTAGACACTATGAATCTGACTTAAATGAGACAAGCAGGGAGAGAACACAAGTCGTAAGCGAATCACTTACCGCAGTGAGAAATAGGCCATCGAGAGAAAGGCAACCTCCCATATGATCCAAGGACCACGTTTGCTCCTTGGTACAAACTAAAAAGGCAGATAAGTATCTCTACAACATTCACAAGTATGCCTCTTATAGTAACATATCACGTGATCATATGTGTTTCTTGACATCTATTGACATGGTGCATGAACATGAATTTTATGATATGCTACGAGAGATAAACGTTGTGTTGAAACATGTGAGGACTGAAGACCAAGAAGCAGACCTTGAGACCTACTGACCAAAGCTGTTGGTAAGGATGTGCAGAGAAAGTTATTAAGCAAGTTGGGAGAAGTGAATATATTCCAACCCCCAACTTGTAGGGGAGTGTGGACTAACTTAGATAGTTTCAGTAAAGGCATTGTTGTAATTTGCTTGTACTTCTCTGTTATTGTATATTGTAATTAGGGACTTGGATGATACTCTTTATCCATTAGGTTATTAGGACTATAAATGCACTGGGCCATAGAACCGATACTGTATGTAATTTTCCCTCCAGATTATTAAAGATTTTTGTTCTAGCACGTGTAAAGTTTTGGAGCTTTCTTAGAGCAATTTGACAGTTTTCTCTCCATTTGTCCAAAATTTTACTGCCCCATTTGCCTGTCTTCTGGATTGTTTGGTTAAATTTGGGTGATTTAGAGTTAATTTCCTATAATATTAAGTATTAGTAAGATATCGAATAAATAAATCAGTCATACAAATATTAAATTTCTTAGTCTGGATAATTTAAAAATTAGCATGAGAGAACGTGAAATAGATGGCTTTATAGTCATAAGCCAGCCAACGGTGACCCATCCAAATCCAATCCATAGATGACAAAATTATATGGCAAAAATAATTAAAATATGCATTTTCTCTTCAAACTTTATACAAGGTTGCTGTTGGATCCCTTAAATTTAAAAATATCTTTTTAGTCTTTATTTTGAAGATTAAACTTTATATATTAGCTTTTGACAATGTTTTGTAAACATTAAGAATTCAATGTCAATATTTTTTTTTTTATTAATCGCTGTTGCCTATAAAGGACTAAGAAGACATTTGTTTCAAGTTAAAGGCCTAAACTGAAATCTTATATATAGTTACAGGACTAAAGATGCTTTTGCCAAATTATAAATATATGATAAAATTAAATATTATTAATATACTAAATAAATAAATCCGAAAAATTAAAATTTAGTCTGTATAATTTAAAAATTAGTATTAGAGAAACTGAAATAGCTGGTTTTATGGTTTATTTTTGGCCCGAAGCCGGTTTTATAGTTGTAGAATGTAATCCACTGCCTTAATATGCATAATTATGATTTGATAACGCATAATTAAAATGGATTAGATACCAATGGATAAACAAAACTCATTTAAACTCTTTTCCTTGCGGTAGGGTTTTCAAAAATCTTTCCAAAATGTTTCCCTATCTTGGTCTCACATTCAAATATCAAATATAATTACCTGTGCAGTTGTTCGCCGTTTAGCTTCCGCAAGCGTACGGGTTGCAAGTAATAAATTAGTGAGAAACGAGTGTCGAACTACAAGGACTATGACAAAAGCGAGTTAACTAATGTAACCATGTTTTTAATTAGGTTGAATGAAATCATTTAGATTTAATCAAGTTAAATAAAGACTTTTGATGAAAATAACAAAGGAAAATAGTGGAAATTGAGAAATTGGGTTTAACTTCAAGAGATATAAATTTAGGATTACTTCTTCCCCATTGTATTTCATGAAACTATGCAAACATTCACTTATGCTAGTTAAATGAGTCTATATGCTAGTCGAAGATCCTAAAATCATCAACCAAGCTCTCTCAAGTCAAGATTAATTTTTAATCTTCATTAAAAATATTCAATCTCTTGTTTACAATTAATGAAAATCATCTTTCCAAAGCAAGCCTTCACTTGACTATGCTAGGTTGTTAGATATATCTCTATTATAACAACAAACCATCCATTTAATCCCTAAACTTCAAGTCTAGCATGATTTTTCTTAAGTTCTACAATCAAAATAGCTCTCTCAAGCATCTTCCAATTGAACAACTCTAATCATGTGGTAATCAAGCACAAGATAGCATTAAGCTCAAAGAAAAATCAACATATAATACTCATTAACCAACAAAAGTAAGATAATCTAATAGTTTCAATCCATACAATGGGTAAAAGTAATCCTAATTAGGAGTTTTAGCTACTCATGGTCTGTACATGCCAAAATCTCAACACACAATCATAATCCATATCAGCAAAAGAGAGAAAAAGGAGAGAAGAATAAGAAAAACTCAAGAATTAAGGCTCCAAATCATTTCTTAATCCAATCCCAAGCTCCAAGCTCTCCAAAATGCTAAACCCTAGCAGCCACTATGTTCAAGAAGTCCAGCCCCCCATTGTATTTCCAGATTTTGCCTTTTAAATGACCTAGAAAGTAAAACGTGCAGCTGCTGATCACGTTTTGGCTGCAGCCAGAAATTCTTGGCTGCAGCCACAAAACGTCTGTCTTGCTCTGTTTTTCATCTGGCTGCAGCCCAAAACTTTCTAGAGGTCTTCTGGCTGCAACCAGCCAATTTCTTGGCTGCAGCCAAGCATTTGTCTTCAACTCTTCTAGCTTTTTCCAATGATGTAATGGTGTTCTACTCTTCTTCCCAATTTCTTAATCCATGATTTGTGTGTCCAATGGCTCTTTGTGTAACTCAATTGTGATCCTATCAACACAAGAAAGTTTATACAAAGTAAAGGGTGATGTATGATAGCAAAATATTCACATTTAATCAAAGAATTATACCATTTTTAACCAAACACTCATTAGGCACATTTCCTTCACACTTCAATCCTCATATACCTATTAATCAATCAAAAAGTGTGATAAATTGAGTGTAAATGTGCCATTTTGATATGAATTTCACAAGGCTAACAACAGTTATATCACATTTATACATATCAGAGTGCACAGTAAAAATCCCCGGCAACCCCCGAGTTTCATTTATATACTAAAAGATTTAAAGTTTCCTAAATAGGGGATTACACAACCATATTCACAATATTATTTACATCTCAAAAAGAATATATAGTAATCCCGTCCAAAAGTGATAACCAATAGTTCAAACTATACATCTCTACTAAGTCCTAGCTGCTTCTGGTGGTTCATTTCTCCTTGGAGCTACTTGTCCTGCCTGAAATGTTAGTCAATAGAAAGAATGGGATTCAAGAGAATCCTAGTAGTAATAAATCACTCATACAGTGTATAAATACATAGCATATATGATCATGTTTAGAAGCATCACAATGATATATGGCTCACGCCACATACATCATCACTCATGGCTGTAAACACTATGCGTCAGCTTTTGCTGCGATCTCAATGCAGTAGCTTACGTTGTAATCACTATACTAGCTTTCGTTGTAATCTCAACGCATCACAAAGTATCACAATGTATGACAAACATACATACAATGCTTTACACATAGCATAAGAGAAAGAGTCACTACCTTGTTCTTTCCGATTATGCTTTGGCGTAGGTGGATCACGAACAGGGCAAATATCGAATCCTATAAACCAAAATTAAGGACCACGAATTATTATCTATTCCAATTCTTTAATAACTCATGATACTTGAGTTGGTTATCACTATGGTCATTTAATCAAGTCAACTAAGGAGCTAAAGTGGTCAATTAACCTTAAATGCCAATTTCTAACCTCAAAGTTCCACAATATTACATTATGCCATAAAATCTTCAATTTTCGCATAGGTGACCAATCTGCCACAATTTTTCAGCAACTTTGAAAAATCATAACTAACTCTATAAAAATTGAAATGGGGTGATTCCAAATGCTATGCAACCTTTATTTAGTCTAGTTTTAAGGAAAAATATCACCCACAGCCAGCTGGATACACAGCATTCCCAGAATTTTCATATATTGCACACTGTCAGAATTCAACCCAGTTTTCATGACCTAACTTCAAAAATTCATAACTCCTAGCTCACAAATCGAAATGACATGAAATATATGTCCATTTTGAAGCTTAACATGTGAACTTTAAGATTGGAAAGTTTCATAATTTTCAGAGATCATTTGGTTATCAAAAAACACCATACCAATAAGGTACCTCGCAAGAATTCTATTCAGGCAAAAATCCAGTTTTGCATTTTGAGTTTCAATGACCCAAAATTCACAACCCGGGGCTATTGCCATACAATTTTTTCATGTAGAAAACAATGGTAACATCAAAATGAACAAATCTCACTCATTCCCCATGTCCTGTTTTGGCAGAAAATTCAAAATAAATTCCAACAATTACCAACTTTCAATTTCAGCATCAAACTTGTGTCAAATGGTTCCTAATCATCATAAACCACCAATAACATAACCAAAACATCATGAATTACCCAAACCCTTGTTTGGCCAAAATTAGGGAAGATTTACACATGCCAAAATACTCATTCAACCAACACAACCAATAGCTCAAATTGATGCTAATACTCACCTATTGCTCCCCCTTAAGTTCTTTCTTTGATTCTTCAGCTGTTGTTCTTGCAAGGTGGCTGAAAACTCCTCTTCTTCAAAAACAAAAACCATAGAAATGAAGCTAAGGAAGAGAGGAACAAGTTTCATGAAGGACACTTGAGCCATAGATGAGGTTAAGGAGGTGAAAATCAAGATCAAAGTCTTACCTTTACTTGCTCCTTCTTGCTCTCTCGAGTTGCAGCTGCTGAACTAACTTGGAGAAAGAGAAAATGTGTGCTTTAATGATCAGATTTTTGGCCCCCTCTTATCTTTTAAAGTCCAGCCGAAATATGGGACTTGAAAGGGATAAATGATTTATAAAAAATATCACACTTCCACCTCCTCAAAATAATATATTTTAATAGTTTTAACATGTGCCAAATAAATTGAGATCATCATCTTTTCTCTTTCCATATACTTGACCGGAAATTGCTTCTTGTTTTAACTAAAAAGGGACTTTGAATTATCATATCTTCCTCCTCCACATATTTTATTTAGAGTTGCAATATTTGACCATAAGACTTTTTCCATCACCTTTTCTCTTCCTTCATCTTAACTTGACCGAAACTACACTGAAGAATAGGCGTTGTCGGCTTTCTGCCTTGGTAACCTCTTCAAAAATAACCAAGGATTGCAATATAGAGTGGAAACCCGGATCGTCTCTCGAAGAGCCTTTTATTAATTACCTAGAAACTAAGTGTGATAAATGGCATAAAACAAGTTAAAAATGATTTTTGAGCTTTCTATCTAACTAAATTGCAATTAAACTAAAATGCTTTAAGAACTAATATTTTTGGATTTTTTGGAATAAAAGTGGAATGGAATGGAAATTGGTTTAGAATGAAAATGATGAAGATGCTCTTGAAAATGGTTTTCAATGGCTATCGTTGCTCAATTAAGATATTCAGGGAGTTAATACACTAAGCTTCCAATATACCAAACCCCATTAACCAATGAGTCTAGCATCACAAGAGAGAAACTCCTACCCTTTAAATGCTATTAATCCCTCTTAGTGTAATGAATTTCTCTACGTTTTCTAATATGCCAAACCTCTACCATTAAGTCTAATGCTTAAACTTATGAATCCATTAATTTAAGCATTACTAAAACCCCTTAGAGAGTGATTATGAAATAAGCAATACATTTAGGTTCAACTATAATTCCAATTCAATTAAACTATCCAACAATACCTTGTTAAATAGAGAGAAACAATAGAATCATAGATAAACATATATATAACCATATATATTAATGAGTACAAATCCTCATTACAAATTACAACAACTCAATCCATAGAAATCATAACTAAAATCATAGTCTTAATATATAAATGAATTTTTAAATCTAAGAAATTACAAATATAATGAACTATAGATAAAATAAACTCCTCTTTGAAACATATGTGAGCTCAAATAATTTCCAATTAATATTCAAGAGGACAAAATTGCTTAGCCAATTATGAGAATAACTTTAAGAAATATAATCACACTTTGATTCAAACACCCAACCATAGAATCACAGAGTAAATTAACCAATTAGCACTAAATCAATGAAGGAATTGGGCTGGATTTTGAACCAAAACAGAGGAAATTAAGCCACGGTTTAGACAGAGTTCAGGAACAGGGGAAGATGCTAGCAGCTCAGACGTGGTGGTGAATGGATGACAATGATGGTGGATTAACGATGAAGGGCGGTGTGATGCAAATTGAGCTTGCCTCAGCTCCCGACTCTCAACTCTCAGCTCCCGTCCCTCAGCTCTCTGCCTCAGGTCCGCTCTGTTATCCCTTCGCTGCAGCTCAAACTTGGCAGTGGAATGATGCTCGCCGGCAGCCTGTGGTGGTGGATGAGCCGCCGGCGAGAGAGAGAGGAATAAGATGGCGAAGGTTGAAGATGAAGATGCGATGTGCGTGTCTGCGGCTCCTCTCTTCCGTCTCTGCCCTGCAATTTTTTTTCTTTGAACTGATTAAAGATCTGACCTAAAGATGCCAAAACGCTGTGTTCCAATTCGTGGACCAAACTGGCATTTTCAAAATTAGTGGGACTAAATTGTCATTTTCGAAATTCAAAACCAAAACTGCCATTTTCAGTTTTAATTCAATTTTTCAAGTATTTTCAATTAAAAAAAATTTAAACAACATCAATTATTCTCATAAAAATCAATGGTTAAGAGTAATTAAAATTAGTTTGACAATTTTACCCTTTTTAGTCCCAATTTAATATATTTACTCTTAATGTCATTTTAATTACAAGAATGTATTTTAAGCTCTATAAGTATGAAAAAAATCCTAAAATAAAGTAATAAAATTAGGATTTTTCATACACCTTAAAGAGGCTATATATATTTGATTCAATTCCCTCTTCCTCTTCCTTTTTGTTAGCCGAAATTATTGACTAAGAGAAATAATTGTTTACTTAATGCTCTTCCTTTCTCTTTTGTGACTTGGATGTCCCCGCATTAATAAAGAGAAGTGGATGAATTTGACCAAGTCTTGTCTTTTTGCATGTGTGTGTGACATGTTGACTAGACCTCCTCTCCTTCTCTTGAATTTGGGCGTTAATAAGAGGTCTTGGATGAATTAAATGGCTTCTTAATTAAGCCATTTTCACCTTCTTAAAATATATTATTAATTACAATTTATCGCATATACTTTAACTTTTCAATTCTTCATTTACTTGACTACAAATGTTTCAACCTTTTGAGTACATTTCGAGGCATTATATATAACAGACAACAATCAATCCAATCCAATACATAGATGACAAAAGGCTGGCCAGATGAAATTACATACAAAAATTACGTATAATTATAATGATAACAAATGTATATTAAATTTCCCACCAAAATTTCCTTTTTTTTAGGTATAAAGGAAAATTGTTTATTTTCATATATTGCAATTGTAAATGACTAAATGGTGCGTCACTGCCTGTTGCTTGTAAGTTGTATAACGATGTACATTGATCATGTGCTGCATCTCAGTGCCTAAATGGCTATTTTTGTCTTTCTATTTTCATCAATCTAATGGTTTCATATTTTTTTAGTGAAAATTAAAATTGAACATAACATTAAAAACATTTCTCTACCGTCATCAAATAATAGCCATCATAATAAGAAAATATTTTTCAACTTCCCCAACATTTTCCTATGATAAAAATTTGAAGAAGATTATCCTTATTATATATTTAACTTCTAAAAAAAATAACTAATTATGTGTAATTTATGATTCCAAACTTGATTGCAAATATAAATTAGGTTAAATTATACAAAATCTCCTGAATTTTGTGTTATAGGATGTAAATTATCTCTCCAACATTTGAAATTTTATAATAAATCTATTTGAATTTTTACATTTATATAAACGATTCTTGTATACTACCCGGGTCCTTAATATAAGACCTATTTGGGGAATTGATTTTGGTATAAAATACATGACATATTTTTTATATCTGTCAATCTTTTATTGATTTATCCCTATTGATATTCTATCAACAATAATCAATGAGGAGAGGGAATGCAGGAATTAAGGAAGATTAATAAGGTGTTTTAGAAAATACATGTCATATTAAGTAACTTAACTAACTTTGATAAAAATAAGTAATTTAACTAACTTCCTTAATTTACTCAAATTAAGTAAATATGTCTTATATTAATTAAGGACTGGAGGGAATATTATTTTTATTCATTAATTATCTGCAAATGGCTTGACGTTTAAGGCATACATGTCAAAATTTAGTTGGATTATATGCAAAACAAAAATAAAGTTTAAAAGGGTATAAATTAAAGTTTACTTTGGGTTAACATCACAGACTTGAAAATTTAAGGAAGTTTATTACTACCTCTTGTTTTAATAAATATAAAACCTAATTTGTAGTGCAAATTACACCATAAACTAAGTCATACATTTTAAACAGAAGGAGTATTAAGTTATAAAGGTTAAGAAAGTAACCTGAACATGATTCTAATTTCTTTTTTTTTTTTTTGAATACAAAGGCAAGCATAGCTTGAAAGGATAACAAGACCTAAGGGACAGGTCCTAAGGAATGTTCATGGGGTATATCCCCGCATTCCAAGGCAAAAAGGTGAAAGCATTCCATAGGGGAAACGCCTATCTCCATGTAGTCCTGGCTGATCAAATGAGCCGTTCGTGCCAAAAAGCCAGCACAACGAGTACATTCCTTATGTGTATGGGAAATCTCTAAATCCCAGTCGGCATAAATGAGGGATCTGGTAGCCGAAACGATATCATACAAAGGGTGATCAACGCCGCAATTGGTAGATAGAAGGTGGATGGCCTGAAGAGAGTCTGTGAATAGCCTGATTTTCTTGAGACCCAACTGCTTACATAATTGAAGGCCGCTTTGGATTGCACGGATTTCCGCAGCAGTTGGGATAGCATTTCCCAACTTCTGTTGAAATCCACGTATCCAGTTACCCAGGCTATCACGGATAACACCTCCGCAGGCTGCCTGACCGCTACTGAAAGAAGAACCGTCTACATCAATGCGGAAGAAGCTCTGAGCAGGGGGTTCCCAGCGGACGAGTCCTCTATCTGAGACTTGGAAAATCTGGTGATGAAGACGTCCATTAAGTGCACTTTCCAAGAGGTGGTATAGGCATCTGTGAACTATCTCCTTTGGGTTGACAGCTGAACCATCGAACGCTTTGCAGCAACGGTTTTTCCAAAGGAGCCATCACGTGGTAGAGAATACTCGTTGCCATGCCCATCTAGACATCCTCCTATTCCCTGGCGAGTTCTTTAAGTTCCAGAGTAGCCATTCCTGCAAATTACCAGAAAAAAATATAGTAGAGTATAGATTGTTAGTTAAAGAGACCCATACACGCTGAGCTTGCTCACAGTCTCTCAACACATGAAGGATACTCTCCTCACTATCAAACTGGAAGGGACAAGTGTTTAGAACGCTCGGTATAAGTCTCGCTCGCATCACATTTGTGGGGAGTCTATCATGGAAAACTTGCCACATAAAGAGTTTGACTCTTTCAGGAATTCCCCAGTGCCATAGATCGCGCCAGTGACGTTGATTGCTCATAGTCTGCCAGTGGTAGAGCCAGTCATAAGCTGATTTCACGCTAAAGAAACCGTCAGGAGCATTCCGCCAACAAAAGACGTCATCCTCAGAGCCCGTTGGCGGGGTAGTCATCAATATTCTATCAACCACCCATCTCGGAAGAAAGGTTTCCCATTTTGCTCTATCCCAATTGCCCGATTGGGATTTGAAGGAGCAAACTTGCGCCTCCATATCTATCAGGTGCATATTCCTCTCAATGAAGAATAGTAGAGGCTTGTCCATTGGGCCCCAACACTCCTGCCATGCATTTGTGTTACCGCCTCTTAGTTTTTTGCCCAGGCCCCTTTTAAAGTCATCCCAGACAGCCACTATGCCACTCCAAACTGCTGATTGGTTGCGCCACTTGCGCACATGAGGAACCGAATCAGTGTCACAAGAGTACTTAGCGCGAAGACATTTCACCCATAAAGCATCTGGTTTCATGATAAGGCTCCAACACAACTTCATGAGAAACACCTTGTTTTGGCATTGAAGGTCTTTAATCCCTAAGCCCCCATCACACTTTCTCTGTTTTAGAACATCCCAAGCAATCAGATGTATTTTTTTACTATCTTCGTGCTGGTTCTAAAAGAAATCTCTGCTTAGTTTTTCAATTGCTGATTCTAATTTCTAAATAGTAAACAAACATGCAATAAGACCGTAAACTCAACAGAGTTCGATTGTTTACATAAGGCACTCGTAAGTCGTAATTAATTATTGACCACAAACAACATACACACAAGATTTATAACAACGACATGAGATTAAACTGGACAGAACTAAAAACTGAACAATATATATACTCCTTATTCCACGGCTATGACATATGGAGTAGTACAGTGTTGATGAACAACACTGAAGAGGTAGCTTCATAGGATAATGTTCTATCCGATCCGGGGAACCCGAGTGACTCTGCCATGATGGTTGACCCAAAGCCGAACCCGACTGACCATGAATCCTTACCTTCACTCACATCAACACACAAGTCACAAATATGTACCAGGAAGAAGGAACCAGAAATCAAACAAGACTCAACATATATATAATAACATCATTATCGAATTACAACGTTGTCTATTACCTTGGCAGTCACCAGACATGTCTTCCACTTGGGGATTTCCCTGCAATGAGTCTAAAGTTTATGTCTTTTGTTTGGGATAGTTGTGATTGTAAGTAGCTGGGAGGTCGTATTTATAGTACGGTTGAGGTTGTGTTTTGGTCAAGTAAGGGACATTTCTGACTACTTCTCCATCTTTAAGGCATGCATGGTTGTATTTTTATAATGCGTACGTACGTTAATTCAATTGAAGTGGTCAATGGTTCATGTATGTTTCACACACTTTTCATCATTCATCATGCTTATCCATATCAACCAATTAGAAAGTTATATCATCTCTACATCTACCCTCGATAATTCTATATTTATTCATTTTTTAAACAAAAGAAGTTAATATTCCAACATGCTTTTTTTTTAATACACAATATTCCAACATGCTAATTATATAATTACGTACAATTGAACTTGTTTTCTCTTGAATTGACTTGGACAAACAGCTATATAATGGCATTGTTAGAATTTGAAGGATTATAGTCAAGAGAAAACAGAAGCCTATGAATATGATTGAATCCTTAATACTTAATCCTTTAAATTAATGAAAGTACAAGAGCCTTTAAATAGGCAAAGCATAACCTAGAAAAATCCTAGAATATAAACCTAATCAAATATTGACTCTAATAATAATATTTTAAAGATATATCAAATATATATAATATCTCAACATGGGAATATATCAAATATTAATATAAGATATAATAATATCTTAAGACCCCCTCAAACTCAAGACCATCTTGAGTTTGTCAACTAAAAACTGGAAGCGACAGCCAGAAGGAGCAATTGGTGGACTAAAAGTAACATCTTGGAGCAAACATCGATCTGGATGGAACAAGAATGACATTGAGCTGATCTGGATTAAACCAGACAGTTTGTGGGTTTGGGCGGAACCAATGGTCTAAAGATCTGGATAGAGCTCTAGGATGAAAATATACACCCTCCAGGGAATGTATTTGTGGATCTGGATGGAGCCTGGGATGGAACCGGACACTTTCCAAGAAGAGATATGGATGAAACTAGATAGTTTGTAAAGGAAAGAACACATGCATAGTGGTGCCCACTGGGCGGAGCTGGAAGGTGACCAGAGTCAGGAACTCTTTCATAGGCCGAGAACCCAAGAGAGTGACTAACAAAGAATTTTTGGCTTGAGGATAAGCCAATCTTACCAATAAGAGGAAGGTTGTTGAGTGTTTTATTTGAGGGGTTGAGTTTGCTTCAAGTCAAGCTTCAGGCAACCACATGAGAAGGGGCGAAGAAGGAATGAGAGCGGGACTAGGTCCTCCTCCTCCTCTTCTTCATGAGATATGACTAATCCCAACACTCAAGAAAGTACAACAACTAAATAGTAGATCTATCACTATGGGTGACTTCTTCTTCTTCTTCATGGGACAAAGAAGGAATGAGAGCGGGACTAGGTCCTCCTCCTCTTCTTCTTCATGAGATATGACTAATCTCAACACTCAAGGAAATACAGCAACTAAATAGTAGATCTATCACGAAGGGCGAAAAGGAATGGACATTCTCCATTCATCATCATCATCATCATCATCATTGTCGTCGTCGTCGTCGTCATTATCATCATCAAGTCTGATACCATGTTAGAATTTGAAGGATTACATATTAAGGATTCAATAATATTTTAGAAATGCTTGTTTCCTCTCTACTTAAATCATTAAAATTCTAATAGGCATTATCTAACAACTCAATCAAACTATCAATTATATATGCCAAAACCCCATGTATAAGAAAATATGGGTCTTTGTTAGTTGCTCAAATATCTGATAATAGGATTTTGGAAAAGGCACTAGATATCGGTTGAAAATATAAAAAAAAAAAAGAAAAAAGAAACTACAAGTCTTTAATCAATATAATAAATTAGTACTAATAAGGGAAAGTATTCATGTGGAACAGATAATATCTGAACCAGCGATTTGAACTCCTTCCATATATCTTAGTGTTTGGAAAACATTGAAACCAATGTTTTAGAAGTCATTTTCTGCAAGTCTAGACAAAACTATTCTCATATACTTATCTCTTGTAAATCTTAAAAATTATTCTCCAAAAGTTAATCCAAACGCATAGTCAAAAATGAAATTGAATATAACATTAAAAACTCATTGGAAGATCCGAAGTCAAGTCGGCCCACTGATAGTGATATACAGCTCACATAAATATTTTAGCCTCAAAAACTAATGCTTATATAATCTGTGGTTATACGTTGGTCTTTCGATCATCAAAGTCCTCCTATTTGACAGATATTTCTTAAATGAATTCGTCAGTAAGCATTGCTCGGTAAACAAATTAAATCAAGTTTGAACATGTTTTTTTTTCCCAAAAAAAAAAAAAAAATCTAAGTTTACCAACTAAATTTTTTTTATGTATCCATTACATAATAAGAATGTATTTTATGGCAAGTTCATAAAATGTAGCCGATATAATTGCGAAGTCACAAGAAAGAACAATATTATTTTGTTAATTATATGTTGCTTGGGTTTCTTAAATTCATTAATAAGACAAATTAAAAGAGCTAACATAGATCATCCGGGCTGATCTGATCTATGGAATATTGGCAAATAAAGAAAGAAATTAAGGGATACAATTAATTAATGTCAAGTAGGAAACTATATGAACAAAAAGCATAGGTGTTGGGACGTGGGAGGCATATAATGAAAGGATGAATGTGAAGTTAACCAATTTGGGGGGACTTGGGGTGACAATTTGCTGGTTGTTAACGAAGACGCGGACACGGTCGCATCGGAAATTACCGGTGACGACGGATCCTTCCTTCATGACGGTGGCTGTCACTCCCATTTTGCATCTCTATTATCACCTTCGCCGCTCCTCCGTTTGTCCCCACCAGTTCTGGCCACGAACTCTTCCCTATTTTCACACGTCCATATATATATATATATATATTCACCTTTTAATTCATATATTCCCGGAAAACACACACATCACCAGAGAGACGGAGAGAGAATTAGAGAAGTGAGAGGAAAAGTAATTATATATAACCTGGGGGGAACTTGACATGTTGCTCCTCATGTGGAGATATATATATATATATGTGCTATGCGAATCGTGCTTAAAGGCAAGCACAGACTTGGCTTTGTGGATGGTTCTTGCCAAAAAGAAGCACAAGAACTGGTGTTACAGTGCCGTGGTGCTTTCTTGGCTCCTAAACTCGATCTCAAAGGAATTAGCTAATACCGTTGTGTTCTTGAAGAGTCGCATAGAGTCTGGGCTGATTTTAAGGAACTTTTTGACAAGAAGACGGGTTCTCGGATTTTTGCCATTCACTATGAAATTTTATCTCTCCAGCAAGGCTCTTCCTCTATCTCTGTTTATTTTTCCAAGTTAAAGGAGCTCTGGGAGGAGCAAACAACGATCATACGTCTTCCCTCTTGTAAGTGCAAAAATTCCATTGCCTATATTGAGTTGTTGCAGCAGAAGAAATTGTTGCTATTTCTTTTGGTGCTCAATGAATCTTATGCCTAGGCTTGAAGCTAGATGTTACTAATGACTTCTCTTCCCTCTATTAATCAAGCTTATGGCATGATCTTGGAAGATGAAGCCCATCGTTCCATAACTTCACTTGAGAAAAATTCTCCTCTAGAAGGATTAGCCATGACAGCTAGGGGAGAGCTTGAGGCAATCCTAATCTTGAATGCTCCCACTGCCTCAAGAGGGGTCATGTTAAGGATAATTGCTTTCAATTGATTGGATATCAAGCTAATCTCAAAATGGGCAGAGGCAAACCAATCAAGGAATCTAATGTGAATCAAGCCTCAACTGAATCTCCCTTTAATGAAAAAGCTCTTAGCTATACTGCCAGTACAACGGCACCAACTTTCACTCAGGAGCAGTATGAACGCCTTCTGGACCTTCTTTGTAGAGACTCAGAGGCAACCAATCATGCTCTAGCCGGTATAGGTTTGGCAGTTCCTTGTTCTTATATCCTAAATCGCATGCTTGCTGGGTTATAGACTCAGGGGCTACTACTCTCACTCTCATGGTTAGCAATTTGAATCTTCTAACTAGTTATAAAATTTATGATGGACCCATTAAATCAATCAAACTTCCTGATGGCATACAAGTGCCAGTCACACACATTGGAGATGCTAAGATAATGGATAAGGTTACAGTTACTAGTATATTATATGCTCCATCGTTAGAATTTAACCTATTGTCGGTTTCTAGACTAACGATGGAACATCAATGTCTTATTGCCTTTTCCCTGACATGTGTTTAATGTAGGACCTATAGAGTAGTAGGACAAATGTGACTTGTAGATTGGTTAGGGTCTCTATATTTTGCGAATTGTTAAAATCTGTGACGTTGTGCAATCTGGCATAGTAGGTTGGGGCATGCCCCTTTTCTGTAATAAAGCATTTGGGTTTTGAATGTGAAAACAATTCATTGATGAATGATAAATGTGAAATTTGTGTTCAATCAAAGCAAATAAAGTTTCCATTCACTTCTAGCATAATTAAAAGTCATGGATGCTTTAAATTACTTCACCTTGATGTGTGGGGCCGTATAGAGTTTCAACACGTCAAGGACCTTTGTATTTCTTGACCAATATAGATGACTTCTCTAGAGCCATGTGGACATTTTGACTGCGATCAAAATCTGAGGTAACTAATTACGTTAAGAATTTCGCAGCTTATGTTATCAGACAATTCTCTATTCATATAAAAATAGTTAGGAGTGATAATGGAACATAATTCATCAATGCATAATTAAATAAATTTCTAAAAGAAAAGGGAGTTGTGCATCAAACCTTCACTACTACAAAAGTAGGTAATAGTGGAGCACGTTTTGTGGCACTTCTTAAAATAAGTGCCAAAGCTTCTTGTTATTATTTATTTTTTTGGACATAAGGATGTTGTGGCGCTTATTGGAATGAGCGTTATAGGTCTGAGGTGACCTTGTGTGGCTCTTAGCAGACCAAATACCACACAAGTTGCTTTATAAATAGTTGTGGTGTTTCTTTAAGAACAACTACAGCTGCTTGTGGTGCTTGTGTGGCGTTTGGCTGACCAAACACCACACAAGACCCACATGCCTTCTAAGGGAAACAGCACACAAAGTGGCTTTTTACTTTTTTTTTTTGGTCAAAACACTATCTCTTGACCAGATTTTCACCCACTCCCCCTTCACTTTATCCCTTCCCCCTCCCTCTACGTGCTTGTTCCATATCCAAGTCGCCAAGTTCCCTTTTATTTTGACCGTCATTCCCACCACTTCCCCTTTTCACTTTCATTCTCTCGACTCCTTGTTCCCTCTCACTGTACCATTCTCCCCCTCCCTTTTTTCACTTCATCATTCTCCATTATCACTTAGATAGTCACCGTCCCTACTCTCTTTTCTCTCATTCTCCATTTTTGTCCCCACTCACGGTCCCCACCTCTCCTTCTCTTTTCATCACTCACGCCACTTCCACCATTTTTGCATCAAAAGTCCACATCACTCCTCTTCCCTCCTCTTTTCTTCACTCATCATCGCCCCCAATTCCTTTAGTCCCATTTGTTGGACCAAACCGACCCCAGTACTCCTCCTCTCTCCTCATTTGCTTTGGTTCATTTGTTGCACCATACACATGTAAGTATCCACTCCCTTTTTCTTTTTCTTTTTCTTTTTTTAATTTTTAAAGATTCATGCAACGGTTATCTTTCTATTTTTTCTTTTCTAATTTTTATTTTATGTTTGTGTTTGTAGTTTCATCTCACTCTATTGAAGCTTCTATTCACTATAAGTTTTTTAATTTTTAAGCTTACAAATATAATATTATTAGAAGTTAATATTTTAATTTTCTAAATGTATTTTATATTTCATTATTATGAAATCTGAAAAAATTATTCTCATTTTTATATGCTGAAAAATAAATGAGATAAAATTAAATGTTATTGTGTATAGGATGTATGTGAAAGATACGTAGTAGTTATAATTTGTAGGTATTCTAGTAATTGCTATTGATGAATTGCATAAGTAAAATAATTATTTAGTTTTAACACTTGCATTTTATTTGTTGGCTTGTAATGCTTTCTAATTTACCTTTGATATGTGTTGGCAAATATGATTTCTCTTGTTATGAGCTGTGAAAAATTATTATGATGCTGTAGCATTGACAAATCCCTATTTTTATTATATATTTTCATATTTTAATTGGGTTTTGTCATAGTAATTGAGCTTAAAATGTCTCTTTTGTGATTAATTGTGATTAATGTGTTTATATGAAATTGGAACTAAAAAGGGCAAAGTTGTCAAAATAATTGCTATCACTCTTAATCATTGACTTCTTGAGAGGATTTGATATTGGTTTAATTGTTTTAATTACGTGTGCTTGAAAAATTGGATTAAATTTGAAAATAACAGTTTGGGGCTTAAATTTGAGAATGACAATTTGGTACCACGAATTTCACAAATGACAGAATGGTCCTTGTAAAACTGCTGCGTTTTGTATAGATGAATTAGGTTTGATTTTAGTACAGTTTTGAGTAGAGATTTTGGGGAAGAGACGGAGACACACATATCACACTGACCTTCCACCATTTTCTTCTACCATTGATCGTCTTCATCACCAAGCATCACCTTCTCCGTCGCCAGTGACTATTGATCTCATCACCATTGTTGCCGGTAGTGGAGCTACTACTCTTTTGCATCCACCGCAGACATAGCCACGGTGATCACTGGAGCAGAGAGGAAGCCGACACACACACACACACACACACACAGCCACCTCCATTTCCATTTGACTTCAACCACGCTCTCACCCTCACTTCTTTCATCTCCATCGATTTCATTAGCCATCATCCGTTGTCACAACCATTCATCTCACTATCAGTCACTTCTTCATCTTCATCCCCTTTTATTTCTGATTTCACCTTCATCTTCGATTGTTCTCACTGTTCGATGGTCAGAGAAGAAGCTAAAGCTCGGTGTAGCTATTCTCTAGTCATAAGCATGTGATTCTTCCATTTCTTTGTGATTGAAGAAGCTAGCTGGAGTTCCTTGCACCCATAGGGAGTTCTTCTACCTTATTTTCAGTTTCACTCATTTATGACTATGACTTGTGATACTTAAGTTTCTAGGATTGTAATCTATCGTTGTACTGAGGTGTGTTTTGGTTGTTGCATATTGAGACTGAAATTTGAATTGGATTTTGTATTTTAATGATTTGATAGAATATTTGTTACCCTTGTTCTATCATTCATGTGTTTGATGTTCTTAATTGGTCGGCTAGGTTGCCAGCAATTGTCAATTTGAGTAGAGAATGCCTCATACAAGATTTAATGCATGTTAAGTGCCAACTAAAATGAGTCTAATGAACTAAACTCAAGCTAGGTGTCTAGGTGGGTTGAGCTAATTAGAGGAATGTTTGGAGAAGGTCTCTTCTCACAAGCCTAAGTATTTAACAAAGGAATTAAACTCAATTAAAATAGAACAAGGATAGCTAGCGGATTCACTCATCAAGGAAGCTCATACTCACATTTCACATCACTCCATTTCACTCATTAAACTTGAAAAAACCTATAAACAAGTAGTTTAGCCTAGTTTAGAATAGTTAATTAATTGCATTACACTATTTGGTTAATTTGTTAATTAATACTCAGTTAGCTAGGGACTAAATAATTGACTCATCAAAGAGATCAACCTAGGTTAACATCACTATAGTGCATAGTTAGTCTAGTTTTATTTGATAGCCCTACGACATGGCTTGACATAATTAATTGATGATTTGTCAATTAAAAGGGAGGGTTTAAGACCTGGAAAGCTTCAATTTTTAAGATGTTATGCTGTTGAATTTATTTTAAAATAAATAACAAAAGATAAATGTAATTAGTAAACCCTTATCTTGTTGGCTAGGCACTTGTATTATGACATCTTAATGAAAACAAACAGGGTCCAATTCTCGTTTGTCAGCCCTTATCTCGTTAGCCAGCATGGGAGCAGAGTAGATTTGCATGTACAATCTAATGCCAACTATGCATGTACAATCTAATAAAAGATTACTTTAGAAAGAAAACAACACCAACTACACTATTTCTAGTGTCATACAATGCGAGGTAAGTTATTAGTGGTAGTATTTCAATGTATGTTGTTTTATTGTTTAACTTTTACTATAACATGACTGTTGAAGAAATTTTTTTTTATTATATTCTAGGGCACATTGGATATTGATTGTTATCAATCCAGTGAAACCATCAGGCTCTTGCATTTACGATGTGGATCCTCTAATTGGAGGTCTCCTAGAAATTTGTCATGATATGTTACGATTGTTCAATAGGTTAGCTTACGCGTGTATGTGTAAATATTTACATGTGTGATTAAATAACTAAAAGTAAATCAATTTCTATTTGTTTTGTTAGCGCATTAACTGTATATCAAGTTATACATTTTAAATAGAAGGAGTATTAAGTTATAAAGGTTAAGAAAGTAACCTGAACATGATTCTAATTTCTAAATAGTAAACAAACATGCAATAACACCGTAAACTCAACAGAGTTCGATTGTTTACATAAGGCACTCGTAAGTCGTAATTAATTATTGACCACAAACAACATACACACAAGATTTATAACAACGACATGAGATTAAACTGGACAGAACTAAAAACTGAACAATATATATACTCCTTATTCCACGGCTATGACATATGGAGTAGTACAGTGTTGATGAACAACACTGAAGAGGTAGCTTCATAGGATAATGTTCTATCCGATCCGGGGAACCCGAGTGACTCTGCCTTGATGGTTGACCCAAAGCCGAACCCGATCGCATCAGTAGTCATCGGTGACGGAGGATCCTTCCACCACAATTATTATGATAGTCACCCAGTGGTTCTCTCTCGCTGTTACTACTTCTGCTATCTATACTTCCACCCCTACCAGCTCTGGCCATGAATCCTTACCTTCACTCACATCAACACACAAGTCACAAATATGTACCAGGAAGAAGGAACCAGAAATCAAACAAGACTCAACATATATATAATAACATCATTATCGAATTACAACGTTCTCTATTACCTTGGCAGTCACCAGACATGTCTTCCACTTGGGGATTTCCTTGCAATGTGTCTAAGTTTATGTCTTTTGTTTGGAATAGTTGTGATTGTAAGTAGCTGGGGGGTCGTATTTATAGTACGGTTGAGGTTGTGTTTTGGTCAAGTAAGGGACATTTCTGACTACTTCTCCCTCTCTATGGCAAGCATGGTTGTATTTTTATAATGCGTACGTACGTTAATTCAATTGAAATGGTCAATGGTTCATGTATGTTTCACACACTATTCATCATTCATCATGCTTATGCATATCAACCAATTAGAAAGTTATATCCTCTCTACATCTACCCTCGATAATTCTATATTTATTCATTTTGTATACAAAAGAAGTTAATATTCCAACATGCTAATTATATAATTGCAACTGAACTTGTTTTCTCGTGAATAGACTTGGACAAACAGTTATATAAGGGCATTGTTAGAATTTGAAGGATTATAGTAAAGAGAAAACAAAAGCCTATGAATATTATTGAATCATTAATATGATTCCTTTAAATTAATGAAAGCACAAGAGCCTTTATATAGGCAAATCATAACCTAGACAAATCCTAGAATCTAATCTAAATAAACCTAATCAAATATTGACTCTAATAATAATATTTTTAAGATATGTCAAATATCAACATAGGATATCTAATATCTCAACATGGGAATGCATCAAATATTAATATAAGATATAACAATATCTTAACACCCCCTAGACTCAAAATCACCTTGAGTTTGTCAACGAAAAAATGGAATCGACAACTGGAAGGAGCAGTAGGTGGACTAAAACTAACATCTAGGAGCAAACATCGATCTAGACAGAGCAAAAATGACATTGAGTTGATCTAGATTGAATCAGACGGTATGCTGGTCTAGGCGGAACCATACGGTCAAAAGATTTGGGCAGAACCAGATGATCTAAAGATCTGGACAGAGCTCTAAGATTAAACTATATACTCTCCAGGGAGAGTGTCTGTGGATCTAGATGGAGCTCTGGGATGGAATTAGACACTTTCCAGGAATAGATCTGGATGAAACCAGATAGTTTGCAAAGGAAAGAACACGTGTGTAGCAGCGCCCACTACGCATTGGGTAGAGAAAGGTGACTGGAGTCAGGAACTCTTTTTCACAATAAATAACATGAGATTATATTGGATAGAAAATGAAAAAACTGAATAATAAACTCCTTATTCCATGCCTGACCTATGACATGGAGTAGTGGTGTTGATGAACATAATGACAATATTAATATTAATTATTACCTCCTGACCTTATTATAAAATCATGTTTGTAGTATAAATTGCACTACCAACTAGATCTTATATTAAATAGGAAGGCATCAGGTAAAAAGGTGAAGGTAGCTAGCTTGCTTGTTCTATCCGATCTTGAGAACCTGAGTTGCAATGCCATCACTATTCACCCAGACCCAAAACCTATGCATCGGAAGTCACTTGTGACGCTTGATCCTTCCTCCACAATTATGGGATGCACCGAATCGTTCATGTTTGACACAATATTCTCCAATTCTCTTGCTTTCATCTTCCTCCATGGTTTCTCATTCATCATGCTTATGCATATAAACCAAGTAGAAAGCTTATTATCCTCTCTACATCTACCCTCATTTTATTTATTTATTTTTTTAGAAGAAGAAGACAGACAAAAAGAATATAGTATTCCAATGTACGTGCTGATTATATTAGTAATACAATCCAACTTGTTTTCTCGCGAATTGACTTTGAGAAACAGCTCTAAGGGCGTTCGCTAATAACTCAGTCAAACCATCATTTATATATGCCAAAAAGCCATGTATAAGAACTTACAACTCCTTGATCCATTTATAAAATATAATAAAGCGAAAGTATAAATTCGGGTGGAACAAGTAATATATGAACCAATGATTTGGACTCCTTCCATGTATCTTACCACACGAACTATACTTGATTGGTTACTTTCAGAACAGAATTAAATTAAATTTACACCATCTAAGTATCAGGAAATAGAACAGCCATAACTTCAAATTAAGGAAACTTTCAAATATAAGCTCTTTGCTTCACACGGTTGCTATTATGTATTATTATTCCAAGTCACCAGAACCGCTAAATTTATTAGAATATCCAGAAACTTATATAAAAGTCAAATGTCTCTTGCTCCAAAAACTTAATAGGATTGGGTAGGGCGAAAACTTTGTCTTTCTGTCCGCTCCCCCCTCAAAGCTTTTAAACCAATAGCCTCAGTTCATTCAATGACACTTTCCTGGTCAATGATCATAGTTTGTGATTTCATTTCCACACAAAAGTTTAAATCGGATTCCTTGTCAATATGTAAAAATCATGACAGCTATGGTTAAGTTTGCAAACTTAAATTTTCTTATCCAGGTTAAAAAAAAAACACTTAAATTTTCTTTCAGCTTAAGCTCACAGGTTTGTAGTTAAACATTAATACGAACAAATCATTTTAGGGTTAAGATACAAATTTGTCTCCAAAGTTTTCGCTGAAGAGTAATGTTGCCCCGAAAGTTTTAAAACATAGCAATGTTACCAGATACTATTAAAAAACTAACGGTTGACTATTAAAAAATTAATGTTAACCGCTAACTTTTTAAAAGTAAGGGGTAACATTACTCCTAATAAAACTTTCGCGGCAATATTGTTCTTAAGTGAAAACTTTCGGAACAATTTGTAACTTTACATCATTCTATAGGGCTTTCTACTGTACTAGATTTTAAAACAAGATGATTCCTGCTTGGTCGTGTTCTATTCAGATTTTAATCGAAGATGGGTACTTGCATGCAGTCTAACAGATGCGCATTACTTTAATTTCTGCAACAGCTCTTGAGCCTTGAAACCTACTGCGGATGCTAGATTTTATTTTTTTGTCCAAATTATTGCGAGGCATTATATTGTCACTACAAAAAAAAAAGGTATTTTGTAGCGGTGCAATTGTAGCGGTTATATTAAACCGCTACAAATTATAGTATTTGTAGCGGTTTTTACCTAAACCGCTACAAATTTGTAGCGGCAAGGTTTTTTTTTGTAGCGGTTTAGTTCAAAAAACCGCTACAAATTTGGCGCGAAATTCCCGCCAAAACTTGTAGCGGTGATTTTGTAGCGGTTAATGCACATAAACCGCTACAATATTCCCGCCAGTTGGCGCGACAACAGTGTAGCGGTTTTTTGTAGCGGTTACAACCACAGAACCGCTACAAAATACCAAAGGTCAGAATTTTGTAGCGGTTCTGCCCCTATAACCGCTACAAAATTTCAAGAGTCTCGCCATTTATAGCGGTTCTGATCAGTAATAACCGCTACAGAATTTCAAACGTTGTGAACTTTTGTAGCGGTTATTGTAGAACCGCTACAAATTTAATTATTTGTAGTGGTTAGAGTAGCGGTTATTTGAATAACCGCTACTAAAATCTGGCCTATTTAAACCCCCGCGTCCTTCATTTCTCCCTTTTGCTCATTTTGTTTCCTGAGGTTTCTCTGAGTGATTTCTTCGAGATTTGAGCGTTCAGACGTCCGTATAGGAGTTTTTGCTCAGTATTTCTGAGTATTTGCATTTGAGGTACGTATATAACACGTATTTTATTTATATTTATATTTTCATTATATTTTTTTATAATAATGTGACTAATTTTTTTTGTAATTTGTACAGTGGATATGGCTTCAGGACAGGATAAGGGGAAGGCCTCTGAGGTCCCCAGACCGATTTTACGGGGTGGCAGCAGCCGGGCAGGGGGCAAAGGGAGGGGGCAGCGCGCAGGCAGGGGTACCGCGGCATCTCAGCCCATCCCCCCACAGGCACCGCAGACGATCCCACAGGCGACGACCATACCAGAGGTGCCTGAGGTGGAGCGGCCAGATATTAGCGTTGAGGACTTCCTCAACGAGGAGGAGTTCGAGATCCCGATGGGGTTCAGGGAGATGGAGCAGTTCCTCGATAAGGAGGACGCTCGGGACCAGAACAACCCACGAGGGTCGTCTTCGCAGTCCACTGGGTTTGAGGTGCAGGTCGAAAGTAAATTAATTTTTTAATTTAGTAAATTATTTATTTAAATTAGAAATGTTAACTTTGAATTACAATTTATCTAACGTGCGGTAAACTGTGCAGACGAGCAGGGGAACGTTTCGACGAGGAGGCTAGACGTGGCCGGTTTGAACCAGATGGACCGGAGTCTCCGAGTTATAGTGCCGTGGAATGAGGGCACTGACCAGCCGATCCATAATGGGGGTCACCTGCTCAACCGCTTCTTGAACGACCTGGGCTCGAATTGGATGCGGTTTCCCCTTCACTTCCAGACGTGGAGGCACATTCCAAAGGGGCCGAAGGACCTGGCTTAGGAGGAGGTGGTTCAGGTAATTAAAATTATTTAATTAATATTTTTTGTAATTAATTCTATTTAATTAATATTTTATTTATTATATTTTTTGTAATTATTAATATTTAAATAATCTTTTTTCAGCTGTGGTTTGCCGTCCGGGCCAACCGGAAGAGGTACGCCCTCATGAAGATGGGTGACGCCTGGAGGAACAGGAGGAACCGTCTCTTCTACAAGGTGGATCAGGACGGGGCGATGCCTCTGGAGCAGCTGACCGAGAGCGTCCCGGACGGCATGCCGCCGAAAGACTGGGCGCGTTTCGTCCAGTGGAGGAGGAGTGCTGAGGCGCAGGTAATGTATTTATTATATTTTTGATATATAATTTTGTAATTTTTAATTATTAAATTATAATTTCAATTTAATTTGTATTTAATTTGAAATTATAATACATTTAATATTTTTTTTCCAGGAGCTTTCTCAGAGGAACACCGAGATTTGGGCGCAGCAGACGATCCACCACACAGCAGGATCGAAGACCTTTGCTGTGACCTACAGCGAGCTGGTAAATTTTCAAACAATCACTTACTTTTAGCTGATTATTTCATAATACTAATTATTGTTTTGTATTTGTTTCAGGAGGCAAAGGCATAGCAGGAGAACCGTCAGAGGAACTATGGGGAGTTGTACGCCATCACACATAGACACCGTGACGGGACTGCGACCTCTCAGCAGGCAGAGGCGGCCATTGTAAGTAATTTTATTATTATATTTTTTATAAAACCAAGTTAATAATGAAAAATGCTAATTAGTAATTGTTTCATAAAATGACAGGAGCGGATGCAGCAGTCGTAGGCTGAGCTGCGACAAACACAGCCTGAGGAGTCACAGGGGTCAGTGGACCCGATGACTCCTTTGAAGGCGGGTCTGCCTCAGGCTGAGCACCCTGGACGCGTACGGGGGATGGGGATAGGCGCTAGACCCAGCATGGTCTACGGCAGGAGCGCTGCCTCTGAGGTTAGCAGCTCTAGAGGAGTCAGACGTCGGAGGGATGAGTCTATTGACCAGCTGCGGTCAGATTTGGAGCAGCAGATGCAGGTGCAGCAGCAGCAGCATCACCTGCAGATGCACGCTGATATGATGTACGCTCAGCAGACGTAGTGGCGTGAGATCGCGAACAACATGCTCGAGGGAGCATGGAGTCGCCTGTTCCCGGACGAGCAGCATCCAGTGGTTCCCCCTGTCCCTCGCTACGTCGTCCCGAGTACGACTCCTCCTCCTCCTCCTCCTCCCCCTGCTGATGACGATGGTGTGGTTCACTCTGCGCAGCGGCCCGATCCAGCGGTCCCTGAGGGAGCACCAGATGATCAGCCCCCAGCTACTTAATTTAGGACTTTTTTTTTTGTTTAAACATTTGTAAATATATATATATGAGTTTTTATTGAGAAATTGTTTCTTATTGTGTTTTATGTAATTATATTTCTTATTGTGTTTAATTTATGAATTATTTATATCTAAATTTAAAAAAAAAATAAAGTATATATATTTGTAGCGGTTTTAAGTTAAAACCGCTACAAATATATATATTTGTAGCGGTTAATATTTTAAAACCGCTACAATTATATATGTTAGTAGCGGTTTTAAAATATTAACCGCTACAAATATATATATATATATATATATATATATATCTTTGTAGCGGTTTATCTTAAGAAACCGCTACAACTGTATACGTTAGTAGCGGTTTTAAAATAATAACCGCTACAAAATGCTCATCATATGAATTTTGAAATTTGCCGCCTTTCTGCACATTTGTAGCGGTTATGTTATGTATAACCGCTACAAATTCATAGCGGTTTTCTATATATAACCGCTACAAATACTCAACAAGTAAATTTTGAATTTCCCACCAACGTGTAACGACTTGAATATTAGTAGCGGTGTTATATATATAACCGCTACAAATACTCAACAAATAAATTTTGAATTTCCCACCAACTTGTAACGGCTTGAATATTAGTAGCGGTTTTATATATATAACTGCTACAAATACTCAACAAATAAATTTTGAATTTCCCCAAGGTGTAACGGCTTGAATATTAGTAGCGGTTTTCTGTATATAACCGCTACTAATATTTTATAATTGTAGCGGTTGGTGTAGCAGTTTGAGAACCGCTACAAATTTATAAACGTTGTAATTTCAGAATATAAGGTTCTTGGCATTCGTCATTCTCTTCTCACTCATCTTCTTCTCTATACTTTCTTCTCTCTCACTTGTAGCTATGGATAAATCATGGATCAGGTTGCCGCGCAATTCTCCTGAATATTTGTACGGATTAAACAGTTTCTTGGATTTCGCATTCACTCACGCCAGCTGTAACGACAAGATCGTCTGTCCGTGTCGGAAATGCAAGTTCAAGAAGTGGCATGCACGAAATGTTGTGAAGGAACATTTGCTTGTGAAGCCTTTCCTTGAGGATTATACGTTTTGGGCAGTTTATGGTGAGAAGGCCGGCATTAGATATGATGATGCTCTTCCTCGAAGTTCTCAAGTAGGCGTTCAAGTAGATGAAGATGATCCTGTGAATGATGCTGTGCGTGATGCGTTTGGATTTCAAGGCGATAACTTCAATGAAGAAGTGCACAGCTCTGAGCCGGCTTTTATGGGGAATGAAGCAGCTCGGGATTTTTTCAGCTTGATGGATGAAGCAGATCGTCCTTTATATCAAGGTTGTCGCAAATATTCTAAATTATCTTTCTTGATCAAATTGTATCATATCAAGTGCTTGTGTGGGATCACAGATAAGGGAATGTCGATGTTGCCCGACTTATTACAAGATGCATTCCCCGACGCCAAGATTCCGACAACATTCTACGAGGCCAAGAAGATTATCAATAGGTTGGGGTTGAATTATCAAAAGATTGATGCGTGCCCAAATGATTGTATGCTGTATTGGGGAGACGATTCCACCAGGGAGACGTGTAAGAGATGTCACACATCAAGGTACAAAACAATTCGGAAGGGGAAAAAGCAGAAGAAGAAACCTACAAAGATTTTCAGGTACTTCCCTTTGAAACCTCGTCTACAAAGATTATTTATGTTGTCTAAAACTGCTGAGCACATGAGGTGGCATGTTGTTGATAAAAACGAAGACGGTAAATTAAGACATCCGTGGGATGCAGCTGCTTGGAAAACGTTTGACAACGACTTTCCAGATTTTGCGACTGACCCCAGAAATGTTCGGCTTGCGTTGGCGACTGACGGTTTCAATCCTTTCAGGAATCTTAGCACAAGTTACAGTATTTGGCCGGTAGTCTTAGTTCCCTACAACTTACCCCCTGGATGTGTATGAAACAAAGCTCTTTCATTATGTCTATGATCATTCCAGGCAAAAAGGCACCGGGCAATGACATCGATGTGTATCTCCAACCGCTTATTGTGGAATTGCTTGACCTGTGGAATGTCGGCTTGGAGACGTACGACGCTTACAGCAAGACTTTGTTCAACATGTGTGCAGCCTTGATGTGGACGATTAGTGACTTTCCTGGCCTTGGCACATTATCTGGTTGGAATGTGCATACTGGGTCGGCGTGTCCAGCTTGCAATTTTGACTCTGACGCATTGTGCCTTCCCCACAGCCGAAAGTGGTGCTTCATGGGGCATCGGAGGTTTCTCGATGAAACGCATAAGTTCAGATTGCGACGGAATCGCTTCAATGGGAAACCAGAGAAAAGAGGACCACCTCAGACTTTGTCCGGTACAGATATCTTACAGCAGCTTGAGCATGTTGACTCCGAGTTTGGAAAAAGCGACGATTCAGCACAAACTCGCCAAAAGACGCGCAGGACTTCGGCGCCTCAGCAGTGGAAGAAGATAAGTATTTCCTTCACGCTTCCATATTGGAGATCTAATTTACTTCACCACAATCTTGATGTAATGCACATTGAAAAAAATGTTTGCGACAATGTGCTGTATACGCTGCTTAACGAACCTGGCAAGACAAAAGATCACCTTCAAGCGAGGAAAGATTTACGCGACATGGGAGTTCGTGAAGACGCTTGGCCAGATGAGCATGACAGATTTACACCGACAAAGTTTACCCTCACAAAACAGAACAAGGATGTGTTCCTCGCGACGTTGAAGAAATTAAAAGTTCCTGATGGGTATTCAAGCAACATTTCTCGATGTGTCGACTTGCAGGCTCGAAAGGTTGCTGGCCTGAAGAGTCACGACTCACATGTTCTTATGCAGCAGTTACTCCCTCTGGCTATAAAGAATACACTTCCTCCCGATGTTTCCATCGTTTTGGTGGAACTTTGTTCTTTCTTTCGGAAGTTGTGTTCTAAGGTTTTGATCGCTGAGGAGCTCGATCAGCTGCCGTCGAAAATTATTCTTACGCTTTGTCATTTGGAGATGATCTTTCCTCCGTCCTTTTTTACTGTGATGGTTCACCTCACAGTCCACCTCGTTCATGAAACAAAGCTCGCTGGACCAGTACAATATCGTTGGATGTATCCGATTGAGAGGTACTAATTTTAAACATGTGCTTTAATTTATTGTCTGTATTTAATGTTTGCTAGTCGTCCTTTTCATCATTTTATATCAATTTTCTCTTCTGTACTTCGTAGGTTCCTTGGGAAATTAAAATCTTATGTGAGGAATAAGGCGTGGCCAGAAGGTTCTATAGTTGAAGGCTATATAGGGGATGAGGTGCTATATTTTTGCTCAAGGTATTTTGATGATCTTGAGACGGCTTTCAACCGCCCGCCTCGTGTTGACGATTGTCCTGAACCTGCGCCGACATCAGGAGAATTTATCCCTTGTGTTGGTAAACCAGTTGGAGCAATTGAGAACTTTAAACTAACGGCAACTGAGAAGTTCCAAGCACATAGACATGTCTTGATTAATTGCACTCAAGTTGAACCTTTCATACGGTAAGAATTGTACACTCACATGTTATTCGATCTATATCTTTCGTAACATTTCTAACTTTCATTTCACTAACGCCTTTCCATTATTAATTGCAGGGAATTCAGAAGTCATGTTAAGTGTCAGCTCAGGATCCTGATGACTCCCTATTTTTAATATATTTAAGACACATTTTGATATAATTTGGGAGTTATCAATGCTAATTTAAGATGATTTTCTTGATTTTATAAGATATTAAGTTGGTGCATTATCTGGGGATTTTATTTTAAATATTCTAATTTTTCAATATTTTGAAGGAAAAATAATAATAAAATAAAATGATGCCATATTATATTTATTTTGTTTTATGTTAGTTTTTGTTATTATTATTAAATAGTTTTTCCCCCTAGCCACGCAGGTAGGTGAGGTGTTTTGATTTCTAACTAATTGGACAATGGACATAGAGCTACATGGGCCAACATCCGAGAGTCAACGTTTTGGGCTAGGAATTGGAATTACTTTGGATGACCTAAGGGATAAAAGGAAGCTACGGACTGAAGACTCGTGGGGCCATTATATATATCTGCATCATCTTCATTCTTGGGGGCGTCTTCTTTGTCGGCTGTGTGAGAGGAGAAAAACAGAGAGCGGCTGAAGGAGAGAAAGGAGGGACAGAACCGAAATCAGAAAGAGAGGAACACAGCTGCACAGAGGAGTTCATTCTTTCTCGGATCCTCCACCTTAGTCTTCCTCTCTCTCTCGCCGGCGGCTCTTCCACCACCACAGGCTGCCGGCGAGCTGCATCATCCCGAGACAGAAGAGAACCAGAGCTACGAGTAACAGGGCTGAGAGGACCGGAGGAAAGGCTGAGAGGAAGGTTCACTGGTTCTTCATCTTGGTCAGCAGATTTGGGGAGGCAGCCATCGTCTTTGTCATCCCCTGTACCGAAAGGCGACAGCAAGGAAGAAGGGAGGACGTGGTCAGCGATTTGATTTAGAAGAGGGAAGAGCCAGAGCAATACTGTTCAATGCTCTTCTTGGGGGCTGTTTGTTTTATATTCGCTCATTTCCCTTTGACTTTCTTTATGGCTTTGAGCTCTGAATTTATTGTTGATGGTGCTGAGATATGTTGTGTGGTTAGCTAGTTTGTATTAGGATTATTTCAATCCATTGCAATGATTGAGATTTATGACTATTCTGTTTAGTTGTTAATGATAATTATATGTTAATTTTATCTTGTCCTTAATGTTTCTATGTGACTGGCCATCACTTAGATTGTTTTGTTCAATTAAATTAAGCTTGAGAAAGTTAATTTAATTGTAGAACTTAGATAAAATTATGCTAGACTTGAAGTTTAGGATTAAATTGATGGTTTGTTAGTAACATAGAGATATAGTTACTAACCTAGCATTGTCAAATTAAGGTTGTTGCTTAATGATTATTTTCTCTTAACTGTAGCAAGAGATCGTACATGTTAATTGAGGATATAAATTTGGTTTTGACTTGAGAAAGCTTAATCAAATGCTTGTGAACCTTAGACTAATATGTAATGTCATTTAATCACTAATGGAGTGGTAATTATTTAAGTCTCATGAATTGCAATGGTTAGAAATAATCCTATGCTCCTCTTGTCTTCAAGTAGAGTTTTAATTTAGTTTTAGTCAAATTGTTTTCCTTTTCTTGAATTCAATTAATCTTTAGGATATAAACTCTCTAAATGGCTTTACTCAACCTAATTGATAGCATAATCATGACAATTAATCCACTTTTGCCTTAGTCCTCGTGGGAACGATCTTTACTTATCACTTTATTACTTGACGCGACCCGTGCACTTGCGGTAGCGAACAGATCCGTACACAGACATCCTCGGAAGTTGATAGGAGGGTCCATAGAGAATTCCCGAGCTGGTTTGCGCGCAGAATACTAAATGACCACAACCCACACTCACCAGATTTCAGAGCTCTCGCAATCGGCCCTCTTGATCATGCAAAACGGTTTACAGCATACAATGTCAATGGTTTTAAGTTTTGCATTGTTTCACCGGATCAAGGATTGCAAATACAGAATTCGGGTGTTTATGGCACATTTGGGACAAGGAGTTATGCGAGCAGCAATGACGCCAACATGCAGTTTGGAGGCGTCCCTTACTATGGCAAGCTTCTTGATGTGGTCGAGCTTAATTATCAAGGTCGTTTCACTGTGACGCTGTTCAAGTGTTTGTAGGCAAATACCACTACTTCTCGGGGACTGACAACTGACGACCTAGGGATCACATCAGTCAATTTCTCACGGCCGATTCATACCGGTATTTCTCAAGATGATGAGCCGTATATTCTAGCTTCAGAGGCACATCAGGTTATTATGTCGAGGACGAGAGGCATAGAGATTGGCACATGGTCGTTCATTTAAAGCCAAGAGACCTTTATGACATGGGTGAAGGCGATAACATCGTCTACGAGAGTGAGCCATTTCAACCAGTTGATTTTGAAAACTATTTCCCTGAAGGCGATGACAATTTACCTCTACTGCGGTGAGTTTTTTTAAGTCCACGTCATTTGAATTAAATTTTTTAAATTTAATAATACATCAATAACAATAATTTTTCTATGTAGGGATGGCGACGATGAGTGATCAAATTCAAATTATGCTTTTGTCTTTACAAAAAATGCAAAAAATTTGTTAAAATAAAATGTAAAAAAAAATTAAAAAAAAAAATTAAAAAAATATTTGTAGCGGTTATTAAACCGCTACAAAAATATAACTAATTACTAACTAATAACCGCTACATTAACCGCTACAAATAGCACTATGAATATTAAACCGCTACAAAAATATAAATAACCGCTACTAATTAGAACCGCTACATTAACCGCTACAAATAGTACGTGGATCCCTATAAATACCCTTACCACAACTCATTTCAAACACTCCCCAATTTCTTTTCACCTTACCTTTCTTTCATTTTCTCTCATTTACAACTTCTTTCGTATGAGTAGAGGCGCTGAATAATACGATCAAATATGGTAACAAGATTTTTAATTTCTTTTAGAATACTTCTTTCCTTTCTATAAAATTTATTCTGATCATTTTTTTTAGATATATCATAACTGTATCTCATTTTCATACACAATTATATTATATTAGATAACATAATAATTCCTTATTACCTACCTATCCTTAATATTACTATAAATATAAATTTTATACTACTCCTATTCAATTACATATTTCCTTTTTATTTATTTATTAATAAGTTAAATTATTGAATAATAAACTAATTGAAAAAGATAAAATAATAACAAAATAAACTATTTAATTTAATATTGAAAAAACAGAAAAAAATAATTATACATTTTTTAAAAAATTTTAAATATTTGTAGCGGTTATGAAATCGCTACTAAATAACACGGCTCAATTTAAATTTTTTGGTGCCAATTTTGAATTTCATGAAATTAGTAGCGGTTCTTTAGAAACCGCTATTAATTTCAAGAAATTCGAAAGTAGTAGCGGTTATTAAGAACCGCTACTAATTTCATGAGATTCAAAATTACGAACCGCTACAAAATAAAAAAAATGTCATTTTTTTCGCACCAACAAATTTTCAATTTTTTATATTTGTAGCGGTTTCTTAACCGCTACAAAATTAAAAATTCTTTTTTTAGCTCTTAATATAATTTTTTATATTTGTAGCGGTTATATAACCGCTACAAATATCTCTGGATGTTGTAGCGGTTATGCTTAACCGCTACAAACTATGTAGCGGTTATTTTCATTGAGTAGCGGTTTTATAGAACCGCTACAAAACTGCTTGCAACGCACGATTTAGTAGCGGTTTTATTAACCGCTACTAACATAGTTTGTAGCGGTTAGAACCGTTACTAATACCCATTTTTAACCGCTACTAAATCACGTTTTTTTTGTAGTGTGTGCGAGCTTCTTCTTGTTGTTGTTAAAAGTTTAATTTATTCTCAAGGACATGACAAATCACAATCACAATAATCTCTCTTTGTTTCCGTGTATAGCCGATATGGTAGACTTATTCCGTGTGTTGAAATTAATTTCAAGTGATAAATACATAGAAAAAGGTACTTTTTCTTTAAAATATGCCCTTATTTATATGTGGATAAATGACAAAAATGCTGAAAGAGATTGTATAATATAAGGAAAATTAATTAATTAGGGTACAATTGGTAAAATTATATTTAATGCTTAGGGTGTTTGGGATTAGGGTTGGAGGTCCAAACGTGCATCCCAACAGCCAAAAGCCACTTTTTGGCTTTTTGTAGTGTTTGGATCATCAATTTTTCTTTCATGCTTTTGGGTTTTTCACCGAAGAGAGAGAAGAAGTTTCTATCATGGAGAGAGAATAAACTAAATACCTCATGAAGAAGAGATACCAGGCCCCTCCTTTTATTGAAAAAACATTCGGGTTCTTTTTTTTTTTTTCGGATCAGCTTTTTTCTTTCAATTGGACTTTTGAAGAAAAAGCTAGTTTAAGCCTAAGCTAAAATTTCATGCTTTTGGCATTTACACCGTGGGGGGAGAAGAAGTTCCTATCATGGAAAGAGAATAAATTAAATATCTCATGAAGAAAAGATACTGGATCCCACATTCTTTTATTAAAATAACTTTCCAGTTCTTATTATAAGTCCACTAGTAGATGAAAATTTTGGTCTTAATTATAAATATCTACCTATAAAGGTTAATAATGATTTTTTTTTCAATTTTATCCTTATTTATGAAAGTATCCAAAGAGAAAGATAAATAATAAAATTTAAGGGAAATTAGGGAAAACTCCCCCATTAGAAATTTAATTGGCATGAATAACCAGATAAGTTTATATATATGAAAACTGGCATTACTCTGACTGAGGTCATTCTCACCAATTAAATTTCTAAAGGGGGACTGTTCTCCAATTTCCCCTAAAATTTAAGCAATTTAGTATTTTCAAGTTTTCCCCAATAATACATTAACTTTTTTTTATTTTTATTAAATTCATATCCTTTTAAGTCATTTTACATCCAAACTTACTTTTGTATTAATCATTCAAACAAGTTTCAATTTATCAAACCGAATTTTTCAAAAGTCGGTCCAAATATAAATCCCATTACACAATCTAAATTTTACCCTATCTTACGTTTGTAAAAGCCTGATTGAAATAAAGCTACTTCTGTCACCGCTAATCCAAACACACCCTCAGAAGACAAACCCAAAGCGAATGTTATAAAAAGGGACAGATGGATTCAAAAATTTAGGTCTTGTTGAAGGGGAGTACTTGCTTCCTGGTTACATAATGCTTGTTAACAACCCCCCCCCCCCCCCCCGGACTTGGGTTGATATAAAATGTGGAGTCGTTTTGCACAGTTAACAATAGTTGTGGTTGCCCACGATTCATAATGAGATCACAAGTTTGCAGGTCCTTCAGAAGTGCTCCCTGTATACTGGTCAACAACTATGCTGGACATTGTATTCTTTACATTCAGCACATAAAGTTTTCATAAAGTTGATGAACGGGGATGTGTCCAGTGATGTTAATGTTAAAGGGGGAGTCTTCGACTGCTTAGTACTTGATAAATTCTTAATTTTATTATATATTTTCATATTTTATTTAGGGATTTTGTCATCATAACTAAGCTTAAAATGCTTTATTTGTGCTTAATTGAGATGAAGAGTAAATATATTAAATTGTGACTAAAAAAGGCAAAGTTGTCAAAATAATTTTAATTACTCTTAATCATCAATTTTTCTGGGAACTTTTGATGTTGGTTAAATTGTTTTTAATTGTAGATACTTGCAAATTCAGATTAAATCAGAAAATGGCAATTTGGGGCTCAAATTTGGAAAATGACACTGTAGTTCCTTGAATTTGAAGAATGACAGTTCAGTCCCATTTAAAACACATCGTTTTGCTCCTGATGGACTGGGTTAGACGTGAATCAACGGCAAACTTCAATTGAAAAGAAAAAAAAGTTGAGAGAAACGGGAGGCACGGAACAGATCTAGAGAAACGGGAGGCGGAGCCGCAGACACACCGATCACTTCATTCCCTTCGGTTTCTTCTTCCTCTCTCTGTCCGGCGGCAATTCCACCACCACAGGCCGCCGTCGAGCATTGTGCTGGACCACAGCCGCTCAGAGAAGCAGTTGAGAGCTGAAGGGAGAAGCTAAGAGTCGAGAGAAGAGGGGAGCTGCCGCGTGGATTGAGTTGCTGGAGTTTCACCTTCTTCTTCCCTTCATCTCGCCATCTACCGCCCACCGCTGCCTGACTACAGTGTCAGTCATCTCTGAGAGCTGGATAGGGAAGAGGAGGAAATTGCCGTGACAGAGGAGCAGAGCATCAGCGCCGTGAGACAGAGCTCAGTTTGAGAGTTCATATTCAAGCACCGACCACCATTCCACCTCCGTCATCACCGTCACAATCCCTCTGTCTTCGTCTTCTTAGTTAATCTCTACCTATACTGTCTTGCTCTCTCTGTGTTTCACAGACTATCAATTGCCATTCAATTCCAAGCAGATTGAATTTTCTTCTCTGGCTTTATACTGTCCTAACCGTGGCCTCCCCTGAATTTTGCCATGTTCACTTTCAGCTTACTATGGAGTTCAGACTTAATTGCTTATTGGTTTTGTCTTCGTGATTATTTCCTCATGGCTGAATTTTTTGTGATGGTGATTGCTTCTTTAATGGCTGGTTCCATGGTAGTTTGTGGCTGAGCTTATTTTCTCTTGGAGCAAAGGATTGAGTCTTGATATTTGAAGCTACAAAGGAGAGTTTTAGTTTAGTTTATTAGCTTGACTATATATTTATGATTTTTTTGATTTTAGGAGTTGTAATTTGTAGTTAAGACTAATATTTGTAGTTTAACCTTTGTTTGAACCAAATTTGTGATTTGAATTAGTAGATGTTGAATTTTGTACTCATCAATATATGTGATTACATATATGTTTCATTGTAATTTTCTTGATTCTCTATTATTTTGGATGGTATTGTTTGGATGTTGAGTTGATTTTGGATTACTTTGAAACCAATTGCATCAATTAATTCACAGTCACACACTAAGAGTTTTTAATAGTATCTCTAGAGTAGGAGTTCCTCTCTTTTGGTTTTAGACTCATCGGTTGATAGGGTTTGATATTTTAGAAAACTTAATGATTTCATAAATTGCATATAAAGTGGTTTCTAATAGTATTTTAAAAGATGATTATTTTCTAGGTATAGGAATAATCATTTATTAATGCACTAGACTCAACGGTATTTGAGGTTTGGTATTTTGAGGGACTTTGATTGCAATTGCTAGTGTTTTGTATTGAGTTTTGATTAGAGGGATCAAGTCTTGCCCGGTGTGGGAGATTTAATTTACCTAATTTAAGCTAGCTCAAAGGGTCTTTTGAGCATTTTTGTCAAACTAGCACACTCCTAAAAATATTTTGAAGCAAATGATAGATGAAATTCATTGTTCTAGGAGGCTTTATCACACTCTTCAAAACCAATTTCCATTCTATTCCACTTTTATTCCAAAAAATCCAAAAATATCTATTTTAATTACATTTAATTCATAGTTTTGAAAATCAATCAATCATGTTTTACTCTTGTCAAATTTTCATTGTAATTACTTAGTTTGTTAGGAATTAGTTTCATATCGGCTCCTCAAAGTGAAATGACCTGAGTTGTGCACTCTATTGCATTAATTTGATTTTATTCTTGATAATCCCAATGCGACGAAAGGGTGTTAATGAAAATCAATTACTGTAGTTGATTATGCAATTTTCCCATAAAATTAAAAATGAAATCAGAATATTTTGGTCAATTGATCAGTGGTTGGCTTTAGAATTTTAGTGTGTTGTGCTTATGTAAAAGCATTGTTGAGTGACTTGAACTTTAGTTTTGTAGATACCGCATCATTTCTAAAAGGAGAATGGATGGAGTGATAACAGATCATGAAGCTTTCAAAAGTTATAGATTTAATACATTAATTAAATAGTATGAAATCTCAGTCATTGAAGCTTGATCTGATATAATGATGGAGACATTCAATAAAGAGAGAGATCAATGAAGATGTTCCTTCCCCATTTAAATTCAAAGGGCATTTGGGATGTTTGCGGATGGGGTGAGTGGTGCAGAAAATACAGTAGCCGTTGGGCTTGCAATTTATGTGTAGTAAATACACATATCGGCCATGTTCTTTCTCCAACTAGGTTGTGTATGATTAATTTCTTAAAGATGGGTTCAATTAATCTCGTTTGGCGGAACTAATAATTAAGCAAACCAAATTACAGGAAAAGTGGAATTCACCCATGAGCTAATAGAATAAATTAAGGTCTCATCACGTCAATTAGTTGAACATTGAATTGAAGATATATAAAAGTTGAGGTAGGTCATATTTATTAATTGATTTAAATTATTTTGATAGAAAAGCAACATGAACCAATATCTATACGTAACAATTCAACATGAGTGAAATGTGATAGGCTTAATTGATTATAATTGGAATGGCAGGCAAACAAAGAAAGAGAGGATACAATTAATGGCAAGTAGGAAAATATATGAATAAAAAGCATAGGTGTTGGGACTTGGTAGGCATATAATGAAATGTTGGATGTGAAATTAACCAATTTGGGGGGCTTGGGTGACAATTTGTTGGTTGTTAACGAAGACGCGGACGCGGTCGCATCGGAAATCACCGGTGACGACGGATCCTTCATTCAGGACGGTGGCTGTCACTCACCCATTTTGCCTCTCTATTATCACCTTCGCTGCTCCTCCGTTTGTCCCCACCAGTTCTGGCCACGAACTCTTCCCTATATTCACACACACACACACACACGTTCACGTTCATTCATTACAGAGAGAGAGAGAGAGAGAGAGAGAGAGAGAGAGAGAGAGAGGAAAATGAATTATATATAACCTGGGCAAATTGACATGTTGTTGAACCATTGCCTCTGACCTTCGGATGATATAATGCACCTATTTACGCCTTAAGTGGGTTGCTATACTTGATAAGCTTTGGAATATATATATATATATATATATATAGCAGAGATACAGATCGATTCAAGTCATGATTTGTCTTCTTTTTCACAATGAATCAAACAATGATTATCTCTCCACATTGGCCGGTTATTTTGTCTTTTTCATTTCATCAAATAAATTTTCTCCTTTAAAACTAATCAAATTCATATGTGTGTCTATATATCACACGCGACAATTTAAATACTCATATACACAACCATGTCAATATTCAAACAGAGGACTTCAATGTAGTAAGGTAGGGATGCTGCCACTGGGATAGCTAGTGTAAAACGCTAGCTACATACTCAATCCCATGCTTATAATTTTAATGGATTTCTCTCTCTCCATTTTTTGCCTGCTGTCTTCTGGATTGTTTGGTTAAATTTGGGTGATTTAGAGTTAATATCTTGTAAAATTAAATATTATTAACGTATTAAATAAATAAATCTAAAGAATTAATTTTTAGTCGGACGGTTTAAGAATTAGCATGAGAGAAAGCGAAATAGCTGGCTTTATAGTCATGAAACAGTCAACGGTGACTTCATCCAAATCCAATCCATAGATGACAAGATTATAATAAGGTAAAAATATGCCTTTTGTCTTCTAATTAACTTTATCCAAAACTTCTGTGTGGTCCCTTAAATTAAAAAAAGTATCTTTTTAACCATTTAACTCTAATACAGTTGATATTGAATCATGATTTTTTGTAATATTCACCATTATTTTAAAAATTAAACTTTATATATTGGCTTTTTACAATGTTTTGTCAATATTGAAATTTCAATGTTAGTAATTTTTTTATAACTGCTGTTAGAGATAAAGGACTAAAATGCCATTTTTTAAAGTTAAAGGACAAAATTAAAATTTTGTATAAAGTTAAAGAATTAAAGGTATATTTTTGCAAATTATAAATATCTTATAAAATTAAATATTATTAATATATTAAATAAATAAATAAATCAAAAGAATTAAAATTTAGTCTGTACAATTTAAAAATTAGCATTAGGGAAACTAAAATAGCCGGATTTAATTTATAGTTATGGAGCAGCCAACAATCAATCCAATACGTAGATGACAAAAGGTCGGCCGGCTGAAATTACGTTCAGCAAAAATTACATATAACTAAAATGATATCAAATGTATATTAAATTTCCCACCAAAATTTCTTTCTTTTTACGTTTTCGGCACAAAGGAAAAATTTTTATTTTCATAAATTGTAAATGCCTCAATGTGAGTGACTGCGTGTTGCTGTGTATAATGAGATACTCTGATCACATGCTGCATCTCAATCCTTTGTTTTTCTTTTTCATCAATCTTAGGGTTTCATAGTTTTTTTAGTTAAAAATAAAGTTGAACATAACATTAAGAACATTTCTCTACTGTCATCAAATAATAGCCATCATAATAAAAAAAGATTTGTCAACTTCCCCAACTTTTTCCATATGATAAACATTTGAAGAAAGATTATCCTTATGGTATATTTAATTTCCAAAAAGATAACTAATTTTATGGAATTTATGATTGCAAACGTGATTGCATATATAACTAGGTTAAATTATATAAAATCTCCTGAATTTTGTGTTTCAGTATGTAATAACCTCTCCAACCTTTGAAATTGTATGGTAAATCTCTCTGAATTTTTACATTTGCATAAATAGTTCTTATACTATTAGTTCTATTCAGAACCATCCATCAGCAAATGGCTTGAAGTTTAAGGCATATACCTCAAAATTGGCAGGCTTATCTGCGAACAAAAATAAAGTTTAAAAGGGTATATATAAAGTTAATAGTTTGGGGTTAACATCATCATCATAGACTTGAGAGTATTAAGTTGTAAAGGTTAAGAAAGTAACTTGAACATGATTCTAAATAGTAAACAAGCCTGCAATAAGACCGTAAACTCAACAGAGTTGGACAGGTTACATATATAAGGCACTCGCAATTAATTATTGACCACAAACAACATACACAAGATATATAACATTAATGACATGATATTAAGCTGGACAGAAAATAAAAAGTGAACAATAAACTCCTTATTCCACGGCTTTGACATATGGAGTAGTATAGTGTTGATGAACAACATTGAAGAGGGAGCTTTGTAGTATAATGTTCTATCCAATCTGGGGAACACGAGTGACTATGCCATTACGGTTGACCCAAATCCGAACCCGATCGCATCGGTAGTCATCGGTGACGGAGGATCCTACCACCACAATTATTATGATAGTCACCCATTGGTTCTCTCTCGCTATTTTTGCTTCTGCTCTCTGTGCATCCACCCCTACCAGTTCTGGCCATGAATCCTTACCTTCACTCACGTCAACACACAAGTCACAAATATGTACCGGGAAAAAGGAACAAGACTTAACATAGAGAAAATAACATCATTATCGAATTACAACGTTCTCCATTACCTCGGCAGCCACCAGACATGTCTTCCTCTTTGGGATTTCCCTGCAATGTGTCTAAAGTTTATGTCTTTTGTTTGGGATAGTTGTAATTGTTGTAGCTGGGGCGTCCTATTTATAGTGCGGCTGAGGTTGTGTTTTGGTCAAGTAAGGGACATTTCTGACTACTTCTCCCCCTCTATTTGGCAAGCATGGTTGTAATTTTATAATGCGTAAGTACGTCAATTCAATTGAAATAGTCAATTTTTCATGTATGTTTCACACACTATTCTCCATTCTACTTGTTTTCAACTTTCTCCATTTGTTTTATCTTTTATCATGTTTATGTATACACACCAATTTGAAAGCTTACATCCTCTCTACACCTACCCTTGATCATTTTTTATTTATTCATTTTTTAAACAAACGAAGTTCATATTCCAACATGCTAATTATATAATTGCAATTGAACTTGTTTTCTCGTGAATAGACTTGGACAAAGCAAACAGCTACATGAGGTCATTATCTACATAACTCAATCAAACTATCAATTATATATGCCAAAACGCCATGTATAACAAAGTACGAGTTTTTGGTCAGGTTCTCAGATATCTTATTATAAGATTAAGAAAAGGCACCGGATACTAGTTGAAAGTATAAAAAACCAAGAGAAACTATGAGTGTTTAATCAATCTAATAAATTATTATTAATAAGGAAAAGTATTCGTGTTAAACAAATAATAGATGAATCAGCGATTTGAACTCGTTCCATATATACTAGTCAAAAATAAAATTGAATACAACATTAAAAACGTTTCTCTACCGTCATCAAATAATAACGTTCAGAATAAAAATGATTTTTCAACTTTCCCAGCTTTTTCAATATGATAAAAATTAGAAGAAAATTATCTTTATTATATATTCATTTCCAAAAAATAACTAATTTTGTGTCCTTTGCTACGCAAATGTGATTGTCTATATAAATTAGACTAAATTATATAAATTAAAACCACCGTGAATTTTATGTTATACGTAAATAACCTCTAACACTTGAAATTTTACAATAAATCTTCCTGAATTTTTAGATTTTTATAAATAATTCTTATACTATTAGTTTTTTCCATTATTTATCTCCGAATAACTTAAAATTTAAGGAGTTCATCTACATATAACTCAAAATTTGAGGGCATTATATGCATATTAAATAAATTTTATAAAGCTGGTACATAGTTAATAATTTGGGATTAATATTGTAGACTAGAAAAATTTAGGGGGTTTATTATTAAGTTTTAAATTTTAAGAAAATTATTTTTACATGCATGATTTTTAATTCAGGAACATCTTATATAAAGGGTTATGTCCGTTGGCACCATATACACTACTTGAATGCAAAAATGCCTATGAACATCTCTAGATGGGGCAAAAAGGCCAGCTCCAATAACCAAGCCAAACATCCATTGACTTTTGGTTTTGTGGGTCTCAAATAATTATTTTTAAGGGTTAAGGTGAAAAAATGCCCATATACTTGTTCCAAATGTACATTTAGCACCATATGCATTTTTTTTGTGCAAAAATACACATAATATGAGTCCAATTATTGAGCTATATGGTTTGCTATAGTATTAGCTTAAATAATGGAAATCCCAGTCTTGATTTAAAAAAATTCCTATTATTGACTTATCGGTGTGAAGAGAGACATGTCCCTCCTTTACCGGGGAGATTGCATCATGAGTCTAATTCAACAATAATCTTGCAACAACTAAAGCAAGAACTAAAACAATAATCCAATGGCGTTAGACAAGAGAGAGTGAGAGGGGGAAGGGTGAGTGAGAGGAGAGAGCATTGCCAAAGATGAGAGAACATGGAAAATTGAGGAATTGGCATGTGAATAAGTGTGGGGGTTACCAAGACAAAAGTTGGTGTACATTTTTGCATCTAATAAATGTATATGGCGTCAAATGTATATTTAGTAAAAGTACATAGACATTTTTGACTTTATTGGATTGACAAATGTACAACATTGTGGGTTCCACCACTAAAAAGTAACATTCGCTGGTTCAAATAAATGGAGTTGGCATTTCTGCAACTTTATTATAATCTTTATAGACATTTTTACATCTAAAAAATATATATAGTGCTAGGCGTACATTTAAGAAAAATTTATGGGCATTCCCCCCTTAACCCTTATATAAATAATTCTTATACTATTAATTTTATCCATTATTTATCTACAAATAACTTAAAATTTAAGAAGTTCATCTACATATAACTCAAAATTTTAGGGAATTATATGCATATAAAAATAAAGTTTAAAAAGGTTCAAAGTTACTCCCTCCATCCCTATATGTAAAGGTTTTTTTTTTGAATGGGCTTGTCCCAAAATATAAGGTCTCTTTTGAGTTTGTTTCAATAATAAATGCACTTTTTCCATTTTGCCCTCAATTAATTATTATGCTAAATACATTCTCTTTCATCATTTCTCATTATTACTCTCTCTCACCCATTCATAAATAGGGGTATTTTTGAAAAAAAAAATAAATTTCCTACATAATTATTACATTTAACTACTTATAACTATTTTTAGAATCTTACGGTTCGGTTGACAAACTCTTATATATATGGACGAGTGATAATTTGGGGTTAATATTTTAGACTTAAGACATTTAATAAGGGGGTTTATTTTTAAGTTTTAAATGAATTGACTTTGAGAAACAGCCGTAAGGGCATTCGCTAATAACTCAGTCAAACCATCAATTATATGCCAAAAAGCCATGAATAAAAAATTACAAGTCCTTAATCAATCTATAAATTATAATAAATGGAAAATATATTCGGGTGGAACAAGTAAGAGATGAACCAGTGATTTGTCAGGCAAAAAGAAAAGAAAAGAAAAGAACTGGTGATTTGAACTCCTTCCATATATCTTACCACACGAACCATAATTGATCCGCTGCTTTCAGAACAGAACTTAATTAAATTTATATCACCGTCTAAAGCTTGCTGAGTATCAGTAAATAGAACACCCATAATTTCAAATTAACGAAATTTTCAAATATAAGCTCTTTGCTTCACACGGTTGGTATTTTGTGTTATTATTCCAAATCACCAGAAACCGCTAAATTTAATAGATTATCCAGAAACCTGTATAAAAGTCAAATATCTCTTGCTCCAAAAACTTAATAGGATTGGGAAGGGCGAAAACTTTGACTTTCTCTCCGCTTCCCCACAAAATTTTACATGAATAGCTTCAGTTCATTCAATGACACTTTCCTAGTCAATGATCGCGGCTTGTGATTTCATTTCCATACAAAAGTTTAAATCGGATTCCTTGTCAACTTAAATTTTCTTTCAACTTATGCTCGCGGGTGTGTAAATTTTAATCCAAACAAATCTTTTCAGGGTTAATACACAAACTTTCTCTGGAAGTTTTTTTTTTTTTTTTTACTGAGGAGCAATGTTTCCCCGAAAGTTTTAAAACATAACAATTTTACCCCATACTGTTAAAAAAATAATGGTTGGCTACTAAAAAATTAATATTGATTGTTAACTTTTTAATGATAAGGGGCAAAAATATTAATGCTCCATTTTAACACTTCTGGGGTAACATTGCACCAAAAAAAACTTTTAACACAACATTGCTCCTCTACGAAAACTTTCGGGGCAAGTTTGCACTTTAACCCATCATTCTATTGGGCGTTCTACTGTACTAGATTTTAAAACATGATGATTTATGACGCCTGCTTGTTCTTGTTCAGATTTAATTCGAAGATGGCTCCTTGCATGCAGTCTAACAAATGTGTATTACTTTCTGCAACAGCTCTTAAGCCTTGAAACCTACTGCGGATGCTAGATTTTAGTTTTTGTCCAAATTATTGCTATGCATTATTGTGCGATCTTCATTTCCTTCTTGTTAAAAATTTATCCTCAGGGTCATCACAATCACAGTAATCTCTCTGTTTCCGTGGGTAGCCAACATGGTACCCTCATTCCAGGTTTCAAGATTACAATCGATGATAGTACTCCTCATAAGGGAAACTAATAAATAAATCAAAAGAATTAAAATTTAGTCTGTACAATTTAAAAATTAGCATTAGGGAAACTAAAATAGCCGGTTTTAATTTATAGTTATAGAACAGCCAAATACAATCAATCCAATACATCGATGACAAAAGGTCGGCCGGCTGAAATTACGTCCAGCAAAAGTTACATATAATTAAAATGATAACAAATATATATTAAGTTTCCCACCAAAATTTCTTTCTTTTTACATTTTAGGCATAAAGGAAAATTTTTCATTTTCATATATTGCAATTGAAAATGCCTCTATGGTGAGTGGATGCGTGTTGCTGTATATAATTAGATACTCTTGTCACGTGCTGCATCTCAATCCTTTGTTTTTCTTTTTCATCAATCTAAAAGTTTCATATTTTTTTAGATAAAAATAAAATTGAACATAACATTAAAAACATTTCTCTACTGTGTCGTCAAATAATAGCCATCATTATAAAAACAAAAAGATTTGTCAACTTCCCCAACTTTTCCATATGATAAAAATTTGAAGAAAGATTATCCTTATTGTAAATTTAATTTTCAAAAAATAAATAATTTTATGTAATTTATGATTGCAAACGTGATTGCATATATAAATTAGGTTAAATTATATAAAATCTCCTGAATTTTTTGTTATAGTATGTAATAGCCTCTCCAACCTTATAATTTTATAATAAATCTCTACGAATTTTTACATTAAGGCATATAACTCAAAATTTGCGGGCTTATTTCCGTGCAAAATAAACTTTAAAAGGGTAAATATGAAGTTAATAGTTTGGGGTTAACATCATCATCATCATAGACTTAAGAGTATTAAGTTATAAAGGTTAAGAAAGTAACTTGTTGAACATGATTCTAAATAATAAACAAGCATGCAATAAGACTGCAAGCTCAACAGAGTTCAACAGTTTACGTAAGGCACTCGTAATTAATTATTGACCACAAACAACATACACAAAATATATAACATTAATGACATGATATTAAGCTGGACAGAAAATAAAAAGTGAACAATAAACTCCTTATTCCACAGCTATGACATATGGAGTAGTATAGTGTTGATGAACAACAATGAAGAGGGAGCTTTATAGTATAATGCTCTATCCAATCTGGGGAACCCGAGTGACTATGCCATGACGGTTGACCCAAATCCGAACCCGATCGCATCGGTAGTCATCAGTGACAGAGGATCCTACCACCACAATTATTATGATAGTCACCCATTGGTTCTCTCTCGCTATTATTGCTTCTGCTCTCTGTGCATCCACCCCTACCAGTTCTGGCCATGAATCCTTACCTTCACTCACGTCAACAAACAAGTCACAAATATGTACCGGGAAAAAGGAACAAGACTTAACATAGAGAAAATAACATCATTATCAAATTACAACGTTCTCCATTACCTCGGCAGCCACCAGACATGTCTTCCACTTGGGGATTTCCCTGCAATGTGTCTAAAGTTTACGTCTTTTGCTTGGGGTAGTTGTGATTGCATGTAGCTGGGGGGTCCTATTTATAGTACGGTTGAGGTTGTGTTTTGATCAAGTAAGCGACATTTCTGACTGCTTCTCCCTCTCTATATATGGCAAGCATGGTTGTAATTTTATAATGCGTGCGTATGTCAATTCAATTGAAATAGTCAATTTTTCATGTATGTTTCACACACTATTCTCCATTATACTTGTTTTCAACTTTCTCCATTTGTTTTATCATTCATCATGCTTTTGTATATACACCAATTTGAAAGCTTATATCCTCTCTGCATCTACCCTAGATCATTTTATATTTATTCATTTTTTAAACAAAAGAAGTTAATATTCCAACATGCTATTATATAATTGCAATGGACCTTGTTTTCTCGTGAAAAGACTTGGACAAACAGCTGCATAAGGGCATTATCTAATAACTCAGTCAAACTATCAATTATATATGCCAAAACATCATGTATAAGAAAATATGGATCTTTTTCAGTTGCTGGGATATCTAATAATAAGATTCAGAAAAGGCACCAGATACCGATTGAAAGTATGAAAACAAAAACTATGAGTCTTTAATCAGTCTAATAAATTAGTATTCATAAGGGAACTATTCATGTGGAACAAATAATAGATGAACCAGCGATTTGAACTCCTTCCATATATCCTAGTCAAAAATAAAATTGAATATAACATTAAAAACGTTTCTCTACTGTCATCAAATAATACCCATCAGAATAAAAATGATTTTTCAACTTTCTCAACATTTTCCATATGATAAAAATTAGAAGAAAAGTATATTTATTATTTATTCATTTCCAAAAAAAAATTAACTAATTTTGTGTCCTTTATTATTGCAAATGTGATTGAATATATAAATTAGGTTAAATTATACAAAACCTCCCTAAATTTTATGTTATACGTAAATAACCTCTATCCTTTGAAATTTTAAAATAAATCTTCCTGAATTTTTACATTTTTATAGATATTTCTTATACTATTAGTTTTTTTCATTATTTATCTACAGATAACTTAAAATAAAAGGAGTTAATCTACATATAACGCAAAATTTGAGTATGCATATAAAATGAATTTTAAAAAGGTATAAAGTTAATAATTTGGGGTTAATATTGTAGACTTGAAAAATTTGAGGAGGGGTTTATTGTTAAGTTCTAAATGTTAAGAAAATTATTTTTACATGCATGATTTTAAATTCAGGAACATTTTATGTAATTTAGCGCCTATAAATTATTTAAAAAAAACATGCAATAAGGCTGTAGTGTAGATTAAAGGGGAAAACCCATTTAAATCCATTTGAAATATCCAAATTCATATTTAGGCCTGCACTTTTATTAAATCCCTAATCAAGCCAAGAAGCCTCATTAGGGATTTATGAATTTGTTGATTTTACTAATATGCTCTTCTACCATTTTATCCCTTCTCGCTCTTTCTCTCCCAGATGAGCTAACCATGTGATCTCTTCCACTCCATATTGGCAGCTCATCTGAATTCCCAGTCCCAAAGAGAATTCCTAGTAGAAAAGGAAACAAAATAATAGCCCCACAAACTTGCCAAAATTAACTTTAATGTTGTTGAAGGATAGAATGGCGTTGTTCCCAATCAGCACCACCTCGGCCATCGCAAGCATGAAGAGGCAGAGGAAGATGGGTCAATTGCTATTTAGGGTTTATGAAAAGAAAATACTAAAGAATGTATACATCAGCTTCCGTATCTGAATAATAATACTCGAATGGATCTTCTATTCATTGATGCTCTCGCCGCTAAATGTATCAAATTGATTGCTCTCTTGACATAAAAAGAATGGTTTTAAAGATAAAATGAATCAGATTTTTGCAGATAATAATATTTGTTATTAGACTGGTCACTACGAAATACAATATTGATCAGAAAAAAAAACATCATGATATGATGGTGATTTGACCGTGTCTTTACGTCTTGGGGTCAAATACAAAATATTTTTTTTTTAATCCAAGAATTGCAGTACAATGCAACACTCGCGTCGTCTCACTTGAGGAGCATTTATTGAACTACCTAAGTAAACTAATTATCATGCAAATGCAATTAAAACAAGGGGAAAATGATTTTTGGTTTTTGAAATTAATAATTAAAAGAAAATGCAATTGTTAATTAAAAGCTAATCTAATATTTTTGGTATTTTTCTTATAAAAATGGAGAATGAGTAAAAGTGAATGGAATTGTATGAAGTGGAAAATATGAATAAAGAATGCTCTTGGTAATGAAGAAATGACAATCCTTGCTCAAAAAGATTATGTGAATTAATTCTCTCTAAGTCTTGAAAGCAAAACCCCAAACGATCGCTCGGGTCTAGTGTTCTTAATTAATAATTACTTCAGCTAGTAATTATCTCTTAAGGCACTATTATGAACCACTTAGAGTGCAATTAAAATAGATAATTATGACTTGTTTCCTCTTAATGTGAATGTGATAATACAACACTCAATTGATCTAATTCAATTATACAATCTAACAATAACACGTAGAAAGCACAATTTCATTGAATCAATAAGGATATATATATATATATATATTCAACAAGCTATAAAAATCCGATCTAATCACAAATATCAAACCAACAGAGACAATTAACATCAATCTCAGTTCCAGAATCACATATATAAAAATTCCTAAAACTAGGTAATTAGATATATAATTCTAGACTAATGGAATGATAGCAAAACTCCCCTATGTATTCCATTGAGCTCAAGCAACTCTTCACCACCAAGAAGTAATGAAATCAGCTACACATAGTCATCGGAACACCCAATCATAAACTGAAACCCAAATTCACCAAAGAAATTGGTGTAGCATCGGACTTAATGGAAGAAGAGAAGGAAGGCCGTGGTATCTATGATATTGAAGAAGGAAGATGATTCTGGCACTGTGAAAACAGAGGAAGTGACAGTGAGGAAGGAGAGGAAGAGGAAGATCGTTGGTGATGTTGGGGCTATGGTGAAAGCCGAAGGTGGTGGGACTGTATGTTGGCGCTGCCGGAACTGTGAAGAACCGAAGTGGTGGCTGTGGTTGAAGGAGTTGCAGCTGGAAGAAGCTGAGAACAGAGGAGGACTAATGGTGTTTCGGTGGTGTTGAAACAGGAGTCAACGGTGGTTTTCGGTGGTTAAGGACACTGTGGTGGTGGTGACAGTGCTTGGACGGCGGTTTGATGGTGCTTAATGGAGGTGGTGGCTGACGGCGGTGGTCTGCGGTCTCCTCCCCAGATCTCCTTCTAACTCTCAGCTCAGCTCTTCCTCTGCAGCGCTACTCTCCCTCTCAAACCCAAACCGTGATCTGAGCTTCTCGGTTCTGGTTTCTGGTTCTCTGAAACTGACCTCACCGGCGATGGAAATAATGGAGAAAAGGGAATGAAGGTCGCCGGTGAGGTTTAGAGATAATGAGGGCGATCAGAATCTGTGAGAGAAGAGACTCGCGCCGCACCTCCCTCTCCTTTTTGGATCTGTTTCCTTAGCTGATGAAGATATTCCAGTACCCTAGGAACCTGGTCAAAACGCAAGTTTTGACCAGGGACCTATTTGGAAAGCTGAAAACTTTGGAGGAGGGACTAAAGTGCACAGTTTTGAAATCTTGGTGAGGTCAACTATAATTCCTAAAGACTTGGGTCCTTTTCTGTAATTTTTCCGGGCCCTTTTCTTTCATAAACTGTAATTTTCACAAAAATATGGGGCCTTTCTGTGATTTTTCCCCAATCTTCAAAATATTAATTTGACCTCCAAAATCTCGAATTTCCTTCTTGAGCACCTACAATGCAAAGATTAAGAACAAAATAATATCAAAATTCTAAGAAAACATTTGTATGAATAATTAACAAATTTATGACTATTTTGTCCCTATTTACAATTAATTCAATACAAATGTTTCTAATTAAAAATAGTGCTTAATCATGCAATTATGTCCCATAAAATCCATTAAAAATCCCAATTTAATTATGAAATATTACATAAAAATATGGTTCAATTAGATGGGATGCTCTCTCATCCTTTTAATTAGAGGGGTATTATAGTCTTTTAACAATATTCAGAAATCCCAAGTGAGACCTCTTGGCCTGATTAGGGATTTGTAAAAGTGCAGGCTAAATTTAGATTTGGATATCTCAAATGGATTTAAATGGGATTCTCCATAGTTGAAACTCTACATAGAGTTCAATAGTATACACAACGCACTCTTAATCATTGACCACAAAAAAAGAAAAAATACCCATGATATAAGATATACAACAATAACATGAGATTGCATTGGATAGAAAATAAAAAACTGAATAACAAACTCCTTATTCCATGGCTATGACCTATGACATGGCGTAGTGTTGATGAACATAATGACAATATTAATATTAATTTCTACCTCCTATCTTTGATATGAGATTATGTTTGTAATGCAAATTGTATTGTCAATTAGATCTTATATTAAGTACGAAACCAGCAATAAAAAAGGTGAAGGTAGCTAGCTAGCTTGTTCTATCCGATCTTAAGAACCCAAGTGACAATGCCATATCACTATTCACTCAGACCCAAACCCTAACGCATTGGAAGTCAGTGGTGACCGTTGATCCTTCCTCCACAATTATGGCATCCACCAAATCGTTCATGTTTGACACACTATTCTCCAATTCTCTTGTTTTCATCTTCCTCCATTTGGTTTCTCATTCATCATGCTTATGCATATAAACCAAGTAGAAAGCTTATCCTCTCTGCATCTACCTCAATTTATTTTATTCATTTTTTTAGGAGAAGAAGATAGACAAAAAAGAATGTAGTGTTCCAACAACGTGCTGATTATATTAGTATTACAATCCAACTTGTTTTCTCGTAAATTGACTTTGAGAAACAGCTGCAAGGGCTTTCGCTAATAACTCAGTCAAACCTTATATATGCCAAAAAGCCATGTATAAGAAATTACAAGTCCTTAATCAATCTATAAAAAATATATTCGGGTGGAACAAGTAATAGGTGAACCAGTGATTTGAACTCCTTCCATATATCTTACCACACCAACCATAATTGATCGGTTGCTTTCAGAACCGAGTTTAATAATTCACATCATCATCTAAAGCTTGCCAAGTATTAGTAAATACAACAGCCATAACTTCAAATTAACGAAACTTTCAAATATAAGCTCTTTGCTTCACACGGTTTGCTATTTTGCATTATTATTCCAAGTCACCAGAACCGCTATATTTATTAGATTATCCAGAAACTTATATAAAAGTCAAATATCCCTTGCTCCAAAAACTGAATATAGGATTGGGAAGGGCGAAAACTCTTGACTTTCTCTCTCCTCCCCCTCAGAGCTTTCAAATGAATAGCTTCAGTTCATTCAATGACGCTTTCCTGGTCAATGATCATAGCTTGTGATTTCATTTCCATACAAAAGTTTAAATCAGATTCCTTGTCAATATGCAAAAATCATGACAGCTATGGTTAAGTTTGCGAACTTAAATTTTCTTTCAACTTAAGCTCGTAGGTTTGTGAACTTTAATCCAAACAAATTATTTTTGGGTTAAGATGTAAATTTGTTCCAAAAGTTTTTGCTAAAGAGCAATGTTGCTCCGAAGTTTCAAAACATAGCAATATTATCATGTACCATTAAAAAACTAACAGTTAGCTGTTAAAAAATTGATGTTAATAATTAACTTTTTAATGGTAAGAGGCAACATTATTCCTATAAAAACTTTCAGGGTAATATTGTTTTTAAGTGAAACTTTCGGGATAAATTTGCAACTTCCATCATTCTATAGGCTTTCTACTGTATTAGATTTTAAAACATGATGATTTATGACTCCTGCTTGGTCTTGTTCAGATTTTATTGGAAATCTATTACCTGTTCCACCCGAATATATTTTCCCTTCTTTATAATTTATAGATTGATTAAGGACTTGTAATTTCTTATACATGGCTTTTTGGCATATATAAATTGATGGTTTGACTGAGTTATTAGCAAATGCCCTTACGGCTGCTTCTCAAAGTCAATTCATTTAAAACTTACTAATAAACCCCCTTAAATTTCTTAAGTCGACAATATTAACCCCAAATTATTACTCTCTCCGTTTTTTTATATAAGAGCCTTTCAACCGAATCGTGAGGTTTTAAAAAATAGTTAAAAGTAGTTAAATGTAATAATTATGTTGGAAATTTATTTTTTCCCCAAAATGCCCCTATTTATAGATGGGTGAGAGAGAGTAATAATGAGAAAAGGATGAAAGAGAATGTATGTAGCATAATAATTAGAGGGTGTTCAGATATCTTATAAAAAAGCACTTTTAGCATAAAACCCATCCGAACATCCAAATAAAAGGTATAATCCCTTTTTGTACAAAAACCATGGTTTTGGGGAGAAGCTATTTTTTTTGGCTTTTTGAAGATGTGGGCCCCACCCTTTGATTCTTATTGGTCCTTTGCATGATGTGGGCCCCATGCTATATCTCTCTCATCTTTTTTTTAATTTTATTTTGACGTTTTCCTTGCATCTATTTATTAATTTTTTTTTAGAATTTTAACATTTTAATGTTTCCTCCTATATTTAATATAAGACTTATTTATCTAATTTGATTATATTAGAAAAATTAGTTAAGTTAATTAACATTACATATAGACAAATTTATTTCATTTTTGATATTAATTATTATCTTTAATGTTAAATAATGGGTTAAGATGCATCTTTTTTAATGCCTCTAGGAGTTTTCTTCTCTTATAATTTAATGCCTTTAGGTCAAATTTAACGGTTTTGTTAAATTTACATCATTTTTAATTGTTCATTGTAATTTTTGCATTTTCTAGAACTTATTTGTACCAGATGCCCCTCAGGAAAAACTTGACTATTAAATTTGGACCTTAACCCTTAAATAATACATAAAATATAAGCTTATTCTTTATATGTAATTATCATAAAAGTTAATGTTTTTTTTATTAATTTAACCATGAAAAAAAGCTATTCTGATCAAAACATCCAAACACTCTCATTTTATCAAAATCACTTTTTCCCATAATCTATTCTCTAAAAGCTATTCTCCATTTTTTCTCCAGAAGCTATTCTCCAAAAGCTAATAAGAACACACCCTTAATTGAGGCTAAAAAAGAAAAGTGTATTTATTATTGAGACAAACTCAAAATGGATCTTATATTTAGAGACAAGCCCATTAAAAAAAGAGGTTTTTATATATAGGGACGGAGGGAGTAACTTTTTACCTTTTTAAACTTTATTTTTATATGCATATAATTCCCTCAAATTTTGAGTTATATGTAGGTGCACTTCTTAAATTTTAAGTTGTTTGTAGATAAATAATGGATAAAATTAATATATAGTATAAGAATTATTTATATAAGGATTAAGGGAGGGAAAATGCCCATAAACTTTTTCCGAATGTGCACCTAGCACTATATACATTTTTTAGATGTAAAAATGCCTATGAAGATTATAAAAAAGTTGCAAAAATGCCAACGAACATTGCTTTTTAGTGGTAGACCCCACAATGTTGTACATTTGTCAATCCAATAAAGTGTAAAAATGCTTATGTACTTTTACCAAATATGCATTTGGCACCATATATATTTATTGGATGCAAAAATGCACACCAATTTTTGTCTTGGTAGCCCCCACACTTATTCACATGCTAATTCCTCATTCTTCCATGTTCTCTCGTCTCTGTCGATCCTCTCTCCTCTCACCCACCCTTCCCTCTCTCACTCTCTTGTATGACGCCATCGGATTATTGTTTTAGTTCTTGCTTTAGTTGTTGCAAGATTATTGTTGAATTAGACTAATGATGCAATCTTGTTGGTAAAGGAGGGACATGTCTCTCTTCACACAGATAAGGCACTAATCTTAAAAAACAAGAATTTTTTAAGTCAAGATTGGGATTTCCATTATTTAAGCTAATATTATAGCAAACCATCTAGCTCAATAATTGGACTCATATAATGTGTATTTTTGCATCCAAAAAATGTATATAGTGCCAAATGTACATTTAGAAAAAATATATGGGCATTTTTTCACCTTAACCCTTAAAAATAATTATGTGAGACCAACAAAACCAAAAGTTAATGGACGTTTGACTTGGTTCATGGAGCTGGCATTTTTGCCTCATTTAGAGATATTCATGGGCATTTTTGCATCCAAATAATGTATGATTGAACCATATTTTTATATAAATTTTTATGATTAAATTGGGATTTTTAATGCATTTTCTAGGATAATATTACATGATTAAGCATTAATTTGAATTAGGGACATTTGTATTGAATTAATTGTAAATAGGGGCAAAATAGTCATAAATTTGTTAATTATTCATACAAATATTTTCTTAGACTTTTGATGTTATTTTGTGCTTAATTTTGCATTGTAGGTGTTTTGGGGAAAAAAATTGGAGATTTTGAAGGGTCAAAATAATATTTTAAGGATTAGATAAAATTATAGGAAGGCCCCATGTTTTGTGAAAATTACAATTTTATGAGGAAAAGGGACCAGAAAAATTTACAATAAATCACCAAAATCTTTGGAAATTGTAATCCAGCCTATACATATTTTTGAAAGTTTCAGTTTAGTTCCTCCTCAAAATATTTCATCCTTTCAAATAGGTAGCTTGTCAAAACTTGCTTTTTGACCAGCTTTTTGACCAGGGTCTAGGTCATTGTGCACGGGGCCTGGAGCTGAAACCGGAGGACCCGACTGGAGATCTGAAATGGGAGATTGAAGAGAAAAGCTGGAAAGAGGGAGCTGAGTGGCGCGGAGAAGGAGCAGCGATCCGAGAGTATGGACCAGAGGGGGCGGCCGCAAACGGTCTCTTGGACCTTGGGCTTCTTCTTCTTCACCATACGCCTGACCTTCACCATCCTTCCATCTTGCCATCATCCACCATCATCTTCATCTTCACTTTACCATCTTTTTCTTCATCCCAAGCTCGAGTTTCAGCAAGCAGGATACAGATTCAGAGTGCCGCGAATCAGAGAGCGTCGGACCTCCTCTGTTCTTCCACTCACCATACCACCGCCACCCTTCACCACTGTCTCTCTCCTTTCCTCACTCAAACACCACATCACGGACCATCTTCGTCTTCCTCATTCACCGTCACTTCCTCTTCCACCGGCGGAGATCACAGTGAGTTCTTACCACCGCCTCTGTTTTTCACCACCACCATTCTTCCTCCTTCACTGCAGAACCATGAGAGACATGTGAGCGGAGGAGCTGAGAGCGAGAGATAGAGCTCCTGATCCTCCTTCACTCTCCCGTCACCACTCCACCATTATTCCTCCAGCTTCCTCTTCTTTTTCCTCCGGTGAACTACCTGTACTGTGAAAGAAAGCCGAGGTTTAAGAGTGAGACGGCAAAGATCTTCAACAGAGCTTCAGATTCGCGACACAAGCTTCTTAATTGCTGGAACCCGTTGGCCATCGATCTAACACCACCGTCAGCTTTCTCTTGCTAATTCCGGCTATTAAACCCAGATTCCGGGGAATTTTTTTTCATGTCCGATGCAGCTTGGCAGATTGTGTTGGACTCTTTAATGATATGTGTAGCTAATTTTCCAGCTTCTTGGTGATGGAGATTTGTGGCTTGAGCAATTGTGCTTAAATAGGAGAATTCTTTTTAATCTTATTCTTAGACTATGTATTTGATTTCCTTGTTTAGGTTTATTATTGTGTAGTTTTGAGATTTGGATTGTTGTTATGTTGTCCATGTGGATTGATCATTGTGATTTTAGTTGGATGATGTATCTTGATGTTTACATTTATATATGTCTTTTGATGTACTAGATGAGATTATGCTTGCTTTCATGTTTATCATTGGTAATCATAGTTGATTTTGGCTTTTGGATGGTTTGTTAGAATATTCAAATTGAGAAGAACAATTTGCATCATTCCAATTTTAATTGCACACTAAATGTGTTTAAACAATATCTCAAGAGGTAGTAGTTAGCTATGTTTGTAGGAGCTATTATCAATTGGGAATATTGAACTCAAGTGTTATCTTGAGATTGTTTTTGAAACTTAATGAGATTTTAATTCCCATAATTGTTTTTAGCAAGGATTGTTACTATCTTCATCACCAAGAGCATCCATTATACATATCTTCACTTTCAATTTAACATTTCTCATTATTTTCAAAAATACCAAAAAGATTAGAAATAGTTTTATTTTCATGAATTTTGATTTTAAAAAAATCAATTTCAAAACCCCTTTTCTAACCATGTTTATAGCACTTAGTTTTACCTAGAGAAGTCAAAATAAAAGGCTCCTTGATAAGACAATGATACCGAGTTGTTTGCACTATATTGCATTTAATTTGTGGTCATTTGTAATTTGACTTCGAGGCGGCTAAAGTTGTGTCAAATCAATGACTTACTTTAATACATGTCCTAAGTGGTAAAGGATCGCAATTACCACTTTGAAAATGCGATTTGTGGGAAATTCTTTATGCGTTTATGAGATATAGTGTTTTGGCAATGTATATGGTGCCAACGCACATAACTGTACCCTTTATATAAAGTAAAAATTCAGGAAGATTTATTATAAAATTTTAAAGCTGAGATATTAATGTACCTGTAACATGAAATTTAAGGAGGTTTTATATAATTTAGCCAAATTTATATATAGAATCACATTTGTAAAAATAAAGGAAACAAAATTACTTTCTCCAATTGACAAATTCATATTTTTATTATATGTTTTCATATTTTAATTAGGGTTTTATCATATTAATTGAGCTTAAAATGTCTCTTTTGTGATCAATTGTCATTAAATGTGTTTATATGAAATTAGAACTAAAAAGGGCAAAATTGTTAAAATAATTGCTCTCACTCTTAATCATTGATTTCTTGAGAGGATTTGATATTGATTTAATTGTAGGTGCCTGAAAAATTGGATTAAATCTAAAAATGGCATTTAGGGGCTTGAATCTCACATATGACAGATTAGTCTCATGGATTTTGGAAATATCAGTTCAGACCCCCTCAAAGTGACAACGTTTTGCTCAGGATTCATTAGGTCAGACTTTAATGAGTTTGGAGGGGAGAGTCCAGGGAGCTGAAGGTCATGAGGAACAGAGGAGGCGCGGCGGAAAATATCCAAACCTTCGAGTTTCACAAACCCCACACCTTCACGATCGTCGCCAACGACCTCCACTTCCATCACCATTGTCGCCAGCAACCTTCCTTTTCACCATTATCACACTAGCTTCAGCGAATTTCAAAGGGAGGCAGCCGTGAGAACAGGGCCCTTCACCACAATCACCTTCACCTTCGTCTTCTTCATCCTTCTTTTACTATCGTTGCCGGCATCCTCATCACCACCAACCACAATCATCTTCGTCTCTTCCACTTCCACCACTGGCGACCTTGGAATAGAGAGGAGCAGCAGCTGCCACGAATAGAGGAGGGTCTCCCATCTTCGACAGCTTCATTGTCTCCTACAGCCACATAAAGATCACCGTCGCCACCTGATTAGGACTTTTTCATACATTAGCCTTGGGATCTATAATCAAAAATTGATTAAGAATTGTGTATAGATAAATCTAGGATCGTTCTTTTTTTTAGGAGCCTTTTATTGAATCCTAAATAACCTGAATGTCATGCAAATACAATAAAACAAAGGAAAATGTGTTTTAAATTTTCTTGAAAATAGGTAAAATGCAAACTTTATTAAAATCCTAAAGCTTCTATTTTTAGTGTTTTCTTTATAAAATGGAATGGAATATGAAAATGGGTATGTAATGTATAATGATTGCTCTTGGAAATGGGAGAATGACTATCCTAGTTCAGTTAAGACAATAGGAGTTAATTTCTCTAAATCTTAAAAATAAAACCCCAAATGAACACTTGGGTCTAGTGTCCTTAATTAATAGTTACTCATACGAACTTAGATAGTAATTATCCCTTAAAACACTATTAGAAACCACTTAAAGTACAATTAAAATGGATAAATATAACTTGATTCCTCTAAATAAGAATGATTAAACGAGACACTCTAAAGCATAACTTGATTATATTAACTAAATAATAACTCATTAGCTAATGCAATCTCATTGAATCTAATAAAGGAAATATATCAAATAAATCATCAAATCACAAAATCCAACTCAAGGTTCAATTCACAGAGATAATCAAACGAAATCTCAGTCTGAATCAATATAAATAATATGCTAGAATTAGGAAATATAAAATATACAATTGAGAAATTGAATTGAAGTAGATAACTCCCCAGTAGCAGTGCAGAACTCAAGTCATTATCTCCATCCCAAGAGGCGGTGGGGTTCAGCCACTCATCTCTTCAGACATAGCGAATGGGAGCTGGAAGATAAGTTGTCAAGAGTGGAGCCGAATGTAGAGAAGAAGGTTGTTGGAAATGGTGAAGTCGACGGGAAAATGATGGCTGATAGTGGTGAAGATGGAAGACAAAGAATGGTAGAGAGGGAGAAATGGTCACCGGTAACTGGGAAGTTCCACCGGAAATTTCACAGTCTCACAGGAAAATCTCTGAATCTTGCCAAAAAAAACAAAGGAAGTTGAAACTCATAGAGAAGCTGACAAGGGATGATGGTGTGGTATTTGAGTGAGGAAGGAATGGTGGTAGGAGCAGAAGAGGACTCGCCGGAACTGTGCCTCCGATGACAGTGGTGTAGTGAGAGAAATAAGGGATAAAGGTCGACGGAGAATTCAATGCTCGGCGGAAACTGGAAAATCTCGCCGGAGTATGGTTTCTCAACGCTGTGGTGTGCTTATGATGGTGGAGGCTGGTGGTGGTGTGAGAACGAAGATTGACTGTGAAGAAGGAAAGCCGGCGGTGATGAGATGCAAGAAGGTCGACGGTGATGCAGTGGTCTCTCCTCTCCCGCGCGGTGCCTCCTCTGACTCTGCAACTGTCCTCGCAACCAAAGAAGACGGAGGTGGTGGTAGGCTAGGTCACTGGCGACAATGATGGATGGAGATGGGAGGATCGATGGTCTAGCCAGTGTCTTCCGTGGTGCAATTCCGTCTGTGTCTTTGCTCTCAGCTCGGCGCTCAACTCTACGGTGTAGGGAGAGGGTGGTCGCCGGTGGCTATGGTGAAGAAGGTGAAGGCCGCCGGCGACAAAAGAAAAGGAAGGAAAGAAGAAGATGAAGGTGATCCGAAGCTCCGAGTCCTGCGGTGCTGAAAACTGTTCGAATATGCCTCTCAGCTCAGCTCTTCAATATCAGGTTCCCTCAGCAGCCTCTGTTGTCTCGCGATGAAGAAGAATCAAAAGGTCAAAATCTGACCTAATTTCCCAGGTCAAAACGCAAGTTTTGACCAGAGACTACCATGAAATTTGCAAACGTCCTCATAGAGGGACTACACGGAAACTCTGAAACCTCCTGGGGCCGAACTATAATTTTTAAATATTCGGGTTTTTTTTTGTAATTTTTCCTAGTCCCTTTTCTTCATTCATTTGTAATTTCCAGAAATTTTAGGAACTCTTCTGTAATTTTTTTCAAACCTCAAAATATTAATTCTGACCCTCAAAAATCTCCAGTTTAAATGATATGTTGATGTGGCATAGTAGGTTGGGGCATGACCCCTTTTCTGTAATAAAGCATTTGGGTTTTGAATGTGAAAACAAGTCATTGATGAATGATAAATGTGAAATTTGTCTTCAATCAAAGCAAACAAAGTTTCTATTTATTTCAAGCATAATTAAAAGTCATCGATGTTTTAAATTACATCACCTTGATGTGTGGGGGCCGTATAAAGTTCCAACACATCATGACATTTGTATTTCTCGACTATTGTAGATGACTTCTCTAGAGCCATGTGGCCATTTCTGCTGCTATCAAAATCTGAGGTAACCAATTGCATTAAGAATTTCGTAGCTTATTTATCATGCAATTCACTGTTAATGTAAAAATAGTTAGGAGTGACAATGGAATAGAATTCATCAATGTAGAATTAAATAAATTCGCAAAGAAAAGGGAATTGTGCATCAAACCTCATGCCCCTACACTTACGAGCAAAATGGAGTACTTGAGAGGAAAGATAGGATTATAGTTCAAATAGCTAGCGGCCTTATTTTGCAATCAGGCATACCTATATGTTACTGGGGAGAATGTATAAAAATGACTACTTATCGTGTGAATAGAATTCCCTCTAGAATGTTAGGCTTTAAAACCTCCTATGAGCTTGTATATGGGAAAACTCTAGATCTGATCAATCTAAAAATATTTGGCTCTCTAGCATGTGCAATTGATTTAAAGCCGAGTGACAAGTTCCAAGCGAGATCCATACCTTGTGTTTTTCTTGGATTTCCTGAAAAAAAAAAAAGGATTCTTACTTCTTGAGCTTGAGAATAAGATAATCTTCACTAGTAGACATGTAAGTTTCATCGAAAACAAATTCCCAATTAAAGATATTCGGTCTAACAATTCTAGTGAAGTGTTCAGGGATATAAAAAGCATGTTCCGGTTTGACCCAGAAGAGCAACAACAGGTGCGTCTGGACAAAATTGAATCTACCCCTGTTGAGAGGCGCCTAGACACTATGAATCTGACTTAAATGAGACAAGCAGGGAGAGAACACAAGTGGTAAGCAAATCACTTACCACAGTGAGAAATAGGCCAGCAAGAGAAAGGCAACCTCCCATATGGTCCAAGGACCACGTTTGCTCCTTAGTACAAACTAAAAAGGCAGATAAGTATCTCTACAACATTCACAAGTATGCCTCTTATAGTAACATATCACGTGATCATATGTGTTTCTTGACATCTATTGACATGGTGCATGAACATGAATTTTATGAGATGCTACGAGAGATAAACGTTGTGTTGAAACATGTGAGCACTGAAGACCAAGAAGCAGACCTTGAGACCTACTGACCAACGCTGTTGGTAAGGATGTGCAGAGAAAGCTATTAAGCAAGTTGGGAGCAGTGAATATATTCCAACCCCCAACTTGTAGGGGAGTGTGGACTAACTTAGATAGTTTCAGTAAAGGCATTGTTGTAATTTGCTTGTACATTTCTGTTATTGTATATTGTAATTAGGGACTTGGATGATACTCTTTATCCATTAGGTTATTAGGACTATAAATGCACTGGGCCATAGAACCGATACTGTGTGTAATTTTCCCTCCAGATTATTAAAGATTTTTGTTCCAGCACGTGTAAAGTTTTGGAACTTTCTTAGAGCAATTTGACAGTTTTCTCTCCATTTGTCCAAAATTTTACTGCCCCCTTTGCCTGTCTTCTGGATTGTTTGGTTAAATTTGGGTGATTTAGAGTTAATTTCCTATAATATTAAGTATTATTAAGATATCGAATAAATAAATCAGTCATACAAATATTAAATTTCTTAGTCTGGATAATTTAAAAATTAGCATGAGAGAACGTGAAATAGATGGCTTTATAGTCATAAGCCAGCCAACGGTGACCCATCCAAATCCAATCCATAGATGACAAAATTATAAGGCAAAAATAATTAAAATATGCATTTTCTCTTCAAATTTATACAAGGTTGCTGTTGGATCCCTTAAATTTAAAAATATCTTTTTAGTTTTCATTTTGAAGATTAAACTTTATATATTAGCTTTTCACAATGTTTTGTAAACATTAAGAATTCAATGTCAATATTTTTTTTTTATTAATCGCTGTTACCTATAAAGGACTAAGAAGACATTTGTTTCAAGTTAAAGGCCTAAACTGAAATCTTATATATAGTTACAGGACTAAAGATGCTTTTGCCAAATTATAAATATCTGATAAAATTAAATATTATTAATATACTAAATAAATAAATCCAAAAAATTAAAATTTAGTCTGTATAATTTAAAAATTAGTATTAGAGAAACTGAAATAGCTGGTTTAATGGTTTATTTTTTGCCCGAAGCCGGTTTTATAGTTGTAGAACAGACAACAATCAATCCAATCCAATACATAGATGACAAAAGGCCGGCCAGATGAAATTACATACAAAAATTACGTATAATTATAATGATAACAAATGTATATTAAATTTCCCACCAAAATTTCCTTTTTTTTAGGTATAAAGGAAAACTGTTTATTTTCATATATTGCAATTGTAAATGACTAAATGGTGCGTGACTGCCTGTTGCTTGTAAGTTGTATAACGATGTACATTGATCATGTGCTGCATCTCAGTGCCTAAATGGCTATTTTTGTCTTTCTATTTTCATCAATCTAATGGTTTCATATTTTTTTTAGTGAAAAATAAAAGTGAACATAACATTAAAAACATTTCTCTACCGTCATCAAATAATAGCCATCATAATAAGAAAATATTTTTCAACTTCCCCAACTTTTTCCTATGATAAAAATTTGAAGAAGATTATCCTTATTATATATTTAACTTCTAAAAAAAATAAATAATTATGTGTAATTTATGATTCCAAACTTGATTGCAAATATAAATTAGGTTAAATTATATAAAATCTCCTGAATTTTGTGTTATAGGATGTAAATTATCTCTCCAACATTTGAAATTTTATAATAAATCTATTTGAATTTTTACATTTATATAAACAATTCTTGTATACTACTACCCGGATCCTTAATATAAGACCTATTTGAGGAATTGATTTTGGTCTAAAATATAAGACATATTTTTTATATTTGTCAATCTTTTACTAATTTATCCCTATTGATATTTCATCAACAATAATCAATGAGGAGAGGAAATGCAGGAATTAGGAAGATTAATAGGGTATTTTAGAAAATACATGTCATATTAAGTAACTTAACTAACTTTAACAAAAAAGGTAACTTAACTAACTTCCTTAATTTACTTAAATTAAGTAAATATGTTTTATATTAATTAAGGACCAGAGGGAGTATATTTTTACTCATTAATTATCTGCAAATGGCTTGAGGTTTAAGGCATACATGTCAAAATTTAGTTGGATTATATGCAAAACAAAAATAAAGTTTAAAAGGGTATAAATTAAAGTTTACTTTGGGTTAACATCACAGACTTGAAAATTTAAGGAAGTTTATTACTACCTCTTGTTTTAATAAATATAAAACCTAGTTTGTAGTGCAAATTACACCATAAACTAAATCATACATTTTAAACAGAAGGAGTATTAAGTTATAAAGGTTAAGAAAGTAACCTGAACATGATTCTAATTTCTAAATAGTAAACAAACATGCAATAAGACAGTAAACTCAACAGAGTTCGATTGTTTACATAAGGCACTCGTAAGTCGTAATTAATTATTGACCACAAACAACATACACACAAGATTTATAACAACGACATGAGATTAAACTGGACAGAACTAAAAACTGAACAATATATATACTCCTTATTCCACGGCTATGACATATGGAGTAGTACAGTGTTGATGAACAACACTGAAGAGGTAGCTTCATAGGATAATGTTCTATCCGATCCGGGGAACCCGAGTGACTCTGCCTTGATGGTTGACCCAAAGCCGAACCCGATCGCATCGGTAGTCATCGGTGACGGAGGATCCTTCCACCACAATTATTATGATAGTCACCCAGTGGTTCTCTCTCGCTATTACTACTTCTGCTATCTGTACTTCCACCCCTACCAGCTCTGGCCATGAATCCTTACCTTCACTCACATCAACACACAAGTCACAAATATGTACAAGGAAGAAGGAACCAGAAATCAAACAAGACTCAACATATATATAATAACATCATTATCGAATTACAACGTTCTCTATTACCTTGGCAGTCACCAGACATGTCTTCCACTTGGGGATTTCCCTGCAATGTGTCTAAAGTTTATGTCTTTTGTTTGGGATAGTTGTGATTGTAAGTAGCTGGGGGGTCCTATTTATTGTACGGTTGAGGTTGTGTTTTGGTCAAGTAAGGGACATTTCTGACTACTTCTTCCTCTCTAAGGCATGCATGGTCGTATTTTTATAATGCGTACGTACGTTAATTCAATTGAAATGGTCAATGGTTCATGTATGTTTCACACACTATTCATCATTCATCATGCTTATGCATATCAACCAATTAGAAAGTTATATCCTCTCTACATCTACCCTCGATAATTCTACATTTATTCATTTTTTAAACAAAAGAAGTTAATATTCCAACATGCTTTTTTTTAATACACAATATTCCCACATGCTAATTATATAATTACAATTAAACTTGTTTTCTCTTGAATAGACTTGGACAAACAGCTATATAATGGCATTGTTAGAATTTGAAGGATTATAGTAAAGAGAAAACAGAAGCCTATGAATATTATTGAATCCTTAATGCTTAATCCTTTGAATTAATGAAAGTACAAGAGCCTTTAAATAGGCAAAGCATAACCTAGACAAATCCTAGAATATAATCTAAATAAACCTAATCAAATATTGACTCTAATAATAATATTTTAAAGATATATCAAATATATATAATATCTCAACATGGGAATATATCAAATATTAATATAAGATATAATAATATCTTAAAACCCCCTCAAAGTCAAGACCATCTTGAGTTTGTCAACTAAAAACTGGAAGCGACAGCCGGAAGGAGCAGTTGGTGGACTAAAAGTAACATCTTGGAGCAAACATCGATCTAGAAGGAACAAAAATGACATTGAGCTGATCTAGATTGAACTAGACAGTCTGCGGGTTTGGGCAGAACCAATGGTCCAAAGATCTGGATAGAGCTCTAGGATGAAAATATGCACCCTCCAGGGAATGTGTCTGTGGATCTGGACAGAGCTTGGGATGGAACCAAACACTTTCCAAGAAGAGATCTGAATGAAACTAGATAGTTTGTAAAGGAAAGAACACATGCGTAGCGGTGCCCACTATGCACTAGGCGGAGGAAGGTGACTAGAGTCAGGAACTCTTTCATAGGCCGAGAACCCAAGAGAGTGACTAACAAAGAATTTTTGGCTTAAGGATAAGCCAGTCTTACCAATAAGAGGAAGGTTGTTGAGTGTTCTATTTGAGGGATTGAGTTTGCTTCAAGTCAGGCTTCAAGCGACCACATGAGAAGGGGTGAAGAAGGAATGAGACCGGGACTAGGTCCTCCTCCTCTTCTTCATGAGATATGACTAATCCCAACACTCAAGGAAGTACAACAACTAAATAGTAGATATGTCACTATAGGCGAAAGGGAATGGACATTCTCCATTCTCCTTCTTACAACAACTAAATAGTATATCTATCACTACAGGTGACTTCTTCTTGTTCTTCATGGGACAAAGAAGGAATGAGAGTGGGACTAGGTCCTCCTCCCCTTCTTCTTCATGAGATATGACTAATCTCAACACTCAAGGAAATACAACTAAATAGTAGATCTGTCACGAAGGGCAAAAAGGAATGGACATTCTCCATTCTTCATCATAATCATCATCATCATCATCATCATCATTGTCGTCGTCATCATCGTTGTCATCATCATCATCAGCTCTGATACCATGTTATAATTTGAAGGATTACATATTAAGGATTCAGTAATATTTTAGAAATGCTTGTTTCCTCTCTATTTTAATCCTTTAAATTCTAATAGGCATTATCTAACAACTCAATCAAACTATCAATTATATATGCCAAAACCCCATGTATAAGAAAATATGGGTCTTTGTTAGTTGCTCGAATATCTGATAATAGGATTTTGGAAAAAGGCATCAGATATAAGTTGAAAGTATAAAAAAAAACAAAAGAAACTACAAGTCTTTAATCAATATAATAAATTAGTACTAATAAGGAAAAGTATTCGTGTGGAACAGATAATATCTGAACCACCGATTTGAACTCTTTCCATATATCTTAGTGTTTGGAAAACATTGAAACCATTGTTTCAGAAGTCATTTTCTGCAAGCTGAGATAAAACTCCTCTCACATACATATCTTATAAATCGTAAAAGCTATTCTCCAAAAGCTAATCCAAACACATAATCAAAAATGATATTGAATATAACATTAAAAACTCATTGGAAGATCCGAAGTCAAGTCGGCCCACTGATAGTGATATACAGCTCACATAAATATTTTAGCCTAAAAAACTAATGCTTATATAATCTGTGGTTATACGTTGGTCTTTGGATTATCAAAGTCCTCCTATTTGACAGATAGTTCTTAAATGAATTCGTCAGTAAGCAATTGCTCGGTAAACAAATTAAATCAAGCTTGAACAAGTTTTTTTCCCAACAAAAAAAAAAAAAATCTAAGTTTACCAACTAAATTTTTTATATGTATCCATTACATAATAAGAATTTTTTTTATGGCAAGTTCATAAAATGTAGCCGGTATAATTGCGAAGTCACAAGAAAGAACAATATTATTTTGTTAATTATATGTTGCTTGGGTTTCTTAAATTCATTAATAAGACAAATTAAAAGAGCTAACATAGATCATCCGGGCTGATCTTATCTATGGAATATTGGCAAATAAAGAAAGAAATTATGGGATACAATTAATTAATGTCTAGTAGGAAACTATATGAACAAAAAGCATAGGTGTTGGGACGTGGGAGGCATATAATGAAAGGATGAATGTGAAGTTAACCAATTTGGGGGGACTTGGGGTGACAATTTGCTGGTTGTTAACGAAGACGCGGACACGGTCGCATCGGAAATCACCGGTGACGACAGATCCTTCCTTCATGACGGTGGCTGTCACTCCCATTTTGCATCTCTATTATCACCTTCGCCGCTCCTCGGTTTGTCCCCAACAGTTCTGGCCACGAACTGTTCCCTATTTTCACACGTCCATATATATATATATATTCACCTTTTAATTCATATATTCCCGGAAAAACACACACATCACCAGAGAGACGGAGAGAGAATTAGAGAAGTGAGAGGAAAAGGAATTATATATAACCTGGGGGGAGCTTGACATGTTGCTGCTCATGTGGAGATATATATATATATGTATATATAGCGCAGATACAGATTCAAGTCATGATTTGTCTTCTCTTTTTCAATGAATATCTCTCCACATTGGTCGGTTATTTTGTCCTTTTCATTTCATCAAATAAATTTTAATTTCTCCTTTAAAACTAATCAAATTCATATATATATATATATATAGAACACGCGACAATTTAAATACACATACACACAACCATGTCAATATTCAAACATAGGACTTCAATGTAGTAAGGTGAGGGACACGATACCACTGGGACAGCTAGTCATCGACCACGTATATGTACAACTCATCATTATCATCGGTGTAAAACACTACACACTCAATCCCATTCTTATAATTTTAAGGGGTTTGTTTTTGTGGAATAACTTAGATAGTCTCATTAAGGGCATTCTTATAATTTGGTTGTACTTTTCTGTTATTGTATATTGTAATTAGGGACTTGGATGATACTCTTTATCCATTAGGTTATTAGGACTATAAATGCACTGGGTCATAGAACCGAAACTGTGTGTGTGGGTAACTTTTCCTTCAGATTAATTAGCAAAGATTTTTGTTCTTGCACGTGTAAGGTCTTGGAGCTTTCTTGGAGGAACTTGACATGGCATTAGAGCCAATGGTGCGATAGGCCTCCACGTTTCCTGCTTCTTTGTGAGACATGTTTATGATGCTTTCACCACACCAATTCTCTTTTAATTGCGAACCCTAGAATGGGAGAAGTGGGCGACAGATCTTCAAAGAGCACGAATGATGGTGACGGAGCTCATCTTTATGATGCGGCGAACCTCCCTTTTACGCATCCCTTGTATCTTCATCCCTTTGAGACTCGGGGATTCACGATCATCTCTCATATACTCACCAGAACGGAAAATTATACTGTCTGGAGTTGTGCTATGCGAATCGTGCTTAAAGGCAAGCACAAACTTGGCTTTGTGGATGGTTCTTGCCAAAAAGAAGCTCAAGAACCGGTGTTACAGTGCCGTGGTGCTTTCTTGGCTCCTAAACTCGATCTCGAAGGAATTAGCTAATACCGTTGTGTTCTTGAAGAGTCGCATAGAGTCTGGGCTGATTTTAAGGAACTTTTTGACAAGAAGACGGGTTCTCGGATTTTTGCCATTCACTATGAAAGTTTGTCTCTCCGGCAAGGCTCTTCCTCAATCTCTGTTTATTTTTCCAAGTTAAAGGAGCTCTGGGAGGAGCAATCAACGCTCATACATCTTCCCTCTTGTAAGTGCGAAAATTCCATTGCCTATATTGAGTTGTTGCAGCAGAAGAAATTGTTGCTATTTCTTTTGGTGCTCAATGAATCTTATGCCTAGGCTTGAAGCTAGATGTTACTAATGACTTCTCTTCCCTCTATTAATCAAGCTTATGGAATGATCTTGGAAGATGAAGCCCATCGTTCCATAACTTCATTTGAGAAAAATTTTCCTCTAGAAGGAATAGCCATGACAGCTAGGGGAGAGCTTGAGGCAATCCTAATCTTGAATGCTCCCACTGCCTCAAGAGGGGTCATGTTAAGGATAATTGCTTTCAATTGATTGGATATAATCTCAAAATGGGCAGAGGCAAACACGTCAAGGAATCTAATGTGAATCAAGCCTCAACTGAATCTCCCTTTAATAAAAAAGCTCTTAGCTATACTGCCAGTACAACGGCACCAACTTTCACTCAGGAGCAGTATGAACGCCTTCTGGACCTTCTTTGTAGAGACTCAGAGGCAACCAATCATGCTCTAGCCGGTATAGGTTTGGCAGTTCCTTGTTCTTATCCTAAATCGCATGCTTTCTGGGTTATAGACTTAGGGGCTACTACTCTCACTCTCATGGTTAGCAATTTGAATCTTCTAACTAGCTAGTTATAAAATTTATCATGGACCCATTAAATCAATCAAACTTCCTGATGGCAAACAAGTGCCAATCACACACATTGGAGATGCTAAGATAATGGATAAGGTTACAGTTACTAGTATATTATATGCTCCATCGTTAGAATTTAACTTATTGTCGGTTTCTAGACTAACGATGGAACATCAATGTCTTATTGCCTTTTTCCCTAACATGTGTTTAATGCAGGACCTATAGGGTAGTAGGACAAATGTGACTTGTAGATTGGTTGAGGGTCTCTATATTTTGCGAATTGTTAAAATCTGTGACGTTGTGCATTCTGGCACAGTAGGTTGGGGCATACCCCTTTTCTGTAATAAAGCATTTGGGTTTTGAATGTGAAAACAATTCATTGATGAACGATAAATGGGAAATTTGTGTTAAATCAAAGAAAGCAAAGTTTCCATTCACTTCTAGCATAATTAAAAGTCATCGATGCTTTAAATTACTTCACCTTGATGTGTGGGGCCGTATAGAGTTTCAACACGTCAAGGACCTTTGTATTTCTTGACCAATATAGATGACTTCTCAAGAGCCATGTGGACATTTTGACTGCAATCAAAATCTGAGGTAACTAATTACGTTAAGAATTTTGCAGCTTATGTTATCATCACACAATTCTCTATTCATATAAAAATAGTTAGGAGTGATAATGGAACATAATTCATCAATGCATAATTAAATAAATTTCTAAAAGAAAAGGGAGTTGTGTGTCAAACCTTCATTACTATAAAAATAGATAATAGTGGAGTATGTTTTGTGGCACTTCTTTAAGCTTCTTGCTATTATTTTTTTTTTTTTTGGACATAGGGATGTTGTGGCGCTTATTGGAGTGAGTGTTATAGGCCTGAGGTGACCTTGTGTGGCTCTTAATTGACCAAGTGCCACACAAGCTGCTTTATAAGCAGTTATGACACTTCCTTAAGGACAGTAACAGCTGCTTGTGGTGCTTGTGTGACGCTTAGTCACACACGACCCACATGCCTCCCAAGGGCAATGCCACACAAAGTGGCTTTTTACTATTTTTTTGGTTAAAATATTATCTCTTGATCAGATTTTCACCCACTCCCCCTTTCACTTTATCCCTTCCCCTCTCCCTCTACGTGCTTGTTCCATATCCAAGTCGCCAAGTTACCTTTTATTTTGACCGTCATTCCCACCACTTCCCCTTTTCACTTTCATTCTCTCAACTCCTTGTTCCCTCTCATTGTACCATTCTCCCCCGCCCTTTTTTCACTTCATCATTCTCCATTATCACTTAGATAGCGCACCGTCCCCGCTCCCTTTTCTCTCATTCTCAATTTTGTCCCCACCTCTCCTTCTCTTTTCATCACTCACGCCACTTCCTCCATTTTTGCATCAAAAGTCCACATCACTCCTCTTCCCTCCTCTTTTCTTCACTCATCATCATCCCCACTTCCTTTAATCCCATTTGTTGGACCAAACCGACCCCAGTACTCCTCCTCTCTCCTCATTTGCTTTGGTTCATTTGTTGCACCATATACATGCAAGTACCCACTCCCTTTTTCTTTTTCTTTTTTTTTAATATTTAAAGATTCATGCAACTTTATCTTTCTATTCTTGCTTTTCTAATTTTTATTTTTTGTTTGTGTTTGTAGTTTCAGCTCACTCTATTGAAGCTTTTATTCATGTAAGTTTTTATTTTTATTTTTGAGCTTATAAATATAATATTATTAGAAGTTAATAGTTTAATTTTCTAAATGTCTTTTATATTTAATTTATTATGAAATCTGAAAAAATTATTCTCATTTTTATATGCTGAAAAATAAATGAGATAAAATTAAATGTTATTGTGTATAGATTGTATATAAAACATACGTAGTAGTTATAATTTGTAGGTGTTCTAGTAATTGCTATTAATGAGTTGTATAAATAAAATAATTATTTAGTTTTAACACTTACATTTTATTTTTTGGCTTGTAATACTTTCTAATTTACCTTTGATATGTGTTGGCAAATATGATTTCTTTAATTATGAGTTGTGAAAAATTATTATGATGCGGCAGCATTGACAAATTCCTATTTTTATTATATATTTTCATATTTTAATTGGGGTTTTTTCATAGTAATAGAGCTTAAAATATCTCTTTTGTGATTAATTGTGATTAATGTGTTTATATGAAATTGGGACTAAAAAGGGCAAAGTTGTCAAAATAATTTCTATCACTCTTAATCATTGACTTCTTGAGAGGATTTGATATTGGTTTAATTGTTTTAATTACAGGTGCTTGAAAAATTGGTTTAAATTTGAATATGACAGTTTGGGGCTTAAATTTGATAATGACAATTTGGTACCACAAATTCCACAAATGACAGAATGGTCCTTGTAAAACTGCCGCGTGTTGCATAGACGAATTAGGTTTGATTTTAGTACATTTTTGAGTAGAGATTTTGGGGAAGAGACGGAGACACACATATCACACTGACCTTCCACCATTGATCGTCTTCATCACCAAGCATCACCTTCTTCGTTGTCGGTGACTATTGATCTCATCACCATTGTCACTGGTAGTGGAGCTACTACTCTTTTGCATCTACCGTCATCCACTGTAGACATAGCCACGGTGATCACTAGAGCAGAGAGGAAGCCGACACACACACAACCACCTCTATTTCCATTCGGCTTCAACCACGATCTCACCCTCACTTCTTTCATCTCCATCGATTCCATCGGCCATCATCTTCCGTCACAACCATTCATCTCACTATCAGCCACTTCTTCATCTTCATCCCCTTTCATTTCTGATTTCACCTTCATCTTTGATCGTTCTCACTGTTCGATGGTCAGAGAAGAAGCTAAAGCTCGGTGTAGCTATTCTCTAGTCATGAGCACGTGATTCTTCCATTTCTTGGTGATTGAGGAAGCTAGCTGGAGTTCCTTGCACCCATAGGGAGTTCTTTTACCTTCTTTTCAGTTTCACTCATTTATGACTATGACTTGTGATACCTAAGTTTCTAGGATTGTAATCTGTGGTTGTACTTAGGTGTGTTTTGGTTGTGGCATATTGAGACTGAAATTGGTATTGAATTTTGTATTTTAATGATTTGATAGAATGTTTGTTAGCCTAATTGTTAGCCTTGTTCTATCATTCATTGTTTGATGTTCTTAATTGGTCGGCTAGGTTGCTAGCAATTGTCAATTTGAGTAGAGAATGCCTCTTACGAGATTTAATGCATGTTAAGTGCCAACTAAAATGAGTCTAATGAACTAAACTCAAGCTAGGTGTCTAGGTGGGTTGAGCTAATTAGAGGAATGTTTGGAGAAGGTCTCTTCTCACAGGCCTAAGTACTTAACAAAGGAATTAAACTCAATTAAAATAGAACAAGGATAGCTAGCGGATTCACTCTTCAAGGAAGCTCATACTCACATTTCACATCACTCCGTTTCACTCATTAAACTTGAAAAAACCTATAAAAAAGTAGTTTAGCCTAGTTTAGAATAGTTAATTAATTTCATTACACTATTTGGTTAATTTGTTAATTAATACTCAGTTAGCTAGGTACTAAATAATTGGCTCCTCAAAGAGATTGACCTAAGTTAACATCACTATAGTGCATAGTTAGTCTAGTTTTATTTGATAGCCCTACGACATGGCTTGTCATAATTAATTGATGATTTGTCAATTAAAAGAGAGGGTTTAAGACCTAGAAAGCTTCAATTTTTAAGATGTTATGCTGTTGAATTTATTTTAAAATAAATAAAAAAAAGATAAAATTAATTAGTAAACGCTTATCTTGTTGGCTAGGCACTTGTATTATGACATCTTAATGAAAAAAAAATAAGATCCAATTCTCGTTTGTCAACCCTTATCTCGTTGGCCAACATGGGGGCAGAGTAGATCTGCATGTACAATCTAATGCCAACTATGCACGTACAATCTAATGAAAGATTACTTTAGAAAGAAAACAACATCCAACTACACTATTTCTAGTGTCATACAATGCGGGGTAAGTTATTAGTGGTAGTATTTCAATGTATGTTGCTTTATTGTTTAACTTTTATTATAACATGACTGTTGAAGAAAATGTTTTATAATATTTTAGGGCACATTGGATATTGATTGTTATCAATCTAGTAAAACCTTCATGCTCTTACATTTACTATGTGGATCCTCTAATTGGAGGTATTCCAGAAAACTGTCATGATATGTTGTGATTGTTCAATAGGTAAGCTTACGCGTGTATGTGTAAATATTTGAGTGTGTGATTAAATAACCAAAAGTAAATCAGTTTCCATTTGTTTTGTTAGCGCATTAACTGTATATCAGGCCTTTGTCTCCTTAAGCTATTCTAAAGCTGATGACCTTATCGATAGCTATGTCAGGAAGAAATATGGGTACTAATAATATATGAATTTACTCAAATTTTGTTATTAAAAAATTTTTATTCAAAAATTGAGTTAAATATTTCATTATATTGTGGCAATGCCCTTTCCAGCCCAATAACAATGATTGTGGGTATTACATCATAAAATTCATGAAGGATGTAATTATTCATTATTGGCCTTTTATTCCTTAAAAAGTAAGTCAGTTAGTTGCAATTCATATTGTGCTTTAAATTTAATTAATTAGTGCATGATAATTAAGTTTTAGTGATTTAAATTCGTTTTGTGCATGATTATACATATATGTAATATTATGAAAATCAACGAAACTGACCATCAAGTCAATAAAGTGATCGAGGAATGGTGTGAATATGTGCTTAGGCAAACCTCTAACTAGCTACTATTTAATTAACTAGCCTAGGTGTTGTTTCTTGCCAATTGCTGTGTTGTTTATTAAGTTGAATATGCTATATTTTATTCACAATTGTTGTAAATATTTTTAGTATTGATTTTGTTAATTAGTTATTTGTTTGTATCATTTTGGAGTTATTTCATTGTTGTTTGCTATTCTTCATTTTGCTGTGGATATAGAAATTTGTGTTTAAAGCAATCCAATACTATAATTATAAGGTTATGAATTAAAAATATGAAAATATAATTAAAAAAGAAAGAATTACTTCCTGTGGCGCTTCCTTAAAAAAGGGCCACAAGAAGCAAACTGGAAAAAAAAATCATCACTACCTGTGATGCTTCCTTGAGGAAGGGCCATAGGAAGGGTGTTTTTAAAAAAAAAAAAAAATTATATGCCAAGTACCGCAGCTTCTTTTAGTGACGTTTATATATGTGATACTTCCTAAGCATTAGAACTAGTTGAAAAATAAGCACCACAGCTGCATTTTTTTGTAGTAGTGCTCATGCCCTTACACTCCCGAACAAAATGGAGTAGATGAGAGGAAAAATAGAGCTATAGTTCAAATAGCTAGAGGCCTTATTTTGCAACCAAAAATACCTATATGTTGCTGGGGAGTATAAAAATGACTACTTGTGAATAGAATTCCCTCTAGAATATTAGACTATAAACCCCCCCCCCCATGAGCTTGTATATATATGGGAAAACTCCAGATCTGACCAATCTAAAAATATTTGGCTCTCTAGCATATGCGACTGATTTAAAGCATAATGACAAGTTCCAAGCGAGATCCATACCTTGTGTTTTTCTTGGATTTCCTGAAAATCAAAAAGGAATCTTACTTCTTGGGCTTGAGAATAAGAGAATCTTCACTAGTAGACATGTAAGTTTCATCGAAAACAAATTCCCATTTAAAGATATTGGGTCTAACAATTCTAGTGAAGTGTGCAGGGATATGAAAAGCATGTTCTGGTTTGACCCAGAAGAGCTGCAACAGGTGCGTCTGGACAGAATTGAATCTGCCCCGAGTGAGAGGCACATAGACACTATGCAATCTGACTTAAACGAGACAAGCGGGGAGAGGACACAAGTGGTAAGCGAATCACTTACCGCAGTGAGAAATAGGCCAGCAAGAGAAAGGCAACCTCCCATATGGTCCAAGGACTACGTTTGCTCCTTAATACAAACTGAAAAGGAAGATAAGTATCTCTACAGCATTCACAAGTATGTCTCTTATAGTAACATTTCACGTGATCATATGTGTTTCTTGACATCTATCGATATGGTGCATGAACCTGAATTTTATCAGGATGCTATGAGATAAACGTTGTGTTGAAACATGTGAGGACTGAAGACCAATAAGCAGACCTTGAGACCTAGTGACCAAAGCTGTTGGTAAGGATGTGCAGAGAAAGTGTTGGGAGCTGCGAATATATTCCAACACCCAACTTGAAGGGGAGTGTGGGATAACTTAGCTGGTTTCATTAAGGGTATTGTTGTAATTTGGGTTTACTTTTCTGTTATTGTATATTGGAATGGGGGACTTGGATGATACTCTTTATCCATTAGGTTATTAGGACTATAAAAGCGCTGGGTCATAGAACCGATACTGTGTGTGTAATTTTTCCTTGAGATTAATAAAGATTTTTGTTCTAGCAAGTGTACAGTCTTGGAGCTTTCTTAAAGGAACTTGACAGTTCTCTCTCCATTTGTCCAAAATTTCACTGCCCCCTTTGCCTGTCTTCTGGATTGTTTGTTTAAATTTGGGTGATTTAGAGTTAATTTCTTATAACATTAAGTATTATTAAGATATTAAATAAATAAATCAGCCATACAAATATTAAATTTCTTAGTCTGGACAATTTAAAAATTAGCATGGGAGAACGAGAAATAGCTGGGTTTATAGTCCTAAGCCAGCCAACGGTGAACCCATCCAAATCCAATCCATAAATGACAATTATAAGGCAAAAATATGCATTCGTTCTTAAAACTTTATTCAAGGTTTCTGTTGGATCCCTTAAATTTAAAAATATCTTTGTGGTCTTTATTTTAAAAATTAAACTTTATATATTAGCTTTTGACAATGTTTTGTAAACGTTAAGAATTCAATGTCAATATTTTTTTTATTAATCGCTGTTACCTATAAAGGACTAAAGAAGACATTTTTTTAAGTTAAAGGACTAAACTGAGATCTTATATAAAGTTACAGAACTAAGGGATACTTTTGCCAAATTATAAATATCTGATAAAATTAAATATTATTAATGCACTAAATAAATAAATCTAAAGAATTAAAATTTAGTCTGTACAATTTAAAAATTAGTATTAGATAAACTGAAATACCCGGTTTTATGGTTGTAGAACAGCCAACAATCAATCCAATCCAATACATAAATTACATATACAAATGTAATTTACATAGATGACAGAAGGCGGGCCGGATGAAATTACTTACAAAAATTACATATAATTATAATGATAACAAATGTGTATTAAATTTCCCACCAAAATTTCTTTTTTTTTAAGGTATAAAGGAAATTTTTTTATATTCATATACTGCAATTGTAAATGACTAAATGGCGCGTGGCTGCCTGTTGTTTGTAAGTTGTACTCCCTCTAGTCTTTATTATAAAACACCAACTAACAAGTGTTTTTGGTCCCTTTTATAAGGCACTTGCAAGTTTCTAAGAAGCATTTAATTTATTTTTGCATGTATGCCCATATTTAATAAGGGTAGTAGGAGAGAGTAATAATTAATGGATATTTGAGTTTAGTGTAGTTGGTAAGGGTAATATTGAAAACTACTTTGATTTTAAGACAACTTTAATGCTTTTAACTACTTTTATAGGTTTATGAGAATTGGTAGTTGGTGCCTTATAATAAGAACCAGAAAGAGTATAACGATATACACTGATCATGTGCTGCATCTCAGTGCCTAAATGACTATTTTTGTCTTTCTATTTTCATCAATCTAATGGTTTCATATTTTTTTTAGTTAAAAATAAAATTGAACATAACATTAAAAACATTTATCTACCGTCATCAAATAATTGCCATCATAATAAGAAAATATTTTTCAACTTCCCCAACTTTTTCCTATGATAAAAATTTGAAGAAGATTATCCTTGTTATATGTTTAATTAACTTCTAAAAAAATAACTAATTATGTCTAATTTATGATTCCAAACTTGATTGCATATATAAATTAGGTTAAATTATACAAAATCTCCTGAATTTTGTGTTATAAGATGTAAATTATCTCTCCGACATTTGAAATTTTGTAATAAATCTATTTGAATTTTTACATTTATATAAACAATTCTTGTATACTACTACCCCGGTCTTTAATATAGGACCTATTTGGGGGAATTGATTTTGGTCTAAAATATAAGATATATTTTTCATATTTATCAATTTTTTACTGATTTATCCCTATTGATACTCCATCAATAATAATCAATGAGGAGAGGGAATGGAGGAATTAAGAAAAATTAATAGGGTGTTTTAGAAAATACATGTCATATTAACTAGCTTAACTAATTTTGACAAAAAACAAAGTGACTTAACTAATTTCCTTAATTTACTTAAATTAAGTAAATATGTCTTATATTAATTAAGGACTAGTTGGAGTATCATTTTTTTTCATTAATTATCTGCAAATGGCTTGAGGTTTAAGGCATACATGTCAAAATTTGTTGGATTATATGAAAAACAAAAATAAAGTTTAAAAGGGTATAAATTAAAGTTAATACTTTGGGTTAACATCACAGACTTGAAAATTTAAGGAAGTTTATTACTAGCTCTTGTTTTAATAAATATAAAACCTAGTTTGTAGTGTAAATTGTACTATAAACTAAGTCATTGATAAATCCCTGATTTTATTATATATTTTCTTATTTTATTTAGGGATTTTTTCATAATAACTGAGTTTAAAATGTCTTATTTATGCTTAATTGATATTAAGAGTAAATATATCAAATTATAACTTAAAAGGGTAACATTATCAAAATAATTGTAATACTCTTAATTATTGATTTTTTTAGAATATTTGATGTTAGTTTAATTGGTTTTTAATTATAAGTGCTTGAAAAATTAGATTAAGATTGAAATGACAGTTTGGGACTCGAATTTTAAAGAATGACAGTTTAGACCACGAATTTATAAAATGACATTTTAGTACATTCAAAACTGCAGCGTTTTATAGTAGCATTTAGGTCTGATTTTTGAGTCCTTCTTCTGCAGCTTCCACGAATTCAGAACAAACGAGAGCCCCAACACACACAGGAGAACTTAGCTCTTCAATCCTCTTCCATCTCCACCTTCGGCCTTCTCCGTCGCTGGCGACTGTCGCCTCTTCATTCACCATCGCCGGCGACCACCACTCCATCGTCACCACCACAGAAACTGCCGTGAACCATAACAGAGCACCGTAGTTTCAGAGCAGAACAAAGGCGCTGCAAGATTTCAAAGAAGACCATCGATTTCTCGACTTTCACACTCGCATTGTCACCTTCCATTACCTTCTTCAATGCTGTCACGCTTCCTCTTCATTCAACCACGTTTCAGCATGCTTTCAGCTTCTTTTGTTCTCTTATTCCATTGTCATTTGCCACTCATCCATTTCCATCATTAATTTCAATTGTCTGGTGGGCTTTGATGGCTGTGATTTTGCTTCTTGGGGCTGGTTCTATGGTAGTTTGTGGCTGAGTTTATCTTCTCCTAGGATCAGAGATTGAGTCTTGATGCTTGGAGCTACAAAAAGGGGAGTTTTAGTTTTAGTTCATTAGCTTGACTATATATTTATGATTTCCTTGGTTTTAGAAGTTATAATTTGTAGTTAAGACTAATATGTTTGGTTTAATCTTTGTTTGAACGTGATTTAAATTAGTTTATGTTGAATATTGTGCTCATCAATATACGGGGTTACATATATGTTTCATTATAATTCTCTTGATTCTCTCTATTCTTGTATGGTATTGTTTGGATATTGAGTTGATTTTTTATTGCATTGGAACCAATTGCATTAACTAATTCATAATCATACACTAAGAGTGCTTAATAGTATCTCTAGAGTAGGGGTTCCTTTCCTTTGATGTTAGACTCATCGGTTGGTAGGATTTGGTATTTTAAAAAACTTAATGATTTCATGAATTGCATACAAAGTAGTTTTTAATAGTGTTTTAAGAAATGATTATTTTCTAGGTCTAGGAATAATCATTGATTAATGTATTAAACTCAACAGTGTTTGAGGTTTGGTATTTTGAGGAACTTTAATTGCAATTGCTAGTATTTTGTATTATATTTCAGTTAGAGGAATTAAGTCTTGCCCAGTGCGAGAGATTTAATTCCCCTAACTTAAGCTATATCTCAAAGGATCTTTTGAACATTTTTGTCAAATTAGCACACTCCTAAAAATATTTTGAAACAAATGATAGATGAAATTCATCATTCTAGAAGGTTTCATCATAATTTTCAAAACCAATCTCAATTCCTTTCCACTTTTAGTCCAAAAAATCCAAAAATATTGGTTTTTGAATTATTTTAGTTTAATTGTAATTTAGTTGTTAGATAAAAAGCTAAAAATCATTTTTAACTCATTTTATGCAAATCATCACACTTAGTTGCTAGGTAATTACTGAAAGGCTTTTCGAGAGACGATATGAGATTGCACTCTATATTGCAATCTTTAGAATAATTTTGAAGAGATTATCAAGGCACAAAGCCGACAATGCCTATCTTAAGTTATACATTTTAAACAGAAGGAGTATTAAGTTATAAAGGTTAACCTGAACATGATTCTAATTTCTAAATAGTAAACAAACATGCAATAAGACAGTAAACTCAACAGAGTTCGATTGTTTACATAAGGCACTCGTAAGTCGTAATTAATTGTTGACCACAGACAACATACACACAAGATTTATAATAACGACATGAGATTAAACTGGACAGAAATAAAAACTGAACAATATATATACTCCTTATTCCACGGCTATGACATATGGAGTAGTACAGTGTTGATGAACAACACTGAAGAGGTAGCTTCATAGGATAATGTTCTATCCGATCCGGGGAACCCGAGTGACTCTGCCATGATGGTTGACCCAAAGCCGAACCCGATCGCATCGGTAGTCATCGGTGACGGAGGATCCTTCCACCACAATTATTATGATAGTCACCCAGTGGTTCTCTCTCGCTATTATTACTTCTGCTATCTGTACTTCCACCCCTACCAGCTCTGGCCATGAATCCTTACCTTCACTCACATCAACACACAAGTCACAATTATGTACAAGGAAGAAGGAACCAGAAATCAAACAAGACTCAACATATATATAATAACATCATTAACGAATTACAACATTCTCTATTACCTTGGCAGTCACCAGACATGTCTTCCACTTGGGGATTTCCCTGCAATGTGTCTAAAGTTTATGTCTTTTGTTTGGGATAGTTGTGATTGTAAGTAGCTGGGCGGTCGTATTTATAGTACGGTTGAGGTTGTGTTTTGGTCAAGTAAGGGATATTTCTGACTACTTCTCCCTCTCTATGGCAAGCATATATGGTTGTATTTTTATAATGCGTACGTACGTTAATTCAATTGAAATGGTCAATGGTTCATGTATGTTTCACACACTATTCATCATTCATCATGCTTATGCATATCAACCAATTAGAAAGTTATATCCTCTCTACATCTACCCTCGATAATTCTACATTTATTCATTTTTTAAACAAAAGAACTTAATATTCCAACATGCTAATTATATAATTGCAACTGAACTTGTTTTCTCGTGAATAGACTTGGACAAACAGCTATATAAGGGCATTGTTAGAATTTGAAGGATTATAGTAAAGAGAAAACAAAAGCCTATGAATATTAATGAATCCTTAATATGAATCCTTTAAATTAATGAAAGCACAAGAGCCTTTATATAGGTAAAGCATAACCTAGACAAATCCTAGAATCTAATCTAAATAAACCTAATCAAATATTGACTCTAATAATAATATTTTTAAGATATGTCAAATATCAACATAGGATATCTAATATCTCAACATGGGAATGTATCAAATATTAATATAAGATATAACAATATCTTAACACCCCCCAGACTCAAAATCACCTTGAGTTTGTCAACAAAAAAATGGAATTGACAATTGGAAGGAGCAGTAGGTGGACTAAAAGTAACATCTTAGAGCAAATATCGATCTGGACAGAACAAAAATGACATTGAGTTGATCTAGACTGAATCAGACGGTTTGTGGGTCTTGGTGGAACCAGACGGTCAAAAGATTTGGGCGGAACCAGATGATCTAAAGATCTGGACAGAGCTCTAGGATTAAATTATACACTCTTCAGGGAAAGTGTCACTACAAAAAAAATGAAAATTAGCAACGGAATTTCATCCGTCCCTAATCCCTCACAAATTCCGTCACTAAAATTAGCGACGGAATTTTTTCTTCACTAAATTAGCAACGGAGTCACATTCCGTCACTAAATTCCTTCCCTAATCCATCTCTAATTTCGTCACTAAAATTAGCGACGAAATTTTTCTTTCACTAAATTAGCGACGGAATAGAGATGGAATCACATTCCGTCACTAAATTCCATCCCTAATCAGTCTCTAATTCCGTCACGGAAATTAGCGATGGAATTTTTCCGTCACTAAATTAGCGATGGAATAGAGACGGAATCACATTCCGTCGCTAAATTCCATCCCTAATCCGTCTCTAATTCCGTCATTAAAAATTAGCGATGGAATATTTTCGTCGCTAATTTAGCGACGGAATAGAGACGGAATTACATTCCGTCGCTAAATTCCGTCACTAATCCGTCTCTAATTCCGTCATTAAAAATTAGTGACGGAAATTAGCGACGAAAGTTTTCCTTCCCTAATTTCCGTCTTTAATCCGTCTCTAAATTCCTTCACAAATAATTAATTTTTTCAATAATTATATTTTTTTATGTGTATATAATATATTATTAAAAATTCAAATATATTATAATATATTATATTATAATTTCAATTTTTTCTGTCCCTCGCCACCTTGCGAAGGCGAGGTGGCGGCTGACAGGGACACGTGGCCGGCGGTGGGTACACATGGCAGCCGTCGGCGAGGGACATGTGGAGGCTCATTGTGAGGACATGTGGCAATTTAAATTATATAAAAAAAATATTTTGTGACGGATTAGAGACGGAAATTCTGTCACTAATTAGCGATAAAAAATTCCGTCTCTAATTAGAGATGGAATTTAGCGACGGGGACATGTGGCCGGCGGTGGGTACATGTGGTAGCCATCGGCGAGGGATATATGGAGGCTCATTGTGAGGACATGTGGCAATTTAAATTATATAAAAAAAATATTTTTCGACGGATTAGAGACGGAAATTCCGTTGCTAATTATTCCGTTGCTAATTATTCCGTCGCTAATTAGCGACGGAATATTCTGTCTCTAATTAGAGACGGAATTTAGCGACGGAATTTTCCGTCTCTAATTTAGTGACGGAAAATTCTGTCGCTAATTAGTGAATTAGAGACGGAATTTAGCGACGGACTTTTCTGTCGCTAATTTAGCGATGGAATTTTCATCGCTAATCCGTCTCTAATTAGGGACGGAATCTAAAATTCTGTTCCTAATTAATTAGTAACGGTTTTTTTTACCGACAGAACAAATTCCGTCGCTCATTTGGTTCCGTCGCTAAACTAATTAGTGACGGAAATTCCGTCGCTAAATTTTGTCGTTAATCCGATGTTTTTTTGTAGTGTGTCTGTGGATCTAGACGGAGCTCTATGATGGAATCAGACACTTTCCAGTAACAGATCTGGATGAAACAAAATAGTTTGCAAAGGAAAGAACAAGTGCGTAGCGGCGCCCACTACGCACTGGGAGGAGAAAGGTGACTGGAGTCAAGAACTCTTTTTCACAATAAATAACATGAGATTATATTGGATAGAAAATGAAAAAACTGAATAATAAACTCCTTATTCCATGCCTGACCTATGACATGGAGTAGTGTTGATGAACATAATGACAATATTAATATTAATTATTACCTCCTGACCTTATTATAAAATCATGTTCATAGTATAAATTGTACGACCAACTAGATCTTATATTAAGTAGGAAGGCATCAGGTAAAAGGGTGAAGGTAGCTAGCTATCTTGCTTGTTCTATCCGATCTTGAGAACCCGAGCTGCAATGCCATCACTATTCACCCAGACCCAAACCCTATCGCATCGGAAGTCACTTGTGACGATTAATCCTTCCTCCACAATTATGGAATGCACCGAATCGTTCATGTTTGACACACTATTCTCCAATTCTCTTGTTTTCATCTTCCTTCATTTGGCTTCTCATTCATCATGCTTATGCATATAAACCAAGTAGAAAGCTTGTTATCCTCTCTACATCTACCCTCATTTTATTTATTTATTTTTTTAGAAGAAGAAGACAGACAAAAGAATATAGTATTCCAATGTACGTGCTGATTATATTAGTAATACAATCCAACTTGTTTTCTCGTGAATTGACTTTGAGAAACAGCTCTAAGGGCGTTCGCTAATAACTCAGTCAAACCATCATTTATATATGCCAAAAAGCCATGTATAAGAACTTTTTTTGATCGGCGCCATGTATGAGAACTTACAAGTCCTTAATCCATCTATAAAATATAATAAAGCGAAAGTATATATTCGGGTGGAGCAAGTAATATATGAACCAGTGATTTGGACTCCTTACATATATCTTACCACACGAACCATACTTGATTGGTTACTTTCAGAACAGAATTTAATTAAATTTACACCATCTAAGTATCTGGAAATAGAACAGCCATAACTTCAAATGAACGAAACTTTCAAATATAAGCTCTTTGCTTCACACGGTTGCTATTATGTATTATTATTCCAAGTCACCAGAACCGCTAAATTTATTAGATTATCCAGAAACTTATATAAAAGTCAAATATCTCTTGCTCCAAAAACTTAATAGGATTGGGTAGGGCGAAAACTTTGACTTTCTGTCCGCGCCCCCTCAACGCTTTTAAACGAATAGCCTCAGTTCATTCAATGACACTTTCCTGGTCAATGATCATAGTTTGTGATTTCATTTCCACACAAAAGTTTAAATCGGATTCCTTGTCAATATGTAAAAATCATGACCGCTATGGTTAAGTTTGCAAACTTAAATTTTCTTATGCAGGTGAAAAAAAAAACACTTAAATTTTCTTTCAACTTAAGCTCGCAGGTTTGTAGTTAAACGTTAATACAAACAAATCATTTTAGGGTTAAGATGCAAATTTATCCTAGAAGTTTTCGCTGAAGAGCAATGTTGCCTCGAAAGTTTTAAAATACAACAATATTACCATATACCATTAAAAAACTAACGGTTGACTATTAAAAAATTAATTTTAACTGCTAACTTTTTAAAAGTAAGGGGTAACATTGCTCCTGATAAAACTTTCGCGGCAACAATGTTTTTAAGTGAAAACTTTCAGAATAAATTTATAACTTTACATCATTCTACAGGGCTTTCTACTGTGCTAGATTTTAAAACAAGATGATTTATGACTCCTGCTTGGTCGTGTTCTGTTCAGATTTTAATAGAAGATGGGTACTTGCATGCAGTTTAACAGATGCGCGTTACTTTAATTTCTGCAACAGCTCTTGAGCCTTGAAACTTACTGCGGATGCTAGATTTTATTTTTTGTCCAAATTATTGCGAGGCATTATATTGTGCGAGCTTCTTCTTCTTCTTGTTAAAAGTTTATTCTCAAGGACATCACAAATCACAATCACAATAATCTCTCTTTGTTTCCGTGTATAGCCGATATGGTAGACTTATTCCGTGTGTTGAAATTAATTTCAAATGATAAATATATAGAAAATGTACTTTTTCTTTTAAATATGCCCTTATTTATAAGTGGATAAATGACAAAAATGTATAATATAAGGAAAAATAATTAATTAGGGTACAATTGGTAAAATTATATTTAATGCTTAGGATATGTTTGGGATTAGGGTTGGAGGTTTAGACGTGCATCCCAACAACCAAAAGCCATTTTTTGGTTTTTTGTGATGTTTGGATCAGCAATTGTTCTTTCAATTGGATTTTTGAAGAAAAAGCTTATAGTTTAAGCCCTAATCCAAAATTTCATGCTTTTGGGTTTTTCACCAAAGAGAGAGAATAAACTAAATACCTCATGAAGAAGATATACCGGGTCCCACCTTTTATTGAAAAAGCATTCCGGTTCTTTTTTTTTTTTTTTTTGGATAAGCTTTTTTCTTTCAATTGGACTTTTGAAGAAAAAGCTAGTTTAAGCCTTAAACTAAAATTTCATGCTTTTGCCATTTACACCGTGGGGGGAGAAGAAGTTCCTATCATGAAAACAGAATAAATTAAATATCTCATGAAGAAAAGATACTAGATCCCACATTCTTTTATTAAAATAACTTTCAGGTTCTTATTATAAGTCCACTAGTAGATGAAAATTTTGGTCCTAATTATAAATGTCTACTTATAAAGGTTAATAATGATTATTTTCCAATTTTATCCTTATTTATGAAAGTATCCAAAGAGAAAGATAAATAATAAACTTTAAGGGAAATTAGGGAAAACTCCCCCATTAGAAATTTAATTGGTATGAATAACCAGATAAATTTATATATACGAAAACTGGCATTACTCTTACTGAAGTCATTCTCACCAATTAAATTTCTAAAGGGGGACTGTTCTCCAATTTTCCCCTAAAATTTAAGCAAATTAGTATTTTCAAATTTTCCCCAATAATACATTAACTTTTTTTTTTTTATTAAATTAATATCCTTTTAAGTCATTTTACATCCAAACTTACTTTTGTATTAATCATTTAAACAAATTTCAGTTTATCAAACCGACTTTTTCAAAAGTCAATCCAAATATAAATCTCATTATACAATATAACTTTTACCCTATCTTACGTTTGCAAAAATTTGATTGAAATAAAGCTACTTCTGTCACCGATAATTCAAACACACCCTCAGAAGACAAACCCAAAGTGAATGTTATAAAAAGGGACAGAGGGATTCAAAAATTTGGCTCTTTTTGAAGAGGGAGTACTTGCTTCTTGGTTACATAATGCTTGTTACCACTCCCCCCCCCCCCCCCGACTTGGGTTGATATAAAATGTGGAGTCGTTTTGCACAGTTAACGATAGCTGTGGTCGCCCACGATTCATAATGAGATCACAATTTTGCAGGTCCTTCAGAAGTGCTCCCTGTATACTGGTCAACAACTATGCTGGACATTGTATTCTTTACATTCAGCACATAAAGTTTTCATAAAGTTGATGAACGGGGATGTGTCCAGTGATGTTAATGTTAAAGGGAGAGTCTTCGACTGCTTAGTCCTGACAAATCCCTAATTTTATTATATATTTTCATATTTTATTTAGGGATTTTATCATAATAATCGAGCTTAAAATGTCTTATTTGTGCTTAATTGAGATGAAGAGTAAATATATTAAATTGTGACTAAAAAGGGTAAAGTTGTTAAAATAATTTTAATTACTCTTAATCATCAATTTTTCTGAGAACATTTGACGTTGGTTAAATTGTTTTTAATTGTAGATATTAGCTAATTCAGATTAAATCAGAAAATGGCAATTTGGGGCTCAAATTTGGAAAATGACACTGTAGTTCCTTGAATTTGAAGAATAACAGTTCAGTCCCATTTAAAACACATCGTTTTGCTCCTGATGGACAAGGTTAGACGTGAATCAACTGCAAACTTCAATTAAAAAGAAAAAAAAAAAAGTTGAGAAACGGGAGGCGGAGCCGCAGACATTCCGATCACTTCATTCGCTTCGGTTTCTTCTTCCTCTCTCTCTCTCCGGTGGCAATTCCACCACCACAGGCCACCGGTGAGCATTGTGCTAGACCACAGCCGCTGCAGAGAAGCAGTTGAGAGCTGAAGGGAGAAGCTAAGAGTCGAGAGAAGAGGGGAGCTGCCGCGTGGATTGAGTTGCTGGAGTTTCACCTTCTTCTTCCCTTCATCTCGCCATCTACCGACCACCACAGCCTGACTACCGTGTCTGTCATCTCTGAGAGCTGGATAGGGAAGAGGAGCAAATTGCCGTGACAGAGGAGCAGAGCATCAGCGCCGTGAGACAGAGCTCAGTTTGAGAGTTCATATTCAAGCACCGACCACCATTCCACCTCCGTCATCACCGTCACAATCCCTCTATCGTCCTCTTCTTAGTTAATATCTGCCTATACTGTCTTGCTCTCTGTGTTTCACAGACTATCATTGGCCATTCAATTCCAAGCAGATTGAATTTTCTTCTCTGGCTTTATACTGTCCTAACCGCGGCCTCCCCTGAATTTTTCCATGTTCACTTTCAGCTTACTATGGAGTTCAGAATTAATTGCTTATTGGTTTTGTCTTCGTGATTATTTCCTCATGGCCGAATTGTTTGTGATGGTGATTGCTTCTTTAATGGCTGGTTCCATGGTAGTTTGTGGCTGAGCTTATTTTCTCTTGTAGCAAAGGATTGAGTCTTGTAGCAAAGGATTGAGTCTTGATGTTTGAATCTACAAAGGAGAGTTTTAGTTTAGTTTATTAGCTTGATTATATATTTATGTTTTTTTTTGGTTTTAGGAGTTATAATTTATAGTTAAAACTAATATTTGTGGTTTAATCTTTGTTTGAATCAAATTTGTGATTTGAATTAGTTGATGTTGAATTTTGTGCTTATCAATATATGTGGTTACATATTTGTTTCATTATAATTTTTTTGATTCTCTATTATGTTGCATGATATTGTTTGGATATTGAGTTGATTTTGGATTACTTTGGAACCAATTGCATCAATTAATTCACAATCACACACTAAGAGTGCTTAATAGCATCTCTAGAGTAGGAGTTCCTCTCTTTTGGTGTTAGATTCATCGGTTGATGCGGTTTGGTATTTTAGAAAATTTAGTGATTTTATAAATTGCATACAAAGTGGTTTCTAATAGTGTTTTAAGAGATGATTATTTTCTAGGTCTAGGATTAATCATTGATTAATAAACTAGACTCAACGGTGTTTAAGGTTTGATATTTTGAGGGATTTTGATTGCAATTGCTAATGTTTTGTATTAGGTTTCGATTAGAGGGATTAAGTCTTGCCCGGTGTGGAAGATTTAATTCACCTAACTCAAGCTAGCTCAAAAGGTCTTTTGAACATTTTTGTCAAACTAGCACAATCCTAAAAATATTTTGAAACAAATGATAGATGAAATTCATTGTTCTAGGAGGCTTTATCACACTCTTCAAAACCAATTTCCATTCCATTCCACTTTTATTCTAAAAAATCCAAAAATATCTATTTTAATTACATTTAATTCATAGTTTTGAAAATCAATCAATCATCTTTTACCCTTGTCAAATTTGCATTGTAATTACTTGGTTTATTAGAAATTAGTTTCATAATCGGCTCCTCAAAGTGACGACTCGAGTTGTGCCCTCTATTGTATTAATTTAGTTTTATTCTTGGTAATCTAGATGCGACGAAATGGTGTTATTTCAGTCCTCCTCAGGATTTTTAATGAAAATCAATGTACTGTAGTTGATTATGCAATTTTCCCATAAAATTAAAAATGAAATCAGAATATTTTGGTCTGTTGATCAGTGGTTGGATTAATAATTTTAGTGTGTTGTGCTTATGTAAAAGCATTGTTGAGTGACTTGAACTTTAGTTTTGTAGATACCGCATCATTTCTAAAAGGAAAATGGACGGAGTGATAACAGATCATGAAGCTTTCAAAAGTTATAGATTTAATACATTGAATAGTATTAAATCTCAGTCATTGATGTTACTAAATTTTAAATAAGCACCACAAGTATACGGGTCGTTAAAATAGTATAATAATAAATCAAGGTCATCCCACGTAGATCCAAGATAATAGATAATTAAGCATTAAAATTCCCATTTACATTTAAGTTGAGCAAATCAAAGGAAGAGATTGAAAGACAATTTAAATAAATGTAAAAGAAACAATCTAATGATTTAAAGACTTCAATTGAAAAAAACAACCTAGAGTGTCTAATCCCTTCTTTAAGTTTTAGAGCATGCATTTACCCAATTAAAAGTACTTAATATTAAATTGTTAATCTAGAGTTTAAATGAATATAAGTATCTTCCAATCACTGATACCCCTCTCTCAAGTTAAAATTGTTATTCCTAACTAATTTACTCAAAAGGCAATAAATATCCAAATTCACTCTAACATGATTATATAGGACCAATAGGTATATTCCTATCCTATTGGAAAATTAGAATAAATTCTAATCCCACATTACTTAATCCTATGGTCCAATAAAGATCCCTCTTCCAAGGTTAATCTAAATTCCCAAAATTCATACTTAGTGGTGATTAAGCACTAAGTAGACAAATTAATATAGGATTAAGTAGACAAAAATTAACACTAAACACAATTAAATGGTTCATACATGCTCAAATCCCTAAATTAGTTCATAGCTACTCTAGATAAAAGATAATCTAGCCACACATGGCTTTAGTAAATCTCATTACAGCACATAGCATAAATCGCCAGTAAAACAATAGACAATGGGAAATAGAAAAGGGAAATAATGAATTGCAAACAGAGTGTGGCGGTGGTGGGAATTGCAGTGGGTGACTGTGGATAAGAAGAATAAGAATGAGTGATTGAAGTCAAGCTCCCTCTGCTTTCCCTGTCATTCTTTGGTTCAGCTCAATGAAAGCGATCCTCACTCCTCTCTGTTCTCGCTCTCCGAGTACTTGTCGGACCTGGGGAAGAAGATGCAGAGCTGAGTTGAAATGGCCTCCCCCAGGTCCAGCCTTGAAGCGCTTTCCTTTCCCTCTCCGACTCTCTCGCTACTCTTCCACTGGTTCCCGCTCAAAGGAAGATGACGCTCTTCAATTTGTCAGCTCCCTTCTGTTTCCTTCTTCTTTTCTGTGCGGCCCCCCTCTTTCTCTAGGTCTTCGGTTCCCTTTTTCTCTAGTCTTCGGTGAAGTCCAGCCCAAAAAAATACCGTGATCTCCTTTAGCTTAGGTTTCCTATTCCTCCAATTCAGCCAAAACGCTGTCGTCTTCTTCTTGGCTGAGAGGAGCTTCCTTTTTTAATTTGAAAAAGTCATCTCGCTTCTTACTCCAACCACGTCATCTTATCACCTAAGAAAAAAAATATTTAATAATAATAACAAAAACTAACATAAAACTAAATAAATATAATATGACATTTTTTTATTTTTTATTTTCAAAATATTAAAAACTATAATATTTAAAATAAAATCCCCAAATGATGTACTAACTGTTATCTTATAAAATCTCAAGAAAATTATTTTAAATTAACATTGATAACTCCCCAATTATATCAAAATGTGTATCAAATATATTAAAAATGGGGAGTTATCAATCATTAAAGCTTGATTTGATATAATGATGGAGACATTCAATAGAGAGAGATCAATGAAGATAAACCTTCCCCATTTAAATTCAAAGGGCATTTGGGATGTTTGTGGATGGGGTGAGTGGTGCAGAAAATACAGTAGCCGTTGGGCTTACAATTTATGTGCAGTAAATACACATATCGGCCATGTTCTTTCTCCAACTAGCTTGTGTATGATTAATTTCTTAAAGATGGGCACAATTAATCTCTTTTGGCGGAACTAATAATTAAGCAAACCAAATTACAGGAAAAGTGGAATTCACCCATGAGCTAATAGAATAAATTAAGAAGATCTCACCACGTCAATTAGTTGAACATTGAATTGAAGATATATAAAAGTTGAGGTAGTGATTAAACCATATTTTATACATGATTTTTAATAATTAAATTGGGTTTTTAAATGCATTTCCTGAGACAATATTATATAATTAAACACTAATTTTAGTTAGGGACGATTGTTTTGAATTAATTGTAATAAGGGGTAAAATGGTCATAATTTATTAATTATTTTTGTACAATTATCCCTTAAACTTTTGATGCTACATGGTGTTTAATATTGTATTGTATGTGGTTTGGAAGAAAATTAGAGATTTTGAAGGTGAAATTAATATTTGAAAGATTAGGGAACATCACAAAAAGGGCCCTCATATGTTTGTGGAAATTACAGTTAATGAAGAAAAAGGGGAATAGAAAAATTAGAGAAAATGGCCCAAAATCTTTGAAATTCGTAGTTAAGCCCAAAAATATTTTTGAAATATGCAATGGAATCCCTTAAAGAACTTTCCAAATCCTCACTTTAGTCCCTGGTCGAAACTTGCGTTTTGACCAGGGCTAACTTTCTGTAGACAAGTGAGCAGCGAGAACGGACCCGAGGGAATTTTAGAAGATCCGAGACGCTAGCTGAGGGAGAAGAAAACCATAGAGGGCGCCGCGCGAGAGCTGAGGGCCGTGGACCTGAAAGCTTGAGAGGAGAGAGCTAGAGAGGAGAGGGAAAGAGACGGAGAGCCACCACCATAGTCAAGGACCTCCCTCCTCTCTATATTTCTGTTTCCAGCAACCTCAGTACCGGAGAAGCACTGTAAGTGGAGTTGGAACGTTGAAACACGAGACTGAGACCAGAGCTGCTGCAAAGCCGCGGTGACCCACCTCCATTTCCCACCAAACAGCGCTGTGAGGAGAGCACAGACCGAAACTGCTGCCATCCTCGGCCTTTGACTTTCACCAGAGAGACAGAACAGAGACCCGACACTGAGCTGAGATTTGGAGAGCTTGAGAGGAGGAGGTTCGGAAGACTACCCAAGCACCATCACCACCTTTTACCTCCGTTCTTAATACCACCATTGGACAGAGCTTCTTCACTGCCAGAATCCACCACCCGTCATTTCCAGCACCGACGTCCCTTCTTTCTTTCACCACTCTCACCGATCTTCTTCATCACCACCGGAGATCGCCATCAACACCACAACCTCCTCCGTGCTTCACCGTCCTTTCTCCTCTTTACCATCGTTGATCCCTGCTCTGTTTTCACCTCCGCTGTCAAGCCTCACCACAACAGCAACCGATACTGTTGAGACCTTCACCAACGCGTCCTGCTCTGTTTTTCACTACTGTCTAGCTTTGGAGAGGCACTGTTCTTCCACCCTCGGTCTGTCTTCTTCCTCCCTTAACCACCATCATATACAACTTCTCGTTCTAGAGCTTTGATTCAAGATTCCAGCAAGGTTCTGCAACTCCCAGTGAAAAGCTTGAGTTTTCCGGCGACATTTCCAGATTCCAGCAAGTACTAGAATGACAAGATGTGATTATTTTAAAGCAATGGGAGGCTGATTCTTTGCTACTTGGTGATGATGGATTGTGCTTGAGTTTAATGGACTATAAAGGGGAGTTTTGTTATCATTCTATTAGTCTAGAATTACATATTTGAATTACCTAGTTTTAGGAATTTTTATATATGTAATTCCGGAACTGAGATTGATGTTAATTATCTCTGTTGGTTTAATATTTGTAGTTGAGATTGGATTTTGTAGTGTGAAAATTATATATGTTTGAATTTCTTTGTGGTTGCAATGAGTATATGTTAATTAGCGTGTTATTGTCTAGTTAATGTGGTTGATTTGTATCCTTGAGGGGCTGTTTAACACTCAATTTTAAGAAGACTCATGTTGCATTACTCCAATTTTAATTGCACATTAAGTGGTTTTTAACAATATCTCAAGAGGTAGTAGTTAGCTATGTTTGTAGGAGTTACTATTAATTGGAATTATTGGACTCAAGTGTTATTTTGAGGTTGTTCTTAAGACTTAATGAATGTTTAACTTCCATAATATTTTTGATTTGACCGAGTCTTTACGCCTTGGGGTCAAATGCAAAATATTTTTAATCCAAGAATTGCAGTACAATACAACACTCGGGTCGTCTCACTTAATGAACATTTATTGAACTACCTAAGTAATTTAATTATCATGCAAATACAATGAAACAAGGGGAAATGGATTGTTTTGGATTTTTCAAATTAATAAACTAAAGAAAATACAAATTAATTAAATTCTTAGCTATTGTTTTTGGTATTTTTTTTCTTATGAAAATGGAGAATGAGTAAAAGTGAATGGAATGATATGGAGTAGAGAATATGAATAAAGAATGCTCTTGGTAATGAAGAAGTGACAATCCTTGCTATGGGAGTTAATTTTCTCTAAGTCTTAAAAATAAAACCCCAAACGATCGCTCAGGTCTAGTATTCTTAATTAATAGTTCCTCCTGCGAACGCAGCTAATAACTATCCCTTAAGGCACTATTAGAAACCACTTAGAGTGCAATTAAAATTGGAATAATACAACATAAGTTTTCTTGAAATTGAGTGCTAAACAGCCCCTCAAGGGCATAAATCAATCACATTAATCAGACAATAACAAGCTAATTAACATAATCTCATCGCAACCATAAAAAAATTCAAACATATATAATTTTCACACTACAAAATCTAATCTCAACTACAAATATCAAACCAACAGAGACAATTAACATCAATCTCAGTTCCAGAATCACATATATAAAAATTCTTAAAACTAGGCAATTTAAATATATAATTTTAGACAAATAGAATGATAGAAAAACTTCCCTATGTATGCCATTGAGCTCAAACACAAATCCTCATCACCAAGAAACAAGAATTAGTCACTCATGAGCCACTGCCACAGTTCAAATTAATTTACCAACCAAAATATTTGCAATTTAACCTAGAAACAAAACAGAGTAATGGTGGAAGGTGATGAAGAGGCGGAGCAGATGGCTGACAGTGGGAGGACGATGGTTGTATGGAGAAAGTTGACAGTGGAATGAAGGGAGGAAGAATACGGAGCTGATTGGTGGTAATGGTGCACAGCTCCGATAGTGGTGGTATGGTGAGTGGAAGAACAAAGGAAGGACGGAGGAAGCCGTGCAGCTCTGGTCTCAGAGCTCTCTATCTCACCTTCGATGGTCTCCCTCTCCTCTTCCAGTCTTCATCCTCTCTAAATCTGGAATGTCCCTCAGCTCCCAGCTCAACTCTCTATTCCTCTTCCTCGCGGCGTTGGTGGTTAGACGGTGAAAGATTGTCTGGGCGAACGGAGGAATGAAGAAGATAGTTCGGTGGTGGTGTGCAGGTGGTCTACGGTGGTCTGTTCCCAGTCTCCTTCTAACTCTCAGCTCAGCTCTCCGTCTGATGCGCTCACTGTCTGCCCTGTCTCTGTGCTCTGCTTCTCAGAGGTGAAGAAGAAATGACAGCGGTGATGAGATGCAGTAGGGTCACCGGCGATGGTGGTTGGAGAGAGGAGGATCGCCGGCGACCAAGGAAGGATGTAGAAGGAAGTGATCCGATCCCCTCAAGATGCTTGCGTGGCGCTATTTTCTCCTTCTGTATAGACCTTCAGCTCGCGTCTGTATCAGGTCCTCAGCATATCCAAATGCCATGTCCACCGGGTTGGGTCCATGGGAATCGGATCCCTTGGTCAAAACGATGTGTTTTGACCAAGGGACCAAAATGAGAACTTTGAAAACTTTCGTTGAGGGACTTTAGTGAACATTTTTTTAAAATATTTTAGGGCTGAACAAAATTTCTCAAACTTCTGGGATTTTTCTGTCATTTTTTTCCTAGTCCCTTTCTCTCACTTACTTGTACTTTCCAGCAATTCTAGGGACGTTTCTGTAATTTTTCCCAGATCTGGAAATATTAATTCTGACCCTCTAAAATCTTCAATTTCTTCCAAAACACTTGAAATGTAAGATTAAGCACAATTGTAGCATAAAAAATCCAAGAAAAACATTTGTACGAATAAATTAACAATTTATGACTATTTTATCCTTAATTACACTTAATTCAATACAAATGTTTCTAACTCAAATTAATACTTAATAATACAATAATGTCCCAGAAAATCATTAAAATTTCAAATTAATCATGAAAAATTCATATAAAAATATGGTTCAATTAATTTTTGAGCAAGGATTGTCATTTCTTCATTACCAAGAGCATTCTTTATTCATATTCTCCACTCCATATCATTCCATTCACTTTTACTCATTCTCCATTTTCATAAGAAAAAAAAAATACCAAAAACAATAGTTTAACATTTAATTAATTTGCATCTTTCTTTTAATTATTAATTTCAAAAACCAAAACCCATTTCCCCTTGCTTTTATTGCATTTGCATGATAATTAGATTACTTAGGTATTTCAATAAAAGGCTCCTCAAGTAAGACGACCCGGGTGTTGCATTGTACTGCAATTCTTGGATTAAAAATATTTTGCATTTGACCCCAAGACGTAAAGACACGGTCAAATCAGGTAGGTCATATTTATTAATTGATTTAAATTATTTTGATAGAAAAGCAACATGAACCAATATCTATACGTAACAATTCAACATGAGTGAAGTGTGATAGGCTTAATTGACTATAATTGGAATAGAAGGCAAACAAAGAAAGAAAGGATACAATTAATGGCAAGTAGGAAAATATATGAATAAAAAAGCATAGGTGTTGGGACTTGGTAAGCATATAATGAAATGTTGAATGTGAAATTAACCAATTTGGGGGCCTTGGGTGACAATTTGTTGGTTGTTAACGAAGACGCGGATGCGGTCGCATCGAAAATCACCGATGACGACAGATCCTTCATTCAGGACAGTGGCTGTCACTCTCCCATTTTGCCTCTCTATTATCACCTTCTCTACTCCTCTGTTTGTCCCCACCAGTTCTGGCCACGAACTCTTCCCTATACACACACACACACTCACGTTCATTCATTACACACACAGAGGGGACAATGAATTGTATATAACCTGGGCAACTTGACATGTTGTTGCACCATTGCCTCTGACCTTCGGATGATATAATACACCTATTTACGCCTTAAGTGGGTTGCTATACTTAATAAGCTTTGGATTATATATATAGCAGAGATACAGATCGATTCAAGTCATGATTTGTCTTCTTTTTCACAATGAATCAAACAATGATTATCTCTCCACATTGGCCGGTTATTTTGTCTTTTTCATTTTATCAAATAAATTTTCTCATTTAAAACTAATCAAATTCATATATGTAACCCCCTACCTTAAAAGCCGTAATTATAGTTCGAGAATGTGTCATTAAGTTGAAATAGAGACCAGCGGTTAATTTAAAACTTTTCCAAAACTCGTTTAATGCGGTCTCACGTTCACATTTCGAATATAATTGGCCAGTGCAGTTCGGTTTCATTCATTCATATCAAAGTGCAACCAAAAATTCCCGACAATGCTCGGGTTTCGTTTACTTAATAAAGAGTTTATAGGGCACATTGCTCATTTACAGTTTCCCATGCAAGGGATTACACTACACCATTCATTATATACAATATGTACAACTACTCCTTAACAAAATATGATAACCAGCTACCCAAAATTAAAACTCCTAACTAGGAGCTCTAACTGCCCTTTGTCACTTGCTTTTTCTTTGAACCACTTGCCCTGGCTGTTGTTTAGTCAATAGAAAGAATGAGATTCAAAAGAATCCCAGTACAGTAACAGTTCACTTATAACAAGTACAATCATAAAGCATGTAAGCAAATCACAAGCACAACACAATAACAACATTTCTGTGATAGCTTTTGCTGTGTTCGCAACGGCATGTTTCACAGCGGCATGTTTCACAGCGGCATATTTCACAGCATCATATTCCACAACGGCATATTCACAACGGCATATCCACATCGGCATGTTTCACACGACAAGTTTCACAACTCAATGATAAGACATACATACAATGTGTCATACATAATATAAGAGAAAGGGTCACTACCTTGTTCTTTCCGCTCGTGCTCTGGCACTGATTTATCACGTGCAGGGCAAATATCAAATCCTATAATTAGAATTACGGGCGACATGTTATTACTTAATGCAGTTCTTCTTTAATTCAAACACTCAAGTTGGTTATCATTAGGAACATTTAATCAAGTCAACTAAGAAGATAAAGTGGTCAATTAACCTAAAAGACCAATTCCTAACCTTAGAGTTCAACAATATTACCATGTGCCATTGCCTTTGAATTTTCACACACTTGAACCAAATCTGCCAAAATTTTCTCCAGACTTTGAAAAATCATAACTAATTCTACAAAAATTGAAATGAGGTGATCCCAAGTCCTATGGAAAGCTATTGAAGTCCTTTATATAGGAAAACTATGTATCAATGCTGTCCATAATCACAAAAATACAGAATTACAGGAAATCCTATACTGCTCTAGAATTGCTTCCAGTTTCAACACCAAAATTTGGAAAATCATAACTTCCAGCACACAAATTGAAATGACACCCATTATATGTCTGAAACTCCCTGTAGTCGCCTTGGGGTTCAAATACCGAATAATACTGCAATATACTAGCACGATCCGGGTCGTGTTCACTTTATGGAGTCAAAAAAAAAACGAAAATGATTTTTAAGTAAACTAAGTATCAAAATTGACTAAGGCAAAATATGATTAATTGATTTCTAAAAATATAAATTGAATGCAATTAAAACTAATATTTTTGGGATTTTTTAAATAAAGAGGAATGGAAATGGGTTAAGAACGCAAATGATGAAGATGCTCTTGGAAATGGTTTTCAATGGCTATCCTTGCTCAATTAAGATATTTGGGGAGTTAATGCACTAAGCTTCTAATATACCAAACCTCATTAACCAATGAGTCTAACATCACAAGAAAGAGACCCCTACCCTTGAAATGCTATTAAGCCCTCTTAGTGTAATGAGTTTCTCTAAATTTCCTACTTTACCAAACCTCAATTACCATTAAGTCTATTGCTTAAACTCATGAACCCATTCATTTAAGCATTATTAAACCCCTTAGAGAGTGATTATGGAATAAGCAATGCATTTAGGTTCAACTACAATTCTAATTCAATCAAACTATCCAACAATACCATGTTAAATAGATAGAAAGCAATAGAATAATAGGAAACATATATATAACCATATATATATATATAGATGAATACAAATCCTCATTACAAATTCCAAATCATAACAACTCAATCTATAGAATAAAACATAACTAAAAGTATAGTCTCAATATATAAATGAATTCTTAAACCTAAGAAATCAAAAATACAATGAGCTATAGATAAAACAAACTCCCATTTGAAGCACATATGAGCTCAAGCCATCTCCAATTCATCTCCAAGAGCACAAAATTACCTAGCCACTCATTAGAATAACTTCAACAAACATAATCAAATTTTGATTCAAACACCCAGCCATATAAAATCATAGATTAAAATGACAAATCCACATTGAATCAAGGAAGAATTGCAGCTAGTGAGTATGAAATCAATTTGACTTGATGCTGAAATTAATCACAGAAGTAGAACATAGTAGCTACTTCTATAATGAATTCTAAAGCAGAGGAAGCTACAGCCTGAAAAATAATGAAAACAAAGGAAGCTGCCGAGCTGGGATGAAACTAGAGGTGTGGTTGATGGTGAATGGTGGTGGTGTGACGGTGGTGGAGAATCGGTGGACAGTGAGATGATGTTGGTTATGGAGTCGATGATGGAAGTAAGGAAGGTAGAGACGATGGTGGATTTGGTGAAGAAGGATCGGTGTCTGTTGATTCTTAGAAATTCATACCATTCCAACACATTTTCTTCTCTTTTTCCATACTTTTGGGTTCAAAATGTACATTGAAAGAAGTGTATAGAAGAAAATGTGCATATCAAAGTATAAAGCAAAAAATCAAAGAAATTCTTGGTATATTTGTGAATTAATTGAGAATTTATAAATCCTCTCTCTTTGGTAGGAGGATGAAGACAAGTTTTAAAGCCTTACAAAAACAAAGAAACAAGGAAAGAGCGAAGGAGGTGAAGCAGTGCAAAGATAGAAGGAGCTTATGCAACTTGCCTCAGCAAGGTGACCAACTGGCTGTGGCAAATAAACATTCTCAAGAAATTTGCTCTCTGTGTAACTGGCTACAGCAAGTTGACGAAGTTGCTGTGGCAAGTGAAGAATCAGAAGAAAAATCGGCTCTCTATGTAACTGGCTACGGAAAGTTGACAGACTTGCCGTAGTAAGTCCTGAAAGAGTGCAGCTGTGCGTTTTGATGTCAGAAGCAAAAAAAAACCTATTTAACCTAGGGAAGGGCGCCGAAATCAGAGATTCTACACTCTGGGAAGTTGGAGCATGCAAGGGAAGAGCTTGGGAGAGAGATTTGGAGCATTTTGGAGGCTTGGGTACTCTTCTCAAAAGAGATTTTGGAATTGGTTTTTCTTCTTTTCTCCTCTTTTTCCACTTAGCTTCTTATGTATGCAGCAACTATGTGTAGCATTTCTTTATATTTGAACATGAGTAGCTAGAACTCTAAGTTAGGATTACTTTTACCCATTGTATGGATTGAAACTACTAGATTATCTTGCTTTTGTTGGTTAATGAGTATTATATGTTGATTTTTCTTTGAACTTAATGCTATCTTGTGCTTGATCACCACATGATTAGAGTTGTTCAATTAGAAGATGCTTGAGAGGGCTATTTTGATTGTAGAACTTAAGAAAAATCAAGCTAGACTTGAAGTTTAGGGATTAAATGGATGGTTTGTTGTTAGGATAGAGATATATCTAACAACCTAGTATAGTCAAGTGAAGGCTTGCTTTGGAAAGATGATTTTCATTAATTGTAAACAAGAGATTGAATATTTTTAATGAAGATTAAAAATCAATCTTGACTTGAGAGAGCTTGGTTGATGATTTTAGGATCTTCGACTAGCATATAGACTCATTTAACTAGCATAAGTGAATATTTGCATAGTTTCATGAAATACAATGGGGAAGAAGTAATCCTAAGTTTATATCTCTTGAAGTTAAACCCAATTTCTCAATTTTACACTGTTTTTCTTTGTTATTTTTTTTTCAAAAGTCTTTATTTAACTTGATCAAATCTAAATGATTCCCTTCAACCTAATTAAGAACATGGTTAAATTAGTTAGCTCGCTTTCGTCATAGTCCTCGTGGGAACGATATTTATTTATCACTTTATTACTTGAAGCGATCCGTGCACTTGCAGTAGCGAACAATGTCTCACAGTGTCTGTGGCAGCTCCCTCTCGTTCCAACCTCTATTCTGTTTTGACCTCAAGCTGAAGCTCGCCGGCGACGGTTGTATATGTTGACGATGTAGCTAAGGTCGCCGGTGAGAGGGGAAGGAGAAGGCGAAGTAATGAAGATGGAAACCCAAGTTCTCGAACTCTCCACGGTGCTCTGTGTTCTCTCGTGTCACTGCGATTCCCGTCTCTGCTCTCCTCCGTAGCACAGCTTCTGTGTCTCCCTTAACCCTTGGTCAAAACGCACGTTTTGACCAAGGGACTAATATGCAACAATGCAAATCTTTTCTAGAAGGGACTATACTGTGAATCTTGGAGACTATTGTTGGTCTATCTATAATTTTTAGAGTATCTGGGCTCTTTTCTGCAATTATTCCCAAACTGATCTACAATTAAAATGAACCCAAAATATAATATCTTATATTCCACAAATTAATTAATTAAGGTAAATAATAAAATATATGACATTTTTACCCTTTTTCAACCTTAATTTCATTTAAACACATTTAATCACAATTAACCATAAAAGAGACATTTTAAGCTCAATTATCATGATAAAATCCCCAAATAAAATATGAATATATATAATAAAATAGGGATTTGTCAATGTCCATTTTGAAGCTTTGCATGTGAACTATTAGACTGAAAAGTTTCATAATTTTTAGAGATCATTTGGTTATCTAAAAACACCACACAAGGAAAGTTCCTCATTGGAATTCTGTTCAGGCAGAAAACCCAGTTTTACATTTTGAGTTTCAATGACCCAAAACTCACAATCCGGGGCTATTCCCACACAATTTTTCATGTAGAACACAATGGTAACATCAAAATGAACAAATTCCCACTCATTCCCCATGTCCTATTTTGGCAGAAAATTCATAATAAATTCCAACAACTACCAACTTTCAATTTCAGCATCAAACTTATGTCAAATGGTTTCTAATCATCATAAACCACCAATAACATAACCAGAACATCATGAATTATCCAAACCCTTGTTTGGCCAAAATCAGGGCAGATTTACACATGCCAAAATACCCATTCAATCAACACAACCAATAGCTCAAATTGATGCTAATACTCACCTATTGCTCCTCCTTAAGTTCTTTCTTTGATTCTTCAACTTTTGTTCTTGGATGATGGCTCAAAACACCTCCTCTTGAAATTCTAAAACCAAAGAAATGAAGCTCTTATCAAGAGGAACAATGTTTATGAAGGACACTTGAGCCATATATGAGGTTAAGGTGGTGAAAATCAAGGTAGAAAGTCTCACCTTTACCTTGTTCTTCTTTCTCTTTCGTTGGAGCTGCAGCAACCGACTTGGAGAGTGAGAGAGAGAATGAATAATAATCAGTTTTTTCCCTTCCCTTATCACTTAAAAACCTGACCGAAAAGTTGGACAAAAAGGAGAGGAAAATATGTGGTCCACATGTGTTCTTTCTTGATGAAATCCTATGATAATTTCCAATATGTTTGGTTTGTTTTTTTCCTCTTTCCTACCTCTTCCTCACTTGGCCCATTTTACCTTAGATATTTGATGAAGAATTAATTGCTTCAATCCATTCACTCTTCTTGCTTCTTCTTAGCCATAATTATTGACAAAGAGGGAGGGGTTTGTTTGACTTATATCTTCTTCTTCCTTTTGGTATGCCTTTGACCAACTTCCTTCTTCTTTCTTTGTCCCAACGTACCACATGAGCAAAAGGTGAGGGAGTATATTGATTAAATGCTTACTCTATCTCTCTTAGCTCTGTCTTGACTGAAATGAAGAAGAGGAAGAGTGATAAAAGACTTAGCATGATATTTTTTATCAAGTCTTCATCTTTACTTGGTCATCTAATTTTTCTCTTTCTTGCCTCATGATATACAAAAATAGCTTCTTGGAAGAGGATAATGAGCTCTCAAAAGTATCCTCCTACACCTCCTTAATTAATATTATTTCAATTGCCAATTTAACACATGTTTACTTTGACTTTTATGACATCTTTTCAGGGGTACTTCTATCATTAATCCCACCATCTATTCTATACATTTAGTCCTTAATCATATTTTGAGATATTACAATATATGCGTGTCTATATATCACACACGACAATTTAAATACTCATATACACGACCATGTCAATATTCAAACAGAGGACTTCAAGGTAGTAAGGTAGGGACGCTGCCACTGGGATAGCTAGTGTAAAACGCTAGCTACATACTCAATCCCATTCTTATAATTTTAATGAATTTTTCTCTCTTCATTTTTTGCCTGCTGTCTTCTGGATTGTTTGGTTAAATTTGGGTGATTTACAGTTACTATCTTGTAAAATTAAATATTATTAACGTATTAAATAAATAAATCTAAAGAATTAATTTTTAGTCGGACGGTTTAAGAATTAGAATGGGAGAAAGAGAAATAGCTGGCTTTATAGTCATGAAACAGTCAACGGTGACTCCATCCAAATCCAATCCATAGATGACAAGATTATAATAAGGTAAAAATATGCCTTTTGTCTTCTATATTAACTTTATCCAAAACTTCTGTGTGGTCCCTTAAATTAAAAAAGTATCTTTTGAACCATTTAACGCTAATACTGTTGACATTGAATCATGATTTTTTGTAATATTCACCATTATTTTAAAAATTAAACTTTATATATTGGCTTTTTACAATGTTTTGTCAATATTGAAAGTTCAATGTTGGTAATTTTTTTATAACCGCTGTTAGAGATAAAGAACTAAAATGACATTTTTTAAAGTTAAAGGACAAGATTAAAATTTTGTATAAAGTTAAAGAATATAATTAACGGTATATTTTTGCAAATTATAAATATTTTATAAAATTAAATATTATTAATATCTTAAATAAATAAATAAATAAATAAAAATAATTAAAATTTAGTCTGTACAATTTAAAAATTAGCATTAGGGAAATTAAAATAACCGGATTTAATTTATAGTTATGGAGCAGCCAATAATCAATCCAATACGTAGATGACTAAAGGTCGGCGAGCTGAAATTATATTCAGCAAAAATTACATATAACTAAAATGATATCAAATGTATATTAAATTTCCCACCAAAATTTCTTTCTTTTTACATTTTCGGCATAAAGGAAAAATTTTTATTTTCATATATTGCAATTGTAAATGCCTCAATGTGAGTGACTGCGTGTTGCTGTGTATAATGAGATACTCTGATCACATCTGCATCTCAATCCTTTGTTTTTCTTTTTCATCAATGTCATGGTTTCATATTTTTTCAGTTAAAAATAAAGTTGAACATAACGTTAAGAACATTTCTCTACTGTCATCAAATAATAGCCATCATAATAAAAAAAGATTTGTCAACTTCCCCAACTTTTTCCATATGATAAAAATTTGAAGAAAGATTATCCTTATGGTATATTTAATTTCCAAAAAGATAACTAATTTTATGTCATTTATGATTGCAAACGTGATTGCATATATAAATTAGGTTAAATTATATAAAATCTCCTGAATTTTGTGTTTCAGTATGTAATAACCTCTCCAACCTTTGAAATTGTATGGTAAATCTCTCTGAATTTTTACATTCACATAAATAGTTCATATACTATTAGTTCTATTCAGAACCATCCATCAGCAAATGGCTTGAAGTTTAAGGCTTATAACTCAAAATTGGCAGGCTTATCTGCGTACAAAAATAAAGTTTAAAAGGGTATATATAAAGTTAATAGTTTGGGGTTAACATCATCATCATAGATTTGAGAGTATTAAGTTGTAAAGGTTAAGAAAGTAACTTGAACATGATTCTAAATAGTAAACAAGCCTGCAATAAGACCGTAAACTCAACAGAGTTGGACAGGTTGCATATATAAGGCACTCGCAATTAATTATTGACCACAAACAACATACACCAGATATATAACATTAATGACATGATATTAAGCTGGATAGAAAATAAAAAGTGAACGATAAACTCCTTATTCCACGGCTATGACATATGGAGTAATATAGTGTTGATGAACAACATTGAAGAGGGAGCTTTGTAGTATAATGTTCTATCCAATCTGGGGAACCCGAGTGACTATACCATTACGGTTGACCCAAATCCGAACCCGATCGCATCGGTAGTCATTGGTGACGGAGGATCCTACCACCACAATTATTATGATAGTCACCCATTGGTTCTCTCTCGCTATTATTGCTTCTGCTCTCTGTGCATCCACCCCTACCAGTTCCGGCCATGAATCCTTACCTTCACTCACGTCAACACAGAAGTCACAAATATGTACCAGGAAAAAGAAACAAGACTTAACATAGAGAAAATAACATCATTATCGAATTACAACGGTCTCCATTACCTCGGCAGCCACCAGACATGTCTTCCACTTGGGAATTTCCCTGCAATGTGTCTAAAGTTTATGTCTTTTGTTTGGGATAGTTGTAATTGTATGTAGCTGAGGGGTCCTATTTATAGTACGGCTGAGGTTGTGTTTTGGTCAACTAAGGGACATCTCTGACTACTTCTCCCCCACTAGATGGCAAGCATGGTTGTATTTTAATAATGCGTACGTACGTTAATTCAATTGAAACAGTCAACTGTTCATGTATGTTTCACACACTATTCTCCAATCCTGTTGTTTTCAACTTTCTCCATTTGTTTTATCATTTCTCATGTTTATGTATACACACCAATTTGAAAGCTTACATCCTCTCTACACCTACCCTTGATCATTTTTTAAACAAACGAAGTTAATATTCCAAAACGCCATAATTATATAATTGCAATTGAACTTGTTTTCTCGTGAATAGACTTGGACAATGCAAACAGCTACATGAGGTCATTATCTAAATAACTCAATCAAACTATCAATTATATATGCCAAAACGCCATGTATAACAAATTACGAGTTTTTGGTCAGGTTCTCAGATATCTTATTGTAAGATTAAGAAAAGGCACCGGACACTGGTTGAAAGTATAAAAAAACAAGAGAAACTATGAGTGTTTAATCAATCTAATAAATTATTATTAATAAGGAAAAGTATTTGTGTGGAACAAATAATAGATGAATCAGCGATGTGAACTCGTTCCATATATACTAGTCAAAAATAAAATTGAATATAACATTAAAAACGTTTCTCTACCGTCATCAAATAATAACGTTCAGAATAAAAATGATTTTTCAACTTTCCCAGCTTTTTCAATATGATAAAAATTAGAAGAAAATTATCTTTGTTATATATTCATTTCCAAAAAATAACTAATTTTGTGTCCTTTAATATCGCAAATGTGATTGTCTATATAAATTAGACTAAATTATATAAATTAAACCCACCCTGAATTTTATGTTATACGTAAATAACCTCTAACACTTGAAATTTTGCAATAAATCTTCCTGAATTTTTAGATTTTGATAAAATGAGAGTGTTTGGGTATTATGGTCAAAATAACTTTTTTTCATAGTGTGGGGCCCACATAATGAGAAAAGGCCAATGAGAGAGAGATGGTGGGGCCCACATAAAAAAAAAGTAGAAGAGAGAGAGGATGAGGCCCACACAAGAAAAAAAGAAAAAAAAAAAAGTTTTCCCCAAAACCTAAGTTTAAAAAATTTTTGAGTGTTTATCAACAAAACCTAAATTTTATAACAATTACCGAACACACACTAAATCAGCTTTTTCTTCAAAAATCCAATTAAAAGAAAAAAGTTGATTCAAACATCACAATAAGCCCAAAGTTGGCTTTTGGTTGTTGGGAGATGCAAGTTTGGGCCTCCAACCCTGATCCCAAACACACCCTAAGCATTAAATATAATTTTACCAATTGCACCCCAATTAATTAATTTTTCTTATACATTCTCTTTCAGCAATTTTCTCATTTACCCACTTATAAATAAGGACATGTTTGAAAAAAATATATATTTTTCTATATATTTGTTACTTTTAATCAATTTTAACACACGGAATAAGTCTACCATATCGGCTGTACACGGAGACTAAGAGAGATTATTGTGATTGTGACTGTGATTTGTGATGAACTTGAGGATAAACTTTTAACAACAAGAAGAAGAAGCACGCACAATGCCTCGCGATAATTTGGACAAAAACGAAAATCCAGCGTCCGCAGTAAGTTTCAAGGCGTAAGAGCTGTTGCAGAAAGTAATACACCTCTGTTAGACTGCATGCAAGCACCCATCTTCGAATAAAATCTGAACAAGACCAAGCAGGAGTCATAAATAAGCTTGTTTTAAAATCTAGCACAGTAGAAAGCCCTATAGAATGATGGAAGTTGCCAATTTGTGCTGAAGTTTTCACTTAAGAACAATATTGGCTCGAAAGTTTTCTTGAATGCAATGTTGATGACCCTTACCTTTAAAAAAAGTTAATGGTCAGTGTCAATTTTTTAACAATCAATTATTAGGTTTTTAATAGTATCTAGGAAACATTATTATGTTTTGGAACTTCCGAGATAACATTGCTTCTCAGCAAAAACTTCCAAGAGAAAGTTGCATCTTAACCCTAAATTGATTTGTTTGGATTAAAGTTTACAAACCTACGATCTTAACTTGAAAGAAAATTTAAGTTTGCAAACTTAACCATAGCTGTCATGATTTTTTCATATTGACAAGGAATCCGATTTAAACTTTTGTATGGAAATGAAATCAATAACTATGATCATTGACCAAGAAAGCGTCATTGAATGAACTGAAGATATTCATTTAAAAGCTTTGAGGGGGAGCGGAGAGAAAGTCAAAGTTTTCGCCCTTCCCAATCCTATATTCAGTTTTTGGAGCAAGGGATATTTGACTTTTATATAAGTTTCTGGATAATCTAATAAATTTAAAATTTAGCTGTTCTGGTGACTTGGAATAATAATACAAAATAGCAACCGTGTGAAGCAAAGAGCTTATATTTGAAAGTTCCATTAATTTGAAGTTATGGCTGTTCTATTTACTGATACTCAGCAATCTTTAGATGATGATGTAAATTTAATTAAACTCTGTTCTGAAAGCAAACGATCAATTATGGTTCGTGTGGTAAGATATATGGAAGGAGTTCAAATTTCTGGTTCATCTATTACTTGTTCCACCCGAATATATTTTCCCTTGATTATAATTTTCACATTGATTAAGGACTTGTAATTTCTTATACATGGCTTTTTGGCATATATAATTGATGGTTTGACTGAGTTATTGGCTAATGCCCTTACAGCTGTTTCTCAAAGTCAATTCACGAGAAAACAAGTTGGATTGTAATACTAATATAATCAGCATGTACATTGGAATACTATATTCTTTTAGTAAATCTTGTTCTTCTAAAAAAATGAATAAATAAAATGAGGGTAGATGGAGAGAGAATAAGCTTTCTACTTGGTTTATATGCATAAGCATGATGAATGAGAAACCAAATGGAGGAAGATGAAAACAAGAGAATTGGAGAATAGTGTGTCAAACATGAACGATTGGGTGGGTGCCCTAATTGTGGAGGAAGGATCAAGCGTCACCACTGACTTCCGATGCGATAGGGTTTGGGTCTGGGTGAATAGTGATGGCAATGGCACTCGGGTTCTCAACATCGGATAGCTACCTTCATCTTTTTTACTGTTATCTTCGTACTTAAGATAAGATCTAGTTAGCTGTGCCATTTGCACAATGAACATGATCTTATATTAAGCTTAGAAGGTAGTAATTAACATTAATATTGTCATTATGTTCATCAACACTACCCCATGTCATAGGTCATAGCCATGGAATAAGGAGTTTATTATTCAGTTTTTATTTTCTATCCAATATAATCTCATGTTATTGTTGTATGTCATGGGTCTGTTTTTTTTTTTTTGGGTAAATTATTACGAGTGCATTATGTATACTATTGAACTCTCTGTGGAGTTTAATTTAGAGAGAATCCCATTTAAATTCATTTAAATTATCTAAATCTAAATTTAGGTTTGCACTGTTAACAAATCCCTAATCAGGCCAAGAGGCCTCATTAGGTATTTCTGAATATTGTTAAAAGACCATGATGCCCCTCTAATTAAAATGATGAGAGAGCATCCCATTATGTCATGATATTTTTTTTTGTTTTATGATCAATATTGTGTTTCGTAGTAACCATTCTAAATTTCTAATAACAAATATTATTATATGCAAAAATATGATTCCTTTTATCTTTAAAATCTTTTTTTCTCCTGTTTGGATGGAAAATGGGAAGAGAATGGCATTTTTTCCTATTTGGATGAGGGAAGAAAAGTGGGAGGAAAAGAAGTTGTGGAGAAAACGGGGTGTGAGACCCACATCATTTTCTCTCCAACTTGTCTCTTCACAAATGGAGAGAAAATAGGAATAAAACTTATTTTCCATTATTTGCCCTTAGGTATGCACACTGTTATTCTACTTCAATGAACAATTTTTTGGCTTGTACGGTTCCGACATTTTTTTGGTAACAAAATTCATTAATAAAAGGTATGTGGCATGTATTTAAGAATGCGTTTTTCCTTTATTCGTCTTTGTCCCCTTTTTAAAAATTTATTTATATTCTTTCATTATATTTAATTTAAAAAAAATTATCTACTTATTATTTTTTTCCTCAATTTTTTTATGAAATCAATTTCTCAAGATATTATATTTCATTTTAACCTTTTCACTTCTTATTTTATTTGTATCATTTATTACTAAGGTTAGATAATGTATACTTTATTTATTTTTGATGACTTTCCATTTTTCATAGATTTGAGGTATATTTTGAAATATTTGGGAAGTCATCAATGCTAAATTAAAGGAATTTTCTTGAGATTTTGTGAAATATCAATTAGGTGTATTGTTTATGGGATTTCAATTAAAATAGAAGTTTTTAGGTTTAGGAAATAAACGAATAATAAGAGAGTAATAATTGAAATTTTTCCAAAAAAAGGGAATAACAAAAGAAATATTTTTAGTTTTTTTTATTATTAGTATTATTAAATTATACTGTTCCCCTTTTCTATTGATTGATAAGATGTTGCCGTTTTTGGAAATTGAAGAGAAGGGTTCAATTGGCGCAACCTAAAGCCAAAAAAAGGAGGAAGCACAATTTTGGATATAAAAAGGATGTAGAGGGCAGCCTCAAGAAAAAGAAAAACTTCATCATCTTCAATCACAAGAAGAGAGAGACAAAGGAGTTCAAGTTTTATCATTATTCTTCTTCTTTACAGGAGAACGAAAAGACAGTGTAGCCGTGAAGAGACCAGAGTAGCCGTTGGAGTTTGAAGATGAGGCTTTGAATTAATGCTCTGTTCCTTTTCCTCTTTTCTCTTTTCCTAGAGATTTTGGATTCTTTTACTTACGTTTAGTTAGTTTGTTTCACAACCTAGAGGAGCTATGAACTTATGGGTGGATTAGACTTTGTTTTCATTGTTGAGTTAAAATTAATATTAATTTTGGTTACTTAATCTTGTTTAGCTTTATCTCTTTAGTGATTGGCTAACATTGAAGATGAATTTGAGTATTAGGATTTATCTTAACAAAGGAAATTTTAATTTGGCTCTGAGATTAAGTAATATGGGATTAGATTACGGTTTAATTTGTGACTAGGATATATATATACCTAATGGCCCCATATAATTGTTGAAGAGTGTGTTCAAATTATCTTGCCTTTTGAGTAATTATGTTAAATATAACAATTTAAACTTAAGAGAGTGTTGTAAGTAGACCGGCAGGCACTTATCGCTATTTATACTCAAGATTAACAAAATTGACATGAAGGCTAATTAAATTAGTGAAAACAAGATTTATGAAGTTAATAAGGGATTAGTGACTCTTGGTTGCTCTTTTGATAATGGTGGTAGTTAGTTTGTTTTATTTTGATTTTAATTTCTTTTCACTTGAATTCAATTTGAGTTGCTCAACTTAAATAAAAGTGTAAAATCATTACTCAACCATCTTGTTAATACCAAATCCTCTTAGAAACGATACTTTCTCATCACTTTATTACTTGATACGGCCCGTACACTTGTAGAGTCTTAAACTATAATTTTTCCCTATCAATTTCCTTTATTATATTTAATTTCAAAAACTATCCACTTTTTTACCTTAAAAAATAATTTTAAGTCAATTTGTTTTCATTATATAATAATATGAAAATATATCTTTACCAAATAATTTGGTTTTAAATTATATGATGATGTTAATGTTATTATGATGCATTGTGATATTTAATTTGATTTTAAATATGATATATTTTTACATAGAAGGGGGTATTTTAGTTATTCATATATTTGTTCATTTTCTTTCCTCTGTGTTTTCTTTCATCCATCCAAACACTAGGGTAATGACATTTTTTTCCCAGTTTTCTCTTCTCTTCATTTTCTCTCATCTCAATTTTTTTCCTTCCAACTTTTATTCCCATCCAAACGGAGCATTTATGTCAAGAGAGCAATCAATTTGATACATGTAGCAGCGAGAGCATCAATGAATAGAAGATTCATTTGATTGTTATTGAGATACGGAAGTTTATGTATACATTCTTTATTATTTTCTTTTCGTAAACTCTTAATATAAATTATCCCATCTTCCTATGCCTCTTCATTGGATGAGATTTACCAAACATTTTTTTTAACTTTTTGACATTCAAAACCTTTGCATTGACAGGGGATGAATCTTATCGTGTTTTTATTCTTCTTTGTGATGGCTTCATGCTCGCGGTGGCCAAGGTGGTGCTGATTGGGAACAACGCCATTCTATCCTTCAGCAACATTAAACCTAATTTTGGCAAGTTTGCGGGGCTATTATTTTGTTTCCCTTTCTACTAGGAATTCTCTTTGGGAATGGGAATTCAGATGAGCTATGAGTATGGTGGGGAAGAGATCACATGATTAGCTCATATGGGAGAGAAAGAGTGAGAAGTGCATGAACTAGTAGAAGGACATAAAATTAACAATTTCATAAATGATAAATCCCTAATGAAGCCTCTTGGCTTGATTAGGGATTTAATAAAAGTGCGAGCCTGAATATATATTTGGATATTTCAAATGGATTTAAATGAAATTTTCCCATTAATCTACCGGCTACAACCTTATTGCATATTTGTTTATAATTTATAGTCGCTAAATTACATAAAATGTTCCTGCATTTAAAATCATGCATGTAAATCCCAAATTATTAACTATGTACCTTTTTAAACTTTATTTTATATTCATATAATTCCCTCAAATTTTGAGTTATATGTAGATGAACGTACTCCTTAAAATTTAATTTATTTGTAGATAAATAATGGAAAAAACTAATAGTATAAGAAATATTTATAAAAATATAAAAATTCACGAAGATTTATTGTAAAATTTCAAAGAATAGAGGTTGTTTACGTATAACATAAAATTCTGGGAGGTTTTAATTTATATAATTTAGCCTAATTTCAAAGGATAAAGGACACAAAATTAGTTTTTTTTAAATGAATAAATAATAAAGATAATTTTCTTCTAATTTTTATCAAACGGAAAAGTTGGAAAAGTTGAAACATCTTTTTTATTCGGATGGGTATTAATTGATGACGGTAGAAAAACGTTTTTAATGTTATATTCAATTTTATTTTTGACTAGGACATATGGAAGGAGTTCAAATCGCTGGCTCATCTATTATTTGTTCCACACGAATAGTTTCCCTTATTAATACTAATTTATTAGACTGATTAAAGCCTAGTTGTTTCTTTTATTTTTGTATACTTTCAACCGGTATCGAGTGCCTTATTTTGAATCCTATTATCAGATATCTAAGCAACTGACAAAGATCCATATTTTCTTATACATGGCGTTTTGGCATATATAATTAATAGTTTGACTGAGTTGTTAGATAATGCCCTTATGTATCTGTTTGTCCAAGTCCTTTCACGAGAAAACAAGGTCAATTGCAATTATATAATTAGCATGTTGGACTAATAACTTCTTTTGTTTAAAAAATGAATAAATATAAAATGATATTGGGTAGATGCAGAGAGGATATAAGCTTTCAAATTGGTGTATATACAAAAGCATGATGAATGATAAAACAAATGGAGAAAGTTGAAAACAAGAAGAATGGAGAATAGTGTGAGAAACATACATGAGCAATTGACTATTTCAATTGAATTGACGTACGTACGCATTATAAAAATAAAACCATGCTTGCCATATAGAAAGAGGGAGAAGCAGTCAGAAATGTCCCTTACTTGATCAAAACACAACCTCAACCGTACTATAAATAGGACCCCCCAGCTACATACAATCACAACTACCCCAAACAAAAGACTTAAACTTTAGACACATTGCAGGGAAATCCCCAAGTGGAAGACATGTCTGGTGGCTGTCGAGGTAATAGAGAACGTTGTAATTCGATAATGATGTTATTATCTATATGTTAAGTCTTGTTCCTTTTTTCTGGTACATATTTGTGACTTTTGTGTTGATGTGAGTGAAGGTAAGGATTCATGGCTGATAAGAGCTAAATATTTGAATATTTTTTGGTAATTAACCTTAGACTTTTGTGGGATTTGATTAACCATTTTGGGCATAATTAGGTATTAATGTGAGATTTGAGTGCAAAGGTAATTTGGGAATTAAATTGGCTAAATTGACATATTTTAAGTAATATTTGTTATTCCCATTATTCCTTAGTTGTGAACATATGATATTACCTTTTTGTATCTCATTTTTGTAGATGATGACATGGTACATTGGAGCTTAATGGAGGGCAAAGATGGAATTAGAGGAGAGCACATCTGCAGATTTTATTTCCTAATTTTTTAATTTTAATAGACATGAGAAAAGAGTTAGGCATTGTTTGGTGGCTTGAGTTTCTTTGCCTCAACATCTCTTACATTTTTGCTTGCCTCCAAACACAGCCTTATGTCATATATGCACCCAAATCAGATCGCGCAAGAGGCACCCAAAAGTAGGGGTGTTCAAAGTATCCCGGTCCCGGATATTTTATCCCTGGAATTTCCCGTCCCGGCCGGGACCGGTACCGGGATGTAAAAGCCCGGGACCGGGACCGGGATCACACCTTGTGATCCCGGGAATTCCCGGTCCCGGTTTTTCTTCTTCTTTTTTTGTTCTTTTTTCCTTAAAAAATAGGTTATTATTTTATTTTTGTATTTTTTACCCCATAAATTAAGTTATCATTTGATAAAATGTATATCACATATTTAGTTAGAGTTAAATTGTATATATCGTGATACAAATCCTAACTATATAATGTATAAAGATAATAACAAAAATGATGAATGTGATAATAATATGTTATTTTTCAATTCTAACTCAATTTATGTGATTTTTATGACCTTATTAGGTGTTAAATAATTACTTTAAACCCTAGATTATAGAAAAATTTAACTAATATAATTATATTATTAAGACCGGGAATTCCCGGTCCCGGTTGTCCCGGGAATTTCCCGGGACCGGGAATGAGATCCCAGTCCCGGGAAATCCCGGGACTGGAACCGGGAATGGGTATTCCCGGTCCCGTCCCGAGATTTGAACACCCCTACCCAAAAGGGATCACGCAACAGAGAGGAGGGGACGTTCAGCATTTGGAGATCACGTTTTTTGGCACTATGGGATCTCATCGCTGGTGGACTCTCATTTTTCTAGATTTTTCGTTTTCTCTCCACTTCGACAGACCACATCCTCTCCTTCTCCTTCCACTTTTCATCGATTGATTCCCTGTTTCCTCTATTTTCTCGCACCAGCAATGAAGATGACAGCCCAGAGGTCCAGAGGAGTTGATTTTCGAATCATGAGTGGCTAGACTCTTTCGTCCGATGGTGATGATGAAGCTAACCTGAGTCCTTGAGCAATTAGGGGAGTTCTTTGTATCTTAATTTCATCTTCCACTCTTATGTATATGCAGATTATGATTCTAGGTTGCTAGAGTTTATGATTTGTGTATATTGTTGAGGATTTAATCGGTTGATGTAATCTGGATGATGAAACTTGTGCTAGATTTGTACTCATGGATTGTAATTGGACTATAGCACTCTTTTGTTATTCAATTACTTTCCTCTATTCTCTTGAAATCAATTGTTTGCTAGGTTTCTAGGAATTAATTGGTGGAAGAGAGGATCTCTTATAAATCTAGCATGAGCTAAGTGCTTAAGATACTCCTAATTGATAATTGAGTCTAAGTCTAGATATAAATGAGAAATTAGGAGTATTGATTAGCAAGGGTCCTTGCTAGTCCTTGTGCTTAGTTAGAAAGGAACTTAGAAATAAATTGGACAAGGATGGTTAGTGGATTCATTCATCTAGGACATTCATCTCTTGCATTTACACCCACACACTCATTTTATACATTAAGAGAAATTCATAAATAAGTAGCTCTTTAGTTTAATTAGATAGATGAAACTCACATCCCATACTCTTAGTTTAATTTGTTATTTACACTAGATTACTTAGGAACTAAATATAGGCTCTACGTAGAGATCGACCTAGGTTAGTTGCCCTATATTGCATTTAGCTTAGTTTTATTTGATAGCCCCACGATATGGCTCTTCAAATTTGGCGCCGTTGCCAGGGAGCCTAGCTCCTAGGTAATTGGGTGTCATTTGCAAAATTTGACCGGGGTGTAGTTTGTGTAGGTTAGGAGTTCTTGTTTTCAATTTATTAAAAAAAAAAAGAGAGAGAACATTTTCTGGAAATACTGAAAAAAAAAAAAAAATTGTTTCCATTTGTCTAGCTGATCACTGACGCAAAGAAAAAAAAAAAACGCATTGTATCATTCATTGGTGCAAAGAGGTTTGCTTGGTAGGTAGCATATTTGCCGTAGTTGATGGCTGGAAGTTCAACTTGGCTTTTGTGAAATCTTTACTGTCATATTGGGCCCTCGTTTCTGTGATTTTGTGCTGTCATTGACTCTTGAAGTTACATTTTAGTGCTTTCGTTGTTGTGGAATAAGAAGCCTTTTGCTGGCTGTTGGAACTCTGTTGTGGCAGAGAGTTGGGAGCTGAAAATAGAATTCTTGGTCAGTTTATGTGAACATTTGTTGCTGAAATTGTGCAGTGATTGCTGTCCTTCTGTGCTAATTAAAAAAAAAATTGAGAAATTGAATTAATTCTATGATAGTTGCTGTCATGTGTTATGCTAAATTGTGCAAGATTTCGTCCTTGTCATGAGTTGTGATTGAAGCATTGAATTTTTGGTTTTTGGGGGTTGGAATCCATTGCTGTCATAACCATTACTGTTAAGGAAGTTTGGGAATTGAAATTCTAAAGTTGTTGGTGAATTTTGTGATAAAAAAAAAATTTCAAAATTGTGATATTCAAGTTGTCAAGAATTGGGAAATTTCATCTGCTGCAAATTTGACTGAATTCTTGCTGTAGCAACTTGCTAGCTTTGATCTTTGAAAGACATAAACATGTGACAACGAATCTACCTTGTTGGGTGATCAATTCTTCATTGAATTGTGCTGTTTCACAATGATTTCTTGCTCAAGCTTGGTTTAAATCGGTTTCTACTAGCTGCTGGTTTGTGCTTAGTGCTGGAATTGAAATTTTGACATAATTTTGTTCTACATTTCTGGGATCTTGCTGATGTACAGAGTTGGACTTCAAAGTTGATGTGGAATTTTGCTTGTGTAGTCATTGGAAATTGGAGATTAGTATAATTACTGACTGGCTGAACTGTTGTGTTTTTTTTTTTTTGGAACTTAATTGCTGTCCATTGGTTTTCCAAGTGGAATTTCATTGCTTCAGCTCAATCTGCTGTTAGTGTCCATTTTCTGAAGCTTTACTGAATTCTCTGAAGCTCAATCTGATTGTTCAACCTTGCTGAACTGATGTGCATTGATTTTAAAACTTGAATTCTGCCTGAATTGCTGAGTTAACTCTTGAACTCTGCATCAGATTTAGTTGTGAAAATGTTGCTGAGAATTTTGAGATCATTGAGTGTGTAGGTGGTTTTTAGTGTAAAGACCAATTTTGGAACTTGATTTTTCAACTTGTGCATAGCATGGAGCTTTCAAAATCTTTGAGCATGAAATTATGCATAACCTGGGCTGCAAAAGTTTTTGAACTCATTTTTTTGAAGTGCTTGATACATTGCAAACGTGATTGCTGCATGTGGTTGTGAACCGTATCTTGGATTAATTTTTGCACTTGCATATTGTGTCTAATTGGGCCATTTTTGCTGAATCCAAGAAGTGATTTTGCTGTCACTGGATCTTAATTATTTTGAAACTTTGTGCTGAACTGCTGCACCTTAGTTACTGGTATGAATTTCATTTGTTGAGAAAAGATATATATTACTGAGTTGTTGCTTCATGGTTTTAATTGCTTTCATCTGAACTTTAAAGCTACTTTCATTTGTGTTTTCTACTGAGCTTCAAACTGTTAAAGAAGTGAGAAATTGGAATTGTTTGAGAGGAAGTTGCTGTCACAGGATATTCCTGTTAGTGCTGGAGAGCTTGCTGTCATTATTGCACCTGCTGTTAAACTAAATTCTTGGTGGAATTGGATCTTGATCACTACTGTTACTAGACTGAGATTATTTTTGGTGTGACTAGTGATTGTTTTTCATTGCTGTCATGATTTTTGAACTCTCATAATGAATTTTCTGTGAAAAATCTGTGTGGAAAGTTGTGACTGCCTCAGGCTTTTGTGATTCTCATTTCTGTGATTCTTGGGAATCTACTTGCATCTGGTTCAATGGAGAATTTATTGTTGATTTTACGTGGTCAATGCTATCATCATCTTGAATAGTGCTAGCCTGTGAGGTTTTGCATTTTCTCATTATTGCAGCTGCTGCACTAGTTATTTCTGAAGCTTTGCATGTCTGATTGCTATACTGAGTTGCATTGTTCAAAATTGATTAAAAGCAATTATTGGGAATCTGCTCAGCATTTGAGTGGGTGACAGAATTTTGGAGTGAAATTTTTGAACTCGATTTTGCTGACATTTTGTGTGTGAAAAGCTGGAATTTGCTATTGATAGTGGTGATTTCTTTGTTGACCTCATTGATTGCCCTCTCATTGATAATCATATTGTGTTAGATCAAAACATGGATGGACACATTGAACATCAAGATCATGAGGTTCCTAACAATGGCAATAATGAAGTACCTCACAATAATAATCATGTGCATGATGATGTAGGAAATAGGAGCATAAGAGATATAATTTCTTCCAATGTTGATTATAATCCTTATGGCTTCTATAATTTCAATGCTAATTTTGAATTGAAAGGATATTTGATAAGTGCTTTACCTAAATTTCATGGTAATGAAGGTGAAGATCCACATAGGCATTTGGAGACTCTCCATGTGGTTTGCTCATCCATGAAGCCTCCGGGTGTTGACTTGGATGAAGTCATGAGCCGTGCTTTCTTCTTTTCTATGGAAGGAAAAGCTAAAGAGTGGCTTTATATGCTTCCTCGCCACTTTGCAACCTTGACTTGGGAGCAAATGAAGAAAGTTTTCTTGGAGAAATTCTTTCCAGCTACAAGAACAGCTAAGATGAGGAAAGAAATTTATAGCGTTCAACAAGCAATGGGTGAGAACTTGTATGAATATTGGACTCGATTTTTGGCACTCCTTGCCAAATGTCCACACCATCAAATTTCCCAACCACACTTGGTGGAATACTTTTATGATGGGTTGCTTGATCACAACAAAGACACCATTGATGCTGCAGCCGGTGGTTCTCTAATTGATTTAACCTCTCAAGAAGCTTGGGGTCTCCTTGAAAAGATGGCTGCCAATAACCAACAATTTGGTACAAGAGAAAGAGCTCAAGCATGTGGAGTTGGAGCTTGGTCCAACGATGAGATTTTGAACAAGTTGGCCATATTAAGTGATCAAATGGGTTGTATGCAAAAGACCATTCAAGCTCAACAAATCCACAATGTTGGTACTTCATATCCTCCTCCTATGTCTCAAGCCTTGGTGTCTACTTCTTGTAAAACTTGTGGTAGCCCTATGCATACCACTTTGACTTGTCCTTCTCAAGCTAGAGAATGTGATGTGGTTGCTATGAATTATCAAAGGCCACCCCAATATAATCAAAACAATTTCAATGGAGGGTGGAAGGACAATTCCAATTCTAGATGGGGAGGCAATGATAATAGAGGCTATCAAGGGAAGGAGAGCTTCTATAGAGGTGTTGAACATTCTCAAAGACAATTTGGGAATCCCTCTATGACTTCTTATCAAGGTCCATCAACATCAAGAGAGGTACTTATTCAAGAACCTAACACTAATGAGGCCTTGATGAAAATGATGAGCAAGCTTTGTGACAAGATTGAACAAATGGAAGTGAAGCATGACAATCTCCAAACATTTGTTTCTCAATTGGCTAATGCAAAGAGTGAGAATGATGCCAAGAAGGGAACCTTGCCTTCTAATGTTGTAGTGAATCCTAAGAGTTTAAATGCAATCCAATTAAGGAGTGGCAAGCAAGTTGGACTTGATGATCCAAAAGAGGAAGAAGAAGAAGTTGTTTATGATGAAAGTATACAAGAGCAAGCTTCCACATTCCAAGTCATTCCTTCATCTGAGAGCCAAACGGAGAAAAGCATCTTGAAGAAAACTCCCTCCACCAGTTCTACAAGCCAAGAGAATGAGGGAGCTGCACAAGGAAGCCAACATGAGCATTATGGAACTATTGTCCGCAAAGGTAAAAAGGTAAATTTGAAAGACCTTCCTTTCCCTCATGCTTATCTTCAAGGCATGAAAAAGGTTAGTGAAAAGCATGATAATGATTTGTATGATTTGTTTAGCAAGATTGAAGTCAATATACCTTTACTTGAACTTGTTAAACAACCTAAGTATGCTAAGATCTTAAGGGACCTATGCAAATACAAGAGAAGATTTAAGCCGAATGAGATGGTCCAACTTCCTTCTAATGTGAGTGCATTGTTTAAGCCCCAATTACCGGTTAAGTGTCAAGATCCGGGGAGTTTCACCATACCTTGCACAATTGGGAATTTCACAATTCCTAAGGGATTGCTTGACCTAGGTGCTGCGATAAATATGATGCCCAAATCTATTTATGAGTCCATAGGAGTCACTATACTCAAGCCTACTAGTGTTATTTTGCAATTAGCGGATCAAACAATTAGATATCCACTTGGGGTGCTTGAGGATGTGTTAGTTAAAGTTAATGACTTACTCATTCCCTCATATTTCTATGTTTTAGACATGTCTAAGAAGAGTATGAGTGAAGGTGCATTGATTTTGGGTGGGCCTTTCATGAGAACTGCTAACACTGAGGTTAAAATGAAGGAAGGCTCTATAACTGTGTCTGTTGGTGATCATTTTGTGCATTTTAATATGTATGAAACAATGAAACACCCACATGAAGACTATTCTTTGCTTGATGTGCATTTTATTGATGAATTGCATGATAATGATCATATTGAGCATGGGTTAGTTTCTAGTGGACATATGACTCATATTAATGCACATGTGATTAATTCTACCCCTTCTATCCCCTACCCTTCTATTTCCCCCTCTTATGGTCATGATGTCAAGTGTTCTAGTGCTAGTTCACTAGACTACACTTGTTCTACACCATCTGCTATTTTACCAAATGATGCTATGCTTGTTGAGTCTTCCACTAACCCAAATTCTCTTGAGAAAGGTGTTTGTGCTGATAGTACAGGGTGTAGTGGAGCTGCCAAGACTCATTCCAAGCAGCCTTTGAACATTTTTAAAGCCTTGAGGAAAGTTTCTAAATCGGTCAAGGTGGTGTGTCAAATCCATACTAATCCACCACCTAGCAAAGAAAAGCCTTTGAGGTCTAAGGATGGATTTGGAAGCTCTTCACTACTTCCACTCCATGCCTTGTCCATTGATCCAAGTAAACTCACTTATGAGGAGCTTCAAGCACAAAAGACCACTTTTGAAGTTGGTGACTATGTCATGGCTTATGTGCCTCATTACTTTGCTCCACATGAAGAATTCAAGGAGACATGGATTGGTCCTTTAGAAGTGGTTGCCAAGTGTGATAAGAGGACTTATAAAGTGAAGGATGGCTATGGCGGACACTTCCATACTCGAGCCAACCGTCTCCGTTTGTACCACACTAGCTACAAGCCTCCATGATAAGGTTGCTTCCTTCCTTTACCTTGTTCTACTATTTTGGGTTGTTTATTGCATGATTTCATGATGTTGAACAAGTGTGAGGGAGGGATACTCTAGTAGGAAAAGGTAGCTTGTGTCTTGTGTGTTGTTTTTTTTCTTTGTGTGTTAATCTACTCTTTCTCACATTTATTCTTCACTACATTATTGAGCACCATTGTCATATCATTACTCTCTATGTGCATTGAGGACAATGCAAGGATTAAGTGTGGGGGAGAGATGGATTGTGTGTGTGTGTGTTTTTTTTAGGGACTCTAATATGCCATCATGTTTTATGCTAGCTGCTGCTTCATCCATTTTGAGCCTAATTCTTCAAAGATTTTGAGACGTTTAAGCATGATCAAGTATCCCAATTGCATGTGATTAGATATTGATGTTGAAATTTGTCTAAATGAAGTGAGTTTCCATATGTTCTAAGTCTTAGAAATGATGCATTGTTTAATTTTGATGAGTTTGTTAGGAAACAAAAGCCTAGTTGGAAGGTATTTTAGGCCTATTTGTTTCATTTCATTGTGCGATTTGTCCACTTAAGCTATTGCTCTCTAGAACTTGTCCTATTTCTTGCTTGAGGCTACATTTTGCAATGGTATAGATAGAGATGACATTGGCATTCATTTCTAAACCTTTTAACCCAAACACAAACCATTCATCATTCACCTTAGTTCCCCCTTTGAGCCTTTCACTTTCGTTTATATTTCATTATACAAATGTTATGTTTGCATCTTTTATCAAGTTCGTCCTAGCACTATTGAAAAAAAAAAATGCTATGTGAATAATCAAGAGAAAGAAAATAGAAGGAAAAAAAAGAAAAAAAAAAAAGAAGAGAAAAAGTAAAAGAAAAAAACTATAGTCACGATGGTAAATATGTGAAATAAGTTAGTTCTATAGTGCTAAGTGATCTAGCAAATTATTTGGTACAAACATAGTGTTTGTTATATTTTCCATCATTTGGCCTATTCAACATTACAACCCTACAAAGTCCTTTGGATTTATTTATGCCATTATTGCAAGTAGTGGAGAGCCTAGAAATATCACAAGCCTATTATAGAGTGTGGTCAAAGTGGATGCGAATGAAAAATTACCTTACATAAGAGTAGAGTGCAAACACTTATCCTAGTAAGGGTTTCCAATTGAACTCATTTGGATTAAGCTTTGCATCTTTGCTAGTTCTTCTAACATGTGGCATACTTGTGGAGTTTGGATAGATGAATACTTCATTGTTTATCAAATGTGATTCTTGAAGATTGATCATACTTGTTCATCTCTATTCTTGGTTCTTGGCTTGAAATGATTTTGCCTGGGAGTGCAAAAGCTAAGTGTGGGGGAATTTGATAAGAGCTAAATATTTGAATATCTTTTGGTAATTAACCTTAGACTTTTGTGGGATTTGATTAACCATTTTGGGCATAATTAGGTATTAATGTGAGATTTAAGTGCAAAGGTAATTTGGGAATTAAATTGGCTAAATTGACATATTTTAAGTAATATTTGTTATTCCCATTATTCCTTAGTTATGAACATATGATATTACCTTTTTGTATCTCATTTTTGTAGATGATGACATGGTACATTGGAGCTTAATGGAGGGCAAAGATGGAATTAGAGGAGAGCACATATGCAGATTTTATTTCCTAATTTTTTAATTTTAATAGACATGAGAAAAGAGTTAGGCATTGTTTGGTGGCTTGAGTTTCTTTGCCTCAACATCTCTTACATTTTTGCTTGCCTCCAAACACAGCCTTATGTCATATATGCACCCAAATCAGATTGCGCAAGAGGCACCCAAGAGGGATCGCGCAACAGAGAGGAGGGGACGTTCAGCATTTTGAGAGCACGTTTGGTGGCACTACGGGATCTCATCGCTGGGGGGGACTCTCATTTTTCTGGATTTTCGTTTTCTCTCCACTTCCACAGGCCACGTCCTCCCCTTCTCCTTCCACTTTTCATTGATTGATTCCCTGTTTCCTCTGTTTTCTCGCACCAGCAATGAAGATGACAGCCCAGAGGTGTAGAGGAGTTGATTTTCGAATCATGAATGGCTAGACTCTTTCGTCCGATGGTGATGATGAAGCTAACCTGAGTCCTTGAGCAACTAGGGGAGTTCTTTGTATCTTAATTTCATCTTCTACTCTCTATATGTGCAGATTATAATTCTAGGTTGCTAGAGGTTATAATTTGTTCATATATCTGAGGATTATGATCGGTTGATGTAATCTGGATGATGATACTTGTGTTAGATTTATACTTATGGATTGTGATTGGACTATAACACTCTCTTGTTATTCAATTGCTTTCCTATATTCTCTTGAAATTAATTGTTTGCTAGGCTTCTAGGAATCAATTGGTGGTAGAGAGGATCTTTTATGAATCTATCATAAGCTAGGTACTTCAAAGTATTCCTAATTGATCAATTGAGTCTATGTTTAGATTAAATTGAGAAGTTAGGAATATTGATTAGAAAGGGTTCTTATTAGTCCTTGTGCTCAGTTAAGGGAAGAACTCAAAATTAAAATTGGACAAGGATGGGTAGTGGATTCATTCACCTAGGACCTTCATCTCTTGAATTTACACCCACACACTCATTTTATACATTAAGAAAAATTCATAAACAAGTAGCTCTTTAGTTTAATTAGATAGATGAAACTCACATCCTATACTCTTAGGTTAATTTGTTATTTACACTAGATTACTTAGGAACTAAATATAGGCTCCATGTAGAGATCGACCTAGATTAGTTGCCCTATATTGCATTTAGCTTAGTTTTATTTGATAGCCCCACTCTTCAATGGCCAGAGCTGGTAGGGGTGGAAGCACAGAGAGCACAAGCAATAATAGCGAGAGAGAACCAATGGGTGACAATCATAATTATTGTCGTGGAAGGATCCTTCGTCACCAATGACTTCCGATGCGATCGGGTTCGGATTTGGGTCAACGGTAATGGCGTAGTCACTCGTGTTCCCCAGATTGGATAGAACATTATACTATAAAGCTACCTCTTCAATGTTGTTCGTCAATACTATACTACTCCATATGTCATAGCCGTGGAATAAGGAGTTTATTGTTCACTTTTTATTTTCTATCCAGTTTAATATCATGTCATTAATGTTATATATCTTGTGTATGTTGTTTGTGGTCAATAATTAATTACGAGTGCCTTACGTAGACTGTTGAACTCTGTTGAGTTTACGGTCTTATTGCATGCTTGTTTATTATTTAGAATCTTGTTCAATAAGTTACTTTCTTAACCTTTATAACTTAATACTCTTAATTAAGTCTATGATGATGATGTTAACCCCAAACTATTAACTTTATATTTACCCTTTTAAATTTTTTTTTTGTACGCAAATAAGCCCGCAAGTTTTGAGTTATATGCGTTAAACTTCATGCCATTTGCAGATGGTTAATGAATACAACTAATAGTATGAGAATTATTTATATAAATGTAAAAATTCAGAGAGATTTATTATAAAATTTCAAAGGTTGAAGAGGCTATTACATACCATAACACAAAATTCAGGAGATTTTATATAATTTAACTTAATTTATATATGCAATCACGTTTGCAATCATAAATTACATAAAATTAGTTATTTTTTGGTAACTAAATATACAATAAGGATAATCTTTCTTCAAATTTTTATCATATGGAAAAAGTTGGGGAAGTTGACAAATCTTTTTTTATTATGAGGGCCATTATTTGATCACGGTAGAGAAATTTTTTTAATGTTATGGTCAATTTTATTTTTAACTAAAAAAAAATATGAAACCGTTAGATTGATGAAAAAGAAAAACAAAGGATTGAGGTGCAGCACGTGATCAAAGCATCTCATTATACACAGCAACACGCAGTCACTCACCATTGAGGCATTTACAATTGCAATATATGAAAGTAAAAAATTTTCCTTTATGCCTAAAATGTAAAAAGAAAGAAATTGCGGTGGTAAACTTAATATACATTTGTTATCATTTTAATTATATGTAATTTTTGCTGTACATAATTTCGGCCGGCTGACCTTTTGTCATATATGTATTGGATTGATTGTTGGCTGTTCCATAACTATAAATTAAAACCGGCGATTTTAGTTTCCCTAATGCTAATTTTTAAATTTTACAGACTAAATTTTAATTATTTTAATTAATTAATTTATTTAATATATTAATAATATTTAACTTTATAAGATATTTATAATTTGGCAAAAGTATACCTTTAATTCTTTAACTTGATACAAAATTTTAATTTAGTCCTTTAACTTTAAAAAATCTCTTTTTAGTCCTTTATCACTAACATCGGTTAATAAGAAAATTACTAACACTGAACTTTTAATGTTGATAAAATATTGTAAAAAGCTAATATATAAAATTTATTTTTTAAAATAATGGTGAATATTACAAAAAATCATGATTCGATATCAACTGTTTAGAGTTAAATGGTTAAAACAATACTTTTTAAATTTAAGGGACCAAATAGAAATTTTGGATAAAGTTAGAAGAGGAAGAGCATATTTTTGCCTTATAATCTTGTGATCTTTAGATTGGATTTGGATGGAGTCACCGTTGACTGTTTCATGACTATAAGGCCGGCTATATCACTTTCTCCCATGCTAATTTTTAAACCGTCCGGACTAAAAATTAATTCTTTGGATTTATGTATTCAATATATTAATAATATTTAATTTTACAAGATAGCAACTCTAAATCACCCAAATTTAATTTTACAATATGCAAAGGAGGCAGTGAAGTTTTGGACAAATGAAAAGAGTATACGTGGTCGATGACTAGCTATCCCAGTGGCAGTGTCCCTCACCTTACTACGTTGAAGTCCGATATTTGAATATTGTCATGGTTGTGTTTATGTGTATTGAAATTGTCGCTGGTGATATATACACACACACATATGAATTTGATTAGTTTAAAAGGAGAAAATTTATTTGATGAAATGAAAAAGGTAAAATAACCGGCCAATGTGGAGAGATAATCATTGTTGGTGCTACTAAAATTTAATTAAGTACCGCAAGTATACGGGTCATGAAAATAGTAAGTGGCAAATCAAGGTCATCCCACAGAGACTCAATCGAACTAATGATTAGCTGTTAAATTTCCTTGTTTCATTTCAGTTGAACAAATCAGAAATGTTTTCAATATGAGTGAAGAAATATTAAATAAGAGAAATAACTAATAATAACAAAGACTTTTCGCTAAGAACAAATTCCAATGTCAAGAAGAACAACCTAGAGTCACTAATCCCTTGTTTGTTTCTTAGATTTTATCCCCCACTAAATTAATTTTAACTTAACTTAATCAACTAATCTAAAGTATTAATGTCTATAAATGTCTGTCTATCCATTTATATACTTACCTCAATTAATTATGCAATGTCTCACATCATTAAATAAGATGCAATTTAGATTGGGCTCACTCTAATTTGATTATACAGAGCTTTTAGGTATTTATCTATCCTAGACACAAATTAGATAATTTTTAATTCCACATTATTTAATTCCAAGGCCAATTTAAGATTCCCTTCGTCAAGTTCTATCCTAAATCCCCAAAACATACTCAATGGTGGCCAACCTCTAAGTAATAAATAATAAAAACAAGATTAAATAAACTGAAATAATATTAAGCAAAACTAATTAGTGGGAATAATTTCTAACTCTCAAACAAGTTCATAGCTCCTCTAGGTTGAAAAGAAAAATCTAGCTACAAATGGCTTTAATCAAAACCATCTCAGCAAATAAAAATTCAGAGTTCAAATTCACGTAGAGAAGGAAAGAAAAATAGAACCAAGATCAGCAAAAATCGTGTTGCCTCCTCTGCCTCTCGCGTTCTGCCAGTGAAAGATGAATGAATTGAGCTGCCTCGCCACTTTTCCTTTCCTGCCTGATTGATCCTCTCGTTCTGCACAGTGAAGATCCAGAAAAAAATGCCGCCTCTGCTCCTTAACGCCTTCCTCTTTTTTTTTTTTTTTTAATCAAGTCGTGGCTGCTTCCTTTAAATGGATATTAGGGGACCCCCTTTTCCAAGTTTTCTAATCAGTGGCCTTTTTTTCTATCTCCACTTCTTTCCTTTTATTAGATATTAGGTTCCCTTGATTCTCCATCGTAAACAGCACCGTTGCTACATTCAAAAAGCAAAGAAATGATATAATCATACTTGATAATAGTGATAAAATATAAGCTGAAACTTCTTTCTTTCTTTTTGAAATTTGAGAAAATTTTCAAATTCTATTTTTTTTATTGATTCTTTCCTAAACTTAAAAACTTATATTCAAAGTTGAAATCCCACAAATAATGTACCCAAATTGATTTCTCTTAAAACCTCAAGAAAATCTCTTTCATTTAGCATTGATGACTTCCCAAATATATCAAAATATATCTCAAATCTATTAAAATTGGGAAGTCATCAATTGTAAAAAAGAAGACAAATAATCACTTAATCGATCTGTATCTCTGCTATATATATAAGGGTTAAGGTGCAAAAATACACATGTGATTTTCCTCAAAGTGCACCCAACACCAAATGCTTTTTTTAGGTGCAAAAGTGACTATGTGGTTTGAAAATAGGTGCAAAACTACCCTTTGACTGTTAGTTTGACTTTTTGACCGTTAGTTTGACTTTTTTATCCAGAAAGTGATGACGTATACGATGACATGGACACTAGAGTGACATTCTGGAAAAAAAAAACTTGCTGATTGGTGAAGCTTTGCAATTAATATTGCCCACATTTCACTATTTCAGTACCACTTTCGCTGAAGTAGATTCAAATCTGAATGCAAAATGCTTAATTCACTCAGCAGAGCTGCTGCCCTAAAAAACATACTGATTGCTCAATTTTTCCCAACCCTAGATTCCCAATATTATTAAATTAAAATCATTATAATACATATATTATATTACTATTTTTTATTAAATTATATGATTTATTAGGAAAATTTGATTTTCATTGCCCAGTCAGCAAGTTTTTTTTCCAGAATGTCACTCCAGCATCCATATCATCGTACACGTTATCACTTTCAAGATAAAAAAAGTCAAACTAACGGTCAAACAGTCAAACTAACAGTCAAAGGGTAGTTTTGCACCTATTTTGAAACCACATAGTCACTTTTGCACCTAAAAAAAGCATTTGGTGTAGGGTGCACTTTGAGAAAAATCACATGTGTATTTTTGCACATTAACCCTATATATAATCCAAAGCTTATTAAGTATAGCAACCCACTTAAGCATCAGTAAATAGGTGCATTATCACATCAGAAGATCAGAGGCAAAAGGTGCAACAACATGTCAACTTGCCCAGGTTACATATAATTCCTTTTCCTCTTATTTCTCTTTTTCTCTCCATCTCTCTGGAGACGTGTGTGTGTGTTTTTTTTTGTGTGGGAATATATGAATTAAAATGTGAATATATATGTGTGTGCGTGTGTGTGAAAATAGGGAAGAGTTCGTGGCTAGAACTGGTGGGGACAAACGGAGGAGCAGCGAAGGAGACAATAGAGAGGCAAAATGGAAGAGTGACAGCCACCGTCATGAAGGAAGGATCCGTCGTCACCGGTGATTTCCGATGCGACCTTGTCCACATCTTCGTTAAGAACCAACAAATTGTCACCAAAGTCCCCCGAATTGGTTAACTTCACATTCATCCTTTCATTATATGCCTCCCAAGTCCCAACACTTTTGCTTTTTATTCATATATTTTCCTACTTGCCATTAATTAATTGTATCCTTTCTTTCTTTGTTTGCCTGCCATTCCAATTATAATCAATTAATCCTACCACACTTCTCTCATGTTGAATTTTTACATATAGATATTGGTTCATGATGTTTTGCTATCAAAATAATTTAAATCAATTAATATATATGACCTACCTTTATATATCTTTAATTCAATGTTCAACTAATTGACGTGAGATTCTCTTAATATATTCTATTAGCTCATGGGTGAATTGCACTTTTCTTGTAATTTGGTAAGTTTAATTAATAGTTCTGCCAAAAGCGATTAATCGAACCCATCTTTGAAAAATTAATCATACACAAGTTGGAGAAGGAACATGGCCGATAGATGTGTATTTACTGCACATAAATTGCAAGCCCAACGGCTATGTATTTACTGCATCACTCATCCTGTCGGCAAATTTCCGAAATGCCCTCTAAATTTAAGCAGGGAAAAAATATCTCCGTTGATCTCTCTCTCCATTTTTTCTCCATTGAATGTCTCCACCATTATATTAAATTAAGTTTTAATGGTTAAGATTTAATACTATTTAATTAAATCCATAACTTTTGAAAGCTTAATGATCTGTTCTCACTCCATCCATTCTCCTTTCAGAAGTGATGCGGTATCTACAAAACTAAAGTTGAAGTCACTCAACAATGCTTTTACATAAGCACAACACACTAAAAGTCGGGGGAAAAAGTGGTAATAAGCACTATGTAACCAATCAAGAAGCAAGTACTCCCCCTTCAAAAAGACCCAAAGTTTTGAACCCCTGTCCCTTTTTATAACATTGACTTTGGGGTTGTCATTTGCGGGTGTGTTTGGATTAGTGGTAACAAAAATGACTTTTTTTTCAATATGACTTTTGCAAACGTAAGATAGGGTGAAAGTTAAATTGTGTAATGTAATTTATATTTGGATGGCTAAATTATTCAAAACCCCCCTTAAGTTTGAGTCAGTTGCATATAGCCCCCGATATTTCAGAGTTTAAATTTAACCCATTGACCTTTCATTTTTTAACTACCCCCTGCCGTTAATTGACCGTTATCTTTTTAATGAAAAATGTCATGTCAAATTATAAGATGACACATGGCATCTTACGTGGCATCTTGTGTAAATTACTAATTTCATAAAACTCCCCCTGAACTTTGAACAGTTGTAGATAACCTCCTTGAACTTTGATCAGTTTTCAAATAACCCTCCTGACATTGCAAAACTTAAATTAAACTCCCTTCAACTTTTGATTTATAATATTAAACCACGTGCCATTATTTTTTATTATTTTAATAAATTTATTCAGATTTTTACTATCATTTTGTCAATTAAAATACTAGTAGTTCTTTTGTATGGCAAAAACTAGAAGAATAATATTTTGAAAAATATATAAATAAACGTTGAACCTCTTATTCAAGAAAAAATATGCATTACTAATAAAAAAATTAATGTGGGCAAAACTTATCCTCTAACACAAATGTAATATTTAAACTATCAATGTTCAGTCATCCAAAGAATATATTTGATAAAGGCATTTTGTATGTTAGTCTTGGGGTCCACAATAAAAAATTAACCAAAGATTGCGTATGGGTAAACTTAGGATCGTTCTTTCTTCTCGAGAAACCTTTTATTGATTCCAAAGAAATCTAAATGCCATGTAAAAGCAATAAAAAAAAAAGGAAAAATTGGTTTTGGGCTTTTCAAATTAACAACTAAAAGAGTAGTGTAATTTAATTAAAAGCTAAACTATTATTTTTGGTCTTTTCTTGAAAAATGGGATGGATATGAGGAAAGGAGTCTTAACAGAAAAGTTAATGACTTTCCTAGCTTCTTAAAATGATTGGGAGTTAATTTATCATCAAATAAAATTGAAAACCTCAAGCAATCACATTAAGTCCGATTTATCTAATTAATGACTAATCCTACGATCACATTCATTATCATCTCTTAGATAAATTGTTAAAAACCACTTGATGTGTGTTTGAAAATCATTTTGATACACCTCTTAAATGAGAGCACAATCACGATACTCATTATAAATTAATTCAACTATACATTATAGTAATCACATACAATGCATAATCTCATTAAAATATAAGAAAATAAGTTCAATACATAGTCCAAAAGCAACAAAACAAAATTCAACGCAAATGTTAACCAACAAAAACAAATGAGCACTCATCCAAGTCTCATAAACATGTACCAACTACAAAAATCAAACCAAACAGATCACAATATAGATAATGAGCTAATGAAAAACTAATAATAAACTCCCCTATATAACACATTGAAGCTCTAGCCACCTTCTCTACTATCAAGAATCAAGCAAATTCAGCGGCTCATGGAATAAATTTTAACCACAGATTCTTCGAAATACCACCAAAATCCCATTGAAAATGAGGGTCCGAATCAAAAGAAAATGGAGAATGGGGTCTATCAATTCTTTGGTGAAGTAGAGGAAAATAGGGTCTAAGTAATCAAATGGTGAAGGAGAAGGGATAAGCCAATGATGAAGAGAATAAAGAACGCCGGCGGTGAAGAAGATTCCGGCGACGGTGGGATCTGTTGACGATAAAACAGAGGCGAGTTGGGTTGAAGAGAGTCGACTCCTAACTTTGCAACTGTCAACTCTCGCCACACTTCTACTGTGATCTCTGTCGCTCTCCAATGTTGCGGCCACTCCTAACTCCCCTTCTCAATGATGCCGAGCTCTATCGATCCTGAGCTCTAATAGTGGTGAGGATGAGGGAAAACCGATAAAGAGGGTGGAGTGAGAGAGGAATCAGTGGTGCTTATGGTGAACTCGTGAAGAAGAAGGTCGTTTAGGTTCTTTCACCATGCTATGTATCTGTTCGACTCTATATCTCTCTCATCGTTGAAGCTTTCTTGAAGTGAAGAAGGTCGCCAGAGAACAGCGTTGGAGAGAGAACCGTGTTCGCCACCGCAAGTGCACAGATCACGTCAAGTAATAAAGTAATAAGTAAAGATCGTTCCCACAAGGACTAAGGCAAAAGTGGATTAATCGTCATGATTATGCTATCAATTAGGTTGAGTAATACCATTTGAAGAGTTTATATCCTAAAGATTATTTGAATTCAAGAAAAGGAAAAAAATTTGATTAAAACTAAATTAAAACTCTACTTCAAAACAAGAGGAGCATAGGATTATTTCTAACCATTACAATTCATGAGACTTGAATAATTACCACTCCATTAGTGATTAAATGACATTACATATTAGTCTAAGGTTCAAAAGCATTTGATTAAGCTTTCTCAAGTCAAAACCAAATTTATATCCTCAATTAACATGTACAATCTCTTGCTATAGTTAAGAGAAAATAATTATTAAGTAACAACCTTAATTTAACAATGCTAGGTTAATAACTATATCTCTATGTTACAAACAAACCATCAATTTAATCCTAAACTTCAAGCCTAGCATAATTTTACCTAAGTTCTACAATTAAATTAACTTTCTCAAGCTTAATTTAATTGAACAAAACAATCAAAGTGATGGCCAGTCACATAAAAGCATTAGGAACAAGATAAAATTAACACATAATTGCCATTAACAACTAAAGAGAATAATAATAAGTCTCAATCCTTGCAATGCTTTGAAATAATCCTAATGCAAATTAACTAGCTACTCATCATCATAATCAAAATTCATCTGAGTCATAATCAATTCAGAGTTAAAAGTTATAGAAGAACTCTAAAGGCGAGGAACAGGGGAACTGAAACAACAAAATAAACAATAGAATATGTGTTCTGTTCCAGTAGCGAGAGGAGATGATTCACCGAAGATGAACCCAGCTTCCTACTCCCAGAATCGCATAGATGAAGAATAGATTATAGTCATGTCTCCCTCTCTCTTTCCTCTGATTCTTCTCACCCTTCAAGTCCAGCAAGGTCGTCCTCCCCTGAATCAGTTGCTCTCAGCTCCGTCTCTCTTTCCAAGGAAGAAGAAGACCAGTCTCTCGCTCCCTCTCCTCTCAGATTTGGTCGCATTTTCTGGTCCAGCTAGTGCTTGCAGCCACCGTTGACGTCCTCCCTCCTTTCTTGCTCTCTCGTTCTGGTTCAGGGGATGAAGAAGACGATGGCTGCCTCCCCAAATCTGATTACTAAGAAGGAAAATCAATGAATTTGCCTCTCAGCTCTTCCTTTGGTCTTTCCCTTCTGTTCTTAGCTCGATGAAGCCTCCACTGATTTTCCCAAGCGATCCTCTATATTCGCGGCCTCCCCTCTTCTCCTCGTCCTTCCCTTTTCTTTTAGCTTTTAGGTTTACCCTTTTCTTAATTGCCAAAACGCTGTCACATGGTCAGAATTCTCTAATCTTCCATTCACCAAAACGACATCCCATTCCCTAGTCCTTTAAGTCAGCTTTTATATGCATCAAAATCACCTCTCAAACACGCTGGCATATACTGCATAAGGGAGGAAAAAAAGAAATTGAAATTAAAAGGTAAATAATAATAAATCATCTTTTCTCTCTCCCTTTTTTTTTACTTTTAATTTATTATAATTTACTTATCTAATCCTAAACTATTCCTATTTTGTTATGAATATTGTGGTAGTGGATGTTCATAGTCTCTCAGGATTCCATAACACCTATAACCTCCCATGATTTTATGTAGCTTTATGTTGTAGATTAATTCTTATGTTTATGACATTGTAACTCCAACATAATATGGGTTAATTCTTATGTTTATAACATTGTAACTCTTGGGAGAATTGGAGGCCTATATATAGAGGCTTAACACAAAAGAATGTAAGCACATGAAAATTCCATATGAATGAGAGTTCTTCACTCTTCATTGCTACAATTCTCTCTTGTCTTTCTTCATCTCTTCATCTCAATCTTGTATATTTTCTTGATTTTATAACATATTAATTTAAAATTATGATATTTTCAATAAAATACCCTAATTATGCACCAAATTGATATCTTATCAAAATCTCCAATAAATCCCTTTATTTTAGCATTAATGACTCCCAAAACATATCAAAATATATCTCAAACTCTATTAAAAATAGGGAGTCATCAAACCGACGGTGAGGGGGTGAGGGAGGAAGTCGTCAACGGTGGTGGTGGCTCTCCGTCTCTTTCCCTTTCCTCTCAAGCTCTGGTGTGGATCCGGTTCTCTCTACTTGCAGCAGCGTTGAAACTGGGCTCCAAACTCTCTCACTCTCCCGGTCTCAACTGTCGCTAAAGAAGACGACCTAAGTCTCTTTGGTCAAAATGAGCGTTTTGACCAAGGGACTAACATGAAAACATTTGAAAGTTTGTGTAGGGAGTAACTTGAAAATTTTTAAACATTTATGGGGCTGAACTGTGTTTTATAAAATATATGGGGTTTTATGAAATTTTTCTTGGTCCCTTTCTTCATTGAATTTCACTTTTTCAGAAATTTTGAGGCCCTTTTATGTAATTTTTTCTAGTTCACAAAAATTTTAATTCTGACCCCAATTGACATTTTCCAAAATCTCCAATTTTCTTCATAAACACCTACAATGCAAGATTAAACACAATGTGGCATCAAAAGTATAAGAAATCATTTGTATGAATAATTAACAAATTATGATCATTTTGCCTCTAATTATACTTAATTCAATACAAATGTCCCTAACTCAAATTAGTGCTTAATCGTACAATAATGTCCTAGAAAATGCATTAAAAATCCCAAATTAATCCTGAAAATGCCTATAAAATGTGTTTCAATCAATATTTAACATAAATGATGACATTTTTATACTATCAATGTTCAATCATCCCAAGAAAATAAGTAAATGTTATACAAATTATAATATTTTATTTTATATTATTAAACTATTATTCTTCTAGTTTTTGCCATACAAGAAAACTATTTTAATTGACAAAATGATAGTAAAAAACTTGATAAATTTATTAAAATGATAAAAGTAACAACATGAGGTTTGATATTATAAATCAAAATTTTAAGGGAGTTAAATTTAAATTTTGAAAGGTCAAGGGGTTTATTTGTAACTAATAAAAGTTCACGGGGTTATCTACAACTGTTTAAATTAAAGTTCAGGAGGTTTTATGAAATTAGTAGTTTACACTGGATGCCATGTGTCATTTCATCTCTGACGTGGCAATTTCGATTAAAAAGATAACAGCCATTTAACGATAAGGTTTAATAGTTAAAAAATGAAAGTTTATGGGAGTTAAATTTAAACTTTGAAATGTCAGGGGGTTAATATGCAACTGACCTAAAGTTTAGGGGGGTTTTGTATAATTTATACTAAAAAAAAACTTTTGGCGGCAACAAAAGTCACCACTAAAGTTGCGATTTTCAGCGGCGACGCCGCCATCCACGTCATCACTAAGGTCCACATGTCGACTTGTCCCTCACCACCTCACCCTATGCCACATGTCGCCATCTCGTTGCATCACATTTGTGTGAAACTCAACTCATTTATGGTATCCCTCCAAGGTTTGAACCCAAGACCACCTCTTTGTGTGACCATGCCGTTACCACTAAGCTAGAAAGAACTTGTTGATTATTATTGCAAAATAGAATATATGTATAATATATATATATATATATATATTAAACAATACAAACATAAATAAATATATATTATGAAATATTACTTATATTGTTAAATATTATATCTATATATTATTTATAATATATTACTATATGTAACAAATATATATACATACATTTGTGTGTGTATACTAATATAATACTTTAAAATTATTTTTGAACAAATCAAAATAAAAATTTAATTAATATCCTATTATTAATTAAAATGTATTCACTTTTTATATTTACTTAACTTATTAAGTGTGTTTATATATAAATGAAGTAATTAAAAAAGAAAACCAAATATAGGTCATATGCATTAATTGATACATTTATGAAATAATTTATTTTAGATAAAAGTGTCATTACATGTTATTAATCTATAAAGATATATTGATGGGAGTGTGGGGAATAATAAATCTTGAAGAACTTAATAGACGATAGGTTTGTTTATATGTTTGAAAGTGTCTCACATATGCAAATGTATAATTATCATATTTTTCTTTATAATAAATAGCATATTTAGTATCCTCAAATGTTAAATATCAAATTTAAACAAAATATATATATAAAAATAACATTTGTCGGTGATAAAAATAATCCATAAAAAAAGCTTAAATTCGACGACTTGTAATAGTCGCCACTGAAAGTGCCACTTTTAGCGGCGGCATTTTTTGTCACTGGTGAAAATGACACTTTCAGCAGCAACAATATTGTGAGTTTCAGTGACAACTTTTGATAATCGCACTTTCAGGGGCGACATTTTTTTTCCAGTGGCGACTCAATTGTGCATTGAAAGTGTGAGTTCAGCGGTGAATTTTAAAGTGATCACTGAAAGTCAGTTTTTTTTGTAGTGTATGATAGGATATTTTGACCATCATTGGATTACACCTTTTGCTTAGATATGATACCAGATGCATTATCCCAGATACTATATATACTACTACCTCCGGTACTAAATACAAGACTTAGATGATCTTTTTTAGAGATGTTAAGGAAGCTAAATAAATTAGTTAATTATAACATATCTTATGTCTCATTTGATTATATATCAGTTTATAAGTTAAACAAATTAGTTTGGTATAAAAAAAGATAAATATAAATAGTCTAAATTAATTTATTTAGCTTCTTTAATCTCTCCAAAATAAAGTTAACTATGTCTTATATTAAGGACCGGATATAGTATACTGGTATATCATATAGATAAGACAACATATCAAACACAGGCATCCATCGAGGTTCCAAGATATGATGATATATGAGATGATAAAATCAACTGGAGATCCCAATTTCAAAAGTAAGGCAGATCATTGATATTTAACCATTAACAGTTCAATATGGTACTAGTTAGCTAGTTTCTTCATATAGAAAACTACCAATAAAACCTGATATGGTAGAGAAGACTGACAATTTTCACAGGGAATTACCATCGCCATATGGAACTAAATAATAACGAGAAAAATTGTCAGTTTAGGTGGAAATGTACTTAGTTAACTGGTGCAGGTGCAGGGATCATTTTCGTGTAGTTTCTCTTTCGGTTTGATTGAGAAGGCTTGGTTGCTGAAACATCCTTTGAACTGAAAGTGGCATCCTCTTCATCGCTTCACCATCAAAACTTTTTACGATTTTATGTGTACGAAAACAATAAGGTAGATTTGAGCGGTGATATTCATAATAGAAGGTACGTAGTAGTTATTAATTCATCATTATGTTTCAGACCTTATTAATTGATATTACTAGGAAAGTGGAATCCACCCATGAGCTAATAGAATATATTTAGAGAGTCTCATGTCAATTAGTTAAACATTGAATTAAATACATATAAAAGTTGAGGTAGGTCCTATTAAATTTTGGATAGGAAAGCAACATTAACCAGTAAAAATTATTCAATATGAGAGAAGTTGGTATATTCAAATGATGGTTTTTTTTTGTAATATTCGTCATTATTTTTAAAATTAAATTTTATATATTAACTTTTGACAAAGTTTTGTCAACATTAAAAGCTCAATGTCAGCATTTTTTTTATTATATATCGGCCATTAATGATAAAGGATTAAAAATACATTCTGAAAAGTTAGAAGACTAAAGGTATATTTTTTTCCAAATTATAAATATATTATAAACTTAAATATTATTAATATATTAAATAAATAAATCTAAAGAATTAAAATATAGTCTGTACAATTTTCCAATTGCATTAGAGAAAGGGAAATAGCCGGTTTTATATATAGAACAGCCAACAATCAATCAAATACATAGATGACAAAAGGCCGGCAGGCTGAAATTACGTACAGCAAAAATTACATATAAATATAATGATATACTAAATTTCCCACCAAAATTTCTTTTTTAGGTCTAAAGATAAGAAAAATTATTTTCATATACTGCAATTGTAAATGCCTAAATGGTGCGTGACTGCGTGCTACTGTGTATAAACGAGATACTCTGGTCATGTGCTGCATCTCAATCCTTTGTTTGTCTTTTTTCATCAATCGAATGGTTTCATATTTTTTTGGTTAAAAATAAAATTGAACATAACATTAAAAACATTTCTCTACCGTCATCAAATAATAGCCATCATAATTATAAAAAAAAAAAAAAAAAAAAGATTTTTCAACTTCCCGAACTTTTTCCGTACGATAAAAAATTGAAGAGGTTGTCCTTCTTATATATTTAATTTCCAAAAAAAAAAAAACTAATCTTGTGTAATTTATAACTGCAAACGTGATGGCATATATAAATTAGGTCAAATTATACAAAATCACCTGAATTTTGTGTTGTACTACTTGGACCCAGTTATTTTTTTTTTTTTTGGAAAAATTAAGGAAGCTAAATAAATTATTTTAGAGTATTTATAATTATCTTTCAATATAATTTATCTGAATTAAAACTGATATATAATTAAATGATATACAACATATGTTATGATTAACTAACTTATGAGTATTTAGTTTCTTTAACCTCTCCAAAAAAATTAATTGAGACTTATATTAAGGATGTAAGGGAGTAGTATGTAAATAGCCGCTCTAACCTCATTTCTAGTTGCAGCTTGCTGTGTCGGAGCAGCTGTTATGAAGAGAAGTGCCCAAAATAGTGGGCTGCAATGATCAAGATCTTGGCAACTACTGAAACTAAGGCTAGGAGATTTGATGTATGCTTATGTCGTTAAAGCAACCAATTAAATTAGGTCTTAATAAATTATGCAGTTTAGAGTTAACCTAGGTCATTCTCCTAAGGAGCACGTTCTGGGTTTTCTTTAGAATTGGTTTTTAATTAACAAAAGATACAATGGAATGAATCTAAACTATAATGCAAGACACTACTACCTAAATGCAATTAAACTAACTAAATGCACCAATGCAATTCACTCTAAAACCTATATGAGAATGAGCCTAATCTATATGAATGCAATTTTTGGGGGGGTTTTTTTTTATGAAAGAGGAATTAATATCCTAAGCGAAGAGATTAATCAAAAGCAAGACAAGCAACAAAGATTTAGTTCAGTTATGATGAAAGATTAATTAGACCAAATGAAGGTTGATGAAAGATTGGAATTAATAAATTTAATCACCTAATTGAAACATGAGAAACCCTCATGCTCAATAACACTTACTCCACTAGAAAAGTCATAGTGAAATAAGCGGTGGTTAATTAAACTCATTAAAGACCAATCACAATTAGTTTCAAAATAATTTTTAAAATCTTGTTTACAATTTTATAATTGAACAATTAAACAATCAAGAGGAAAAACCAAATTGACAATTAAATTAATAATGAAAACTCAATTAATAATTCAATTGACAATCTAAAGGTTTGCAAACAAAAATTCCAGTAAATGTTTCAAGCACAAAACATTCCAAAATATCAATCCAATCCAAAAGAAATATATCTACAATCTCAAACTAGATTGTTATTAATTAATACAATTCAAAATAATTTAAAACTAAATAATCTTAAATCTTGAATTAAAAAAATAAAAAGAAAGACATTTCATTGTGATCTTTAAATATAAATTTCTAGACTCCAACTTCCTCCATATTATTTCCAAATTACCTCCCAAAATAGCTTAAGCTGTCGTGAAAATCCTTCCTCCAAATTGAGCAATACGTGACTGCCATCAAAAGAAATTGTACAGTATTAGCTGATGATTGATTAGTGGTCGTGGGACCCGTGTGGAGAAATCATTCCATTTGAATGAAGCAAGAATTCCAATATGGTGGTGGGGTCCGCGTGTAAATGATGGAGGAATGAATGGAATTGGTGAATGGTGAAGACGTTCCAGCAGCAATTCGAGCAGCAGCCTCGTTCTCCTCTTTCTTGTTAAATTTTAAGGAGAGAGTTTTGGATATCAATTTAAATCCATTAAAATTTAAAAAGCTTAATAAAATTTTATCATTAAATTCTTTTTTAGTTTTTAAGAAAAATTTTACACTATAAGATCTTTTAATCTATTTTTATTTATCCTGTAAGAATTAAATAAAATCGTGATCTATTGTATATTTGGAAATATTATCCAATCACAAAATGAGCAATCAAAATATTAATAATTTAAGCTCAATAGTATTATAATTAATTCAAATTTGGATATCAATTTGAGCCCATTAAAATTTAAAAAGCTCAATAAAATTTTATCATTAGATTCTCTTTTAATTTTCAAGAAAAATTCTACACCGTAGGATCTTTGATTTGACTGTGTCTTTGCACCTTGGGGTCAAATACAAAATATTTTTAATCCAAGAATTACAGTACAATGCAACAGTCGGGTCGTCTCATTTGATGAGCCTTTATTGAGCTACCTAAATAAACTAATTACTATGCAAATGCAATTAAAACAAGGGGAAATGAGTTTTGGTTTTTGAAATTAATAATTAAAAGAAAGATGCAAATTAATTAAATGCTAAATTATTGTTTTTTGTATATATATTTTTTTCTTATAAAAATGGGATGGATAAGATTGAATGGAATGGTATGGAGTGAAAAATATCAATGAAGAATGCTCTTGATAATGAAGAAATGACAATCCTTGCTCAAAAAGATTATGGGAGTTAAGAATTCATTAAGTCTTAAGAGTAACCTCAAAATAACACTTGAGTCTAATAATCCCAATTAATAGTAACTCCTACAAACATAGTTAACTACTACCTCTTGAAATATTGTTAAAAATCACTTAATGTGCAATTAAAATTGGAATAATGCAACATGAGACTTCTTGAAATTGAGTGCTAAACAGCCCCTCAAGGATACAAATCAATCACATTAACTAGACAATAACACGCTAATTAACATAATCTCATTGCAACCACAAAAAAATTCAAACATATATAATTTTCACATTACAAAATTCAATCTCAATTACAAATATCAAACTAACAGAGACAATTAACATTAATCTCAATTCCAGAAGCACATATACAAAAATTCCTAAAACTAGACAATCCAAATATATAATTCTAGACTAATTGAATGATAGCAAAACTCCCCTTTAAGCCCAAGCACAAATCTTCACCACCAAGAATCAATGAAAATCAGCCTGTCATGATGTTAATTACTCCAATAGCATCTTCAAAACACTACCAGAGAATAGCAAATAGGGAATCACAGAGACCAAATCACAGATATTAGAAAATGGTGCCATCGGTTTTGTTGGGAATGACTGAAGGAAATGGCAGAGCCATGGGCGTTGGTATGGAGGAGGAGGAAAGGAACAGAGGAATGTCAGAGTTGTGAAGAACCGAAGTTGTGGCTGTGGTTGAAGGTGAGAGAGGAAGGACTGACTGTTTCCGGCGGTGGTGTGGTTAAGCTCAATAGAGGTGGTGGTTTTTGTTGGCCCAACGGCCTGTGGTGGTAAAATCGGAGCTAACGGTAGTGAAAAACAGAGCAGAACGACGCTGGTTGAGGTCTGAGATTCTGCAACGTCATGCTTGGTCTCTCTCCTTCGGTGGGCTGTGACGAAAGTGACGGTGGTTTGTTGCTTGGTCTCTTCCCTTCCTTCTCGTTCCAATTTCTGCAACTCAAGATCAGCACTCTCTTCGCGGCACACCCAGATCTGGTTCAGATCCCCTGGCCCTCGGCTGTGTAACAATGGTGGACGGTGGAGGTGATGAAGGGTCGCCGGCGATGATGGAGGTGATAAAGGATCGTCGGCGACCAAGGAGGAAGAAAAGAAAAGTGGTTTCGGTCCTCATATCTTCCTTGCGGCGCTACTCTCCTTTCTCAATATCACTCCCTCTCTTCAATGTCGGGTCCCTATGTGTGTCCATTTCCCATGTCCCGTAGACAAGTCGGGCCTTGGGCTGATTCATTTTTCTTTCTTTCTTTCAGCTCCAAAGCCCAAAACGGCAGCCCTTGTCCAACTGATCCAGGTCCTTCTTCTCTCTTTTTTTTCTTTCGTTTTTGGGTCAGATCTGGGCTTAGCTTTTGGGCCTGTTGTTTTTTTGTTTCTTTTCTTTTAAGCCCATTAAACAGAAAACTGACTTAGGCCCCTTTTTTTTCTCTTGGCCCAAATCACCCAAAATAATTAATTTGAAGCTCCATGATCATTAATTTTTTTCTTTAATATCTACAATACAAAATTAAGCATAAGGTAGCATCAAAAGTTCAAGGGACAATATAAAAATAATAATAATTAATGAATTTTGACCATTTTTGTCCATAATTCCCATTAATTCAAAATAATAGTCCATAACCAAAATTAATGTTTAATAATGCAATAATGTCTCAGAAAATACATTAAAATCCCAAATTAATCATGAAAAATTTATATAAAAATATGGTTCAATTAATCTTATAATCTATTTTTACCTATCCTGCAAGAATTAAATAAAATCGTGATCTATTGTATATTTGGAAATATTATCCAATCACAAAATGAGCAATCAAAATATTAATAATTTAAGCTCAAATTTATATTATTTCCTAAAATTGGCTAACAATATAAATATTATCTAATATATCCAAATTAGCCTAAAATAGTCCCCAAAATAAATAAATAAGGTGAGATAAATTATATTAAATTTGGGACTTATCAAGGTTTCTTTTATCTTAGTTGTGTCTTGGTGTTCTACTAGGATTGGCTTATTTTGGTTGTTGTTAAGTCTGTTGTTGTTTTGGTTGGCTTCTTTTGTGTGCAGGCTGTTATGTCTTTAGTTTGTTGACTCTATTGCTGGTTTCTTGATTTATTAATGAAATATATGTTCTGATTGGCCAAAAAAAAAAAAACTCTCTAAAACCTTTGAAATTTTATAATAAATCTTCTGGCAAAGAAATTTTATGATAAATCTCTCTATATTTTTACATTTTTATAAATAATATTTATACGATTAGTTTTAATCTATTCATTAATTATCTGCAAATGGCTTGAAGTTTAAGGCATATAACTTAAAATTTGCGGGATTATATGAGCATAAAAATGAAGTTTAGAAGGATATAAAGTTAATAGTTTACACAAAATGGACAAGCATGCAATAAGACTGTAAACACTACAGAGTTCGATATAGTTTACATATATAAGGCACTCGTAATTAATTATTGACCACAAACAGCATACACAAGATATATAACGATGACATGATATTAAACTGGATAGAAAATAAAAACTGAACAATATACTCCTTATTTCCACGGGCTATATATTAGGACATGGAGTAGTACTGTAGTGTTGATAATATTGAAGAGGTAGCTTTATAGTATAATGTTCTATCCGATCCTGGGAACCCGAGTGACTCTGCCTTGATGGTTGACCCAAATCCGAACCCGATCGCATCGGTAGTCATCAGTGACGAAGGATCCTACCACGACAATTATTATGATAGTCACCCAGTGGTTCTCTCTCTCTATCATTGCTTGTGCTCTCTGTGCTTCCCACCCCACCAGCTCTGGCCATGAATCCTTACCTTCAGTCACATCACACACAAGTCACAAATATGTACCGTGAAAAAGAACCGGAATAATCAAACAAGACTTAACATTTAGATAATAACATTATTATAGAATTACAACGTTCTCTATTACCTCTGCAGCGACCAGTCATGTCTTCCACTTGGGGATTTCCCTGCAATTCGTCTACAGAAGTTTATGTCTTTTGTTTGGTATATGTTGCTTTGTATGTAGGGGGTCCTATTTATAGTGCGGGTGAGCTTGTGTGTCGTTGATCAAGTAAGGGACATTTCTGACTACTTCTCCCTCTCTCTATATGGCAAGCATGGTGCGTTGTACTTTTTATAATGCTTACGTACGTTAATTTTATTCATTTGAAATAGTCAATTGTTCATGTATGCTTCACACACTATTCTCCAATCTTCTTGTTTTCAACCTTCTCCATTTGGTTTATCATTCATCATGCTTATGCATATCAACCAGTTAGCAAGCTTATCCTCTCTAGCTACGTCTACCCTCGATCATTTTATATTTATTCATTTTTTAAAACAAAAGAAATTAATATTCCAACATGCTAATTATATAATTGCAATTGAGCTTGTTTTCTCGTGACTAGACTTGGACAAACAGCTATATAAGGGCAATAACTCAATCAAACTATCAGTTATGTATGCCAAAACGCCATGTCAAAGAAATTACAAGTCTTTGTCAGTTGCTCAAATACATGATAATAGAATCCAAAAAAGACATCGGATATCAGTTGAAAGTATTAAAAAACAAAAGAAATTACGAGTCTTTAATCAATCTAAATAAATTAGTATGATAAAGGGAAAATATATTCATGTGGAACAAATAATAGATGAACCAGTGATTTGAACTCCTTCCATACATCTTAGTTAAAAATAAAATTGAATATAACATTTTGCAAAACACTGGGAAAATTGGAGAGAAGGACCTAGAGAAAACAATATTTATTGGTGAGGACCTTAAAAATGATAATTATTTAGAAAGACCAAAAATCAAAATATAAATTGAATAATACTAAATTACCCTTGATTAAACAACCTAATTTCTCTTTTATATTTAGAAATTTAAGAAAAAATAAAATAGATAAATTCAGAAGCCATTGTCAATGACGTTGGAATGATCTCAAATCTAATTATAAGATCTATGAAGTTTTCTGGAAAAAAAAAAAACTTAGTTCCCCAAACGGTATGATACATAAAGCAGAATCTTTGAAGGGAGGAGCCAAGAAACTGGGAAATCCAAAGAAAAAAATAGATTCAACCGTGTGCTATAAACTAGTAAGAAAGGTAAAATGGTATGAATTTTGAAATATTTTTATAAGATTAAGAGGACGAACAAAGAAATTTTCTAAGTATGACTTTAAGGATTACCATACTTTTTTATAAATGGACTTTTATATAGTAATAAATATTAAAAATATCTTATATATATATATATATATAAGATGTCAAATTAAAATTGTGAAAGTAAATTATTCACGAGAGGCTCACATGATTTAATTATCTTAGTAGTAGATTAAAGTAAAACTAAAAAAAAAAAATTACTAACCGTCATATGCTTGAGATATGGTAGTGGTAGAGAAGAAGTAGGGATTTAGTTTGGGGCAATTCAGTATTTCTAAATTTATATTTTGACACTTGGTCCTTCTAAGTAGTGACAAATTTTAAGATCCTTCTTAATAAATATTATTTTTGTAGGTCCTTTATTCTAATTGTTCCAAAAACATCTCTCTACTGTCATCAAATAATAACACCATCAGAATAAAAATGATTTTTCAACTTTCCCAACTTTTTCCATATGATGAAAAATAGAAGAAAATTATCTTTATTAGATATTCATTTCCCCAAGAAAAACCTAATTTTGAGTCCTTTATTATTGTAAATGTGATTATATATAAAAATTAGGCTGAATTATACAAAGCCTTCGTGAATTTTATGTTATATGCAAATAACCTCTAACCTTTGAAAATTTATTATAAATCTCTCTGAATTTTTACATTTATATAAATAATTCTTATACTATTAGTTTTATCCATTATTCGTATGCAAACAGCTTAAAATTTAAGGGAATTATATGTATATAAAAATAAAGTTTAAAAAGGTTCAAAGTTAATAATTTGGGGGTTAATATCATAGACTTGAAAAATTTAAGGGGGTTTATTATTAAGTTTTAAATGTTAAGAAAATTATTTTTACACGGATGATTTTAAATTCAGCAGCATTTTATGTAATTTAGCCTAGCTATAAATTATAAAGAAACATGCAATAAGGCTGGCCATAAACTCTACAGAGAGTTGAATTATATTGTATTAATTCGGTTTTATTCTTGATAATCTCAAGGCGATTAAAGGATATTATTTCAAGTGGCGTCATTGTCGGAGATTTCAAATAAGGAGGAATGCAACCGAATTAATGCAATATAGTACACAACTCGGGTCATTTCACTTTGAGAAGCTGATTATGAAACTAATACTTAGTAAGCTAAGTGATTACAATGCAAATTGACAAGGGTAAAACATGATTAATTGGTTTTCAAAACTATGAATGAAACGCAATTAAAATAGATATTTTTGGGATTTTCAAATAAGGAGAAATGGAAATGTGTAAAGAATGTAAATGATAAAAATGCTCTTGGAAATGATTTTCAATGACTATTCTTGCTCAATGAAAATATTTGGAGAGTTAATACACTAAACTTCTAATATTCCAAACCTCATTAACCAATGAGTCTAGCATCACAAGAGAGGAACTTCTACCCTTGAAATGCTATTAAGCCCTCTTAGTGTAATGAGTTTCTCTAATGAGTTTCCTAAAATACCAAACCTCAATTACCATTAAGTCTAATCCTTAAACTCACGAACCCATTCATTTAAGCATTATTAAAACCGCTTAAAGAGTGATTATGGAATAAGCAATGCATTTAGATTCAACTACAATTCCAAGTCAATCAAACTATCCAACAATACAATATTAAATACATAGAAAGCAATAGAATAATAGATAAACATATATATAACCATATATATTGATGAGCACAAATTCTCATTACAAATCTAAAATCATAACAACTCAATCCATAGAATAAAACATAACTAAAATTATAGTCTCAGTATATAAATGAATTCTTAAATCTAAGAAATAAAAAATACAATGAATTATAGATAAATTAAACTCTCATATGAAGCACAGCTCAAAGCATCTCCAATTCATCCCAAATTGCCTAGCCAATCATGAGAATAACTTCAAGAAACATAATCACATTCTAAATCAAACACTCAGCCATAAATTCACATATTAAAAATGACCAATCAGCACTTAATCAATTAAGCATTGGGGCTGGATTTGAATTCAGAAGCAGAACATAGGAAGCCACGGTTCTAATGAGTTCAGAAGCAGAGGCAGTCACAGCCTGGAAAACAATGGAAACAGAGGAGGCTGCCGGCGGTGGAGGATTGTGAATGGTGCGCGGTGAGAGAGAAGAGCTTCGATCACAGAATCACAGAGCTTCGATCTCCAAGCTCTTGCATCGCAAACCCGTGTGTTCTCTGCCTCGCTGCTGTGACGGACGATGGAGGTAGGTGAATGGTGGTGGTGCGGTGGTAGAGATCGGTAGCTTCCTCTCTCAGCTCACTCCTTCTCAACTCTCAGCTCTGTTTCAAAATCGCCCCCAGCTCCAGTCCGAGCTGATCTCTGTCTCTCAAACTCTGAAGCTCGCCGGAGATGAAGATGGATGGCGACAGTGTAGCTAAGGTCGCCGGCGAGGAGAGGAGAAGAGGACGAGGGTGGAAATGGAGAAGGATCAAAATCGAATCTCGGCACCTCTCTGTTCTTTTCGGCTGCGGCTGTGTGATTTTTCTCGCGTCTCTGTTCTGCCTCCTCCCAGCAATTAAATCTGAAACAGATGAATGAGCAAACCTAAGGCTGCAAAAACGCTGTGTTTTGGCCAGACTAATTTGGCATTTTGCAATTTCATGATACCAAACTGTAATTTTCAAAATTCAAACCCCAAATTGCCATTTCCAGATTTAATCCAAATTTTCAAGTATTTTCAACTTAAAAAAATTTAACCAATATCAAATGCTCTGAAGAAATCAATGATTAAGAGTAATAACAATTATTTTGACAATTTTACCTTTCTAAGTCTCAATTTAATATATTTACTCTTAATTTTAATTAACACAAATAAGACATTTTAAGCTAAATTATCATAACAAAATTCCCAAATAAAATATAAAAATACATAATAAAAATATGGATTTGTCAGTCTTGATCGTGTAATGGACATTTCTGATTTCTGTGCCTTGCACATTTATGCGTACGTTAATTCAACTGATAATAGTCAATGTTCATGTTAGAAACACTATTCTCTAATCCTGTTGATTTCAACTTCCTCCATTTGGTTTCTCATTCATCATGCTTATGTATATAAACCAAGTAGAAAGCTTATCCTCTCTACATCTACCCTCATTTTATTTATTCATTTTTTTAAAAAATAAGAAGATAGACAAAAAGAATGTAATATTCCAACGTACGTGATGATTTATTACAATCCAACTTGTTTTCTCGTGAATTGACTTTGAGAAACAGCTGTAAGCGCATGGGCTAATATCTCTGTCTAACCATCAGTTTTACTCCCACCATCCTTTTTATAAGTAACAATTATTATTCTAATGGCACAAAATAAACTAACGGCTAAGATTGGTTGAAAACAATAAAAATGTTAAAAATGTGATATCTTTTCTAAATATGCCCCTATTTATGAAAAAAGTATAGGAGAAAGAATGAGTAAAAATAGAAAATATGAGAAATAATGGATAATAAATGATTAAATAAAAGATAATTAGTGGTGAGTGTGAGATAATTAATATAAAGATATGTATTTAACATGGGTAGAAAAGGAAAAAGTATTTTAAATTTTGAGACACAAAAAATAAGTTACTTATATTAAAAATCGTCCTTAAGAGAAAGAAATTGTTTATAAAAAGAATTGGAGGGAGTATATGCCAAAAAGCCATGCACAGGAAATTACAATTCCTTAATCAATCAATAAATTATAGGGAAAATTCCAGATAAATACAAGGAAAAATACAAAAGGACAGAAAGGTTGGGTAAAAATCAAAAATCCCAAATCAGTTGCTCATGAGGAATCTGGCATTTCATATATTTGTAAAATGACCTCCTTGCCCTCCTAAAAAGGGGAAATAAACAGACAAAAACGGAGGGAGGGAGACAAAAAGGGAGGCTGATGTGCGTGCGGAGTAACAGAGAAAATCGGAGGGAGGGAGACAAAGGAAGAGGCGAGATTGAAAACGGAGGTGCGTGCGGTGGGCGTTGCGGTGGCTGAGGGGATCGAGGAGACAGGGACACACGAGCGCCGGCTGAGGGGAACGAGGAGAGAGCAGATCGGACTGACGGTGCTGACGGGAACGAAGGTCCGGCGAGTATTTTTCAAATTCTGCTTAGCGGTAGATAGTTACTAGAGTGGATTTTAATATAATGTTCTGCGCCAGGATTTGAATATAATGTTCTGCGGTAGATAGTTACTAGAGTATTTTTCAAGGTCCGGCGAGCTTTTGTAGAGCGAGACTGTCGAGTTTGACACACTTAACCGACGGCCGAGAGGTTTTATGTGAGAGTCCTTTGCTGGTATAAATAGGAAGCACCTGGTATACATTGTTTGGTCTATTTTTGTCTCTGCTACTGCTTTTAATACCGTGATGAAGTTGCCAGTGTTCTGGCCATCAGCAGAGTTACTATGAATTCCAGCAGGAATCTGCTTGGTCACATCTACTGGTTGAGGTTTTGAAGGAGTCTTAATTACAGGTGCTTCAGCTTGAGCATTACTTCTTGCTGGTTTTGGAGCCTCACCATCTCCAAAAAGATATCCCAATGAACTTTGTCCACCACCACTGCTAACTCCACGACCCATGATCTTAACCTGCTTTTGAAGGTCAAAAAATTGCCCAAAAGAATATTAATAAATATAGTAATTGGTAACCCAGTGACAATTTGCCATAGATAAAGTAATGAAGATGCAATGTTGCATGCAATTAGCTTGTCCCCCAGACTTTCTCGTCACTGCCATCTTTTACTACGTAGTTTGTCACAATGGGCTGTTCCTTGTCTTCTATGACAATACAAAGTAACATTCAATCCAAAATTTGGTTTACAGATCAAGATAAAAAGGGAATAAAACCAGGGAAAGTAAGCATTTCCTTCATCATTTTATTGTCATTAATTTACTTCATATATTTTCAGGCATATGTTGATTTCTTTTGATTAATAGTGAGAGGATGTTGTTAATAAAGAAGGTGATGTTGTTAATAGTGAGAGAGATGTTATTTTCTGGCATATGTTGATTTCTTTTAATTAATAGTGAGAGGGATGTTGTTAATAAAGAAGGTGATGTTGTTAATAGTGAGAGAGATGTTGTTTTCTGGCATATGTTGATTTCTTTTGATTAATAGTGAGAGGGATATTGTTAATAAAGAAGGTGATGTTGTTAATAGTGAGAGAGATGTTGTTTTCTGGCATATGTTGATTTCTTTTGATTAATAGTGAGAGGGATGTTGTTAATAAAGAAGGTGATGTTGTTAATAGTCTGAGAGATGTTGTTTTCTGGCATATGTTGATTTGTTTTGACTAATAGTGAGAGGGATGTTGTTAATAGTGAAGGTGATGTTGTTAATAGTGAGAGAGATGTTGTTTTCAGGCATAACAAAGAACTAAAAATTTGTTTTCAGGCAGTTATTCCTGTAGTGACAGAAATAGGAATTAGATCGATGGCCATGAGGTTTGAATGTGTTTATGAATATGACTAATTTGATTGAGTGTAACATTGTAGAGGTTTGTATTCTCATGCATAGAGTTGATTGGATTGTATAATTGGATACATGTTTGGTTGAGGGTCTATTTTGTTAAGGCTCCTGTACTTGGTTGTTGAAAGTTGTTTTGCAGCAAAACATGGTGGTTGAAGAAGGGCAGGATTTGGATGAACAAGGGAACAAGGAGGTGGGAAAAGGGCAGACAACAAAAGCATTGAACAATGGCTTAGCGTTGTTTAAAAAAGAGTTTCTCAACAAATTGAAGGGGAAAAAAGATGATAAATGTGTTCTACCCTTCAATGATGCGCTAGAAGCATGGAGAGCATTAAGTGACCGAGAGAGAAAGGAATATTGTGAGAAGGCAAAATATACTCAGAATGAAAAGAAAGCAATAATGGAAAAGAAGACTACGAAGAGGAAAATACCTTTTATCACACGTTCCTCAATCCGGCAATTTAAGCAATTGGCTAACTTCATAAGCAAAGACACAAGTCTGAAGGATAGGGTTGAGAGATTAGGTTTCGGGAAGTTGCTTGAGGTTGGAGGTTGCAATCGGTTACCGAAAGATCTTATTGCGTCAATGCTCCGGTCATATGATCCACCAACTCACCAATTCCGAATTAGGGGAAAGACAAGGGAAATTTCAGCGGTTGACGTGCACCAATTACTCGGTGTGCCGCACGGAGGTGAACTTATTTGTGGTGATGTGGATGATGATGACCCAGTGTACACAAAGCTAAAGAGTGAGTATTCAAAACGGCTATATAGCAAGATTTTTGAGGCCATTATTGGGGGGAGAGAGAATGATCATTTTGAGCTCTTGTTCATGTTGTACACACTTGGAACGTTTCTAGCTCCTACTGCAAGTCCAAAGGTCAGTTATTGGGTACTGAAGGTGATGAGTACGACCATAAAGGGCTTTGAGAAATTTGATTGGGCGACCTTCATAATTCAAGAGTTGTGGAAAGAGATGGAAGACTATGTTAGAGCTGTTAGGAAGAACAAGACTACCAACACGAATGTCGGTGGATGCGTGTACTTATTGTTGGTACGTATTTATATATCTTTTCCAATTTATATGCTTCAATTGCCAATTGTTGTAGCTGAAAATATGTGATTGAATGGACAGCTATATTTCGGTGAGCACTTCACAATGGTGACAACTGAGAGACACCAATATGGTGATGCTATAAAGTATTGGACTGAGGAGAGATTTAAAGAAATGGTTAAATTAGAGAGGGAAAGCAATATGGGCATACTATTTGGAGGAACGGGCTCCCAAACATATGTGCAGCCAGAGGACAACATAGGAATTGACCATTTGGACCAGGTATTTGTATCTAACTTCCCATAGTTGTACGTTACAAACAAACTCCTAACATTGACATTTCATTTCTCGTGATTAGGACCTGAAAGATATGTATAGAAGATTGACGAGGGTCATTGCTGAGGAGTTGATAAAAGTCCAAGTGAAGAGAGGGGGGCAGGAAAAGATCAATGGACAAGAAGATCACAAGAAGGAAATGGACCCTCATGCACACGATGTTCATAACGTTGTTGCTGCTAAAGTAGAAGAAAATTATGAGGAGGAAGAGAAGGCCTCTGAAGGTGATTTTGGTGATTCTCCCATTAGCGTATCAGATAGTGGAGCAAAAGGAGGGGACGCTGTGGAGGACGAAGAGGTTGGCATGGGTCAAGTGTTGCGCAGATCATGTCGGGTTAGAAAAGAGAAGAAAATAGAATCCCCGTATGTTATGCCTAAGGAAATTAAGCGGAAAAAGAAGGAAGTGGACGACAAGGAAAGGTTTTTCCATATAATTTCCCAGCTCCCTCCAAGCATAGGTGGAGATAAGTGAGTGATCGACGTTTGCCTTACCTGTCATTTGTTTTTTAGACCAATTGAATAATGTTTTGTAACCTTTGTTTTGTTGTTGCCTTGTTATTGAATGTAATGATAGGGAAATGGTGACCATGTGTGACGAATATGTCACTCGAGAAGAGCTATACTCTTTAGGTGGGATTCATAAGGTGAACAATCGGGTAAGTAAGACCAAATGTAGATGATAAGCTGTATATTGTTTAGTAAATGGCCAATGTTTGATTATGTCATTCTGGACTGCAGGTGGTGTCGCTTGTTTGCAAGACTTTGATGGCAGATATGAAGGAACAAGGATTCATTAAGAGGCACATTTTTGATGCCGACTTTATGGTCAGTAAATTATGATATGAGGAAATAAGGGGATGTGCCTGTTTTTTATTGATACTAATATGTATATTTTGTAGGCGCTTGTTGTCGGCAAAGGTAAGAATTGGAGACCCTCAGATTACAAGGGTCACTTACTGCCGGAGCGAATAGGCTATAATATAGCGGATTGTGAAGTGGTTATTGGCCCCGTACTTGTGCGTGAACATTGGTTTTGTGTAGCCTTAGAGCCGAAAACCATGAATTTCTTTGTTCTGGACTCTATGCAACCAACAGTTGAAAAGACAAAAACAAAGAAAAATAGCATATTCGAAAATCCCCAAGACTACGCAGTGGAGACATGTGTACTGTGCTTTTTCACTTACTGTTTCCTTTAATTTAATATGTTCAGACCACAACTCCACTGATGTTATTATTTTTTTCGGGTTAAGCGGGACAGGTTTTATGATATACTTCAATTTGTCAGTCACAATCGGCATGGCAAGAATCCAAAGGCTGATATCATTCGGGCGCCTATACCACAGCAAAATAATTTGTATGTCTTACCTATACCACATCAAAATAATCTGTATACCACAGTGGAACAAGTTGACTTTTTTCACTTGTGTTACCAAGGAAGTGACTGTTGTTTGCAATTATAGGAAAGACTGTGGCGTCCACGTGTTGATATGGTTGTTTCAATGGAGCCCAAATGTGACACTCGATTACACAAATGTATGTACTTTTGCATGTCAACTTTACATGTGCACTCAACTTTTCATGAGCACTTTACTTTTCATGAAAATGTTCTCTACTTTTGATGCGTACTTCATTTTCTGTAGGATCAAGTAACACAGTACAGGAAGGATATTTTATGGTGGCTGGTCGATCATCCTCGAAATTCATCTCGTGTTGACGCTCTTAGTCTGTTGGCTAACCCACCCACTAAACGACAACGGGTTACACAGTAGACTTTAGTCATATTGTCTGCCACAATAGGAACATGTTGGCATATACCTTTTTGTTGTGGGGAACGTTATTTTCTGAAAAGCATGATAGTAGTGTGCACATGTTGTGCCTTTTTGTCCCCCAGTTTGGACGCTACTTTGCTGCCATTGAAAGGACAATGTGATGACGTGTCGCATGTTTGTTAATTATTTGAATTTTTTGTCTCACCTGATGTACATTTGTTATTAACACCAGCAACCCGTACATTAACACCGCAAACCTCTTAAACAACATCACATGGCGAGTTTACAAACAGCATTACATTCGTTATTAACATCATTACATTCGTTATTAACATTTGCTTCCTGCTATTAACATTGATATTAACATCGTTATTAACATCATAACATTCGTTATTAACATCATTACAATCGTTATTGACATCATTACATTCGTTATTAACATTTGCTTCCTGCTATTAACATTGTTATTAACATCATAACATTCGTTATTAACATCATTACAATCGTTATTGACATCATTACATTCGTTATTAACATTTGCTTCCTGCTATTAACATTGTTAGTAACATCGTTATTAACATCATAACATTCGTTATTAACATCATTACAATCGTTATTGACATCATTACATTCGTTATTAACATTTGCTTCCTGCTATTAACATTGTTATTAACATCGTTATTAACATCATAACATTCGTTATTAACATCATTACAATCGTTATTAACATCATTACATTCGTTATTAACATCATTTAATAACATCGGTACATTTGCTGCCTGCTATTAACATCATTACATCCGTTATATGCGCTAATTAACAGCGTCCAATGAACAGGTTAGGACGGCGTCATGTATATTACAAACACAACTTATATGCGCGTAATAACATCTTTCCTTTCGCTGTTAACGACTATGCCTCGCCGATTCACATCTCCGAATAACAAGTTTGGACGACGTCACGTAGATGGGAAAACACAACTTGTGTCTGCGTAATAACATCTTTGCTTTCATTGCTAACGACATTCGGGCGCCTATTCACGACTATTCTTCTCTTTATTAACAACTTTATATTTAGTATTAACAACATTATTTCGTTCATTAACATCTTCCGAACAACAAATGTGAACTTTTTAGCATCGTTGGCTTAACGCAACACCTTTCACATATTCCATACACACGGACAACAGAAGATGTGTGAAGGAACAAGTTTGCAACAAAACATGTTACCAGCATAATAACACTATTTCCCTCTATAATAACAACATGGTTAAGTGGATTAACACCATTATATATGTATCAGTTCCTGACAGATCACAATCTGCATAATTACATTTCTAAACCATATAAAGCCCAAAAACTAGTTACACACTGCCCCTTGTACACGTTGACATATTTCATGACAAGGGAACATTATCTCTGGACTAGTACATAATGTTTCCTTGTCACAAACACTGGATTACATAAAACACTAATTAAAGTAACTACCTACTGGAGTACACAATTCACACCAACCCATCTCCCAAAAAAACCATAAGTGGGTTGACATCACCTTTACAAAAGCATAATCAAAAAGTTTCACTTCACAATATTGCAACTCCTTCATGTTGACAGTTTCACTTCATCCAATATCAGGCTGGGTTTGGATTTTTGCATGTCCTTCTTGTGTGACCGGCTTCATGGCAACTTGCACAGTGGTATATCTTCTTGTTTTGGAATTGCGATTCACGCCTTTTGGTTCTTGGCCTACCTGAAGGTCGGCTGGTCCTTGGGGGCAACAAAAAAGTTTGACCTGCAAAATTGTCCAACATATAGTTGTTTGTGTCAGGTTTGTTGATTGTCACAATTGGAACCATACTACGGCTATAAATCTGTTCTTGGGATGTGATTTTGTAGCATTCTTCAACGTACTCATACACATTGGCATGAACATGCTTTATGGCTGCACAAGCATGTGCACAAGGGATCCCCGACATTTGCCACACTTGACAACTGCAAAGACGTAAACAAAGATCAACACTTAATGCTCCATATTTTGTATGAACACAAAGGGTACCCCTACCATAATTTTCAGGGGACATATGTTCAGCATGAGCAACATTTTGCTTCAGCATGGACTCTATGTTGGGGCCTATCCCATTTTTCCACTTACTCATTGCCATACTAGATGCATACATCTTCTTGGCAACCTTCTCACGATGTTCATGAATAAGTTGGGCCACATTGTGTTTCCTCTCCTTCACCATCCACGCGTTAAATGATTCAGCAATGTTAGTAGTTATGTTATCCCATCTTCGGAAGGGGAACTTGCTCAATGCCCATTTATCAATATCCCCTTGCTGATTCAGCCACTCATACATCTCTGGATAGCAATTTTGCATGTAGTCCATTGCCTTATTGAAATCGGCATCCAACCTTGCATATGCAATATTATCAAGCAACCGTAATGCATCTTCCTTTGAACACCCACTAGTCTTCCTCTTGCCTCTATTTACTTTCAGCAATTCTGAACTAAAATTCTCCTTCACATGCCTATAACAATAAGCATGTCTTTCCCCCCCAAAAATTGTCCTCACCGCCCCTTTAATTGCATTGTGACGGTCAGACACGATTGTTAATTCAATGGACCCAACTATGTCTTTTATCTTGTGTAAAAACCATGACCAATCCTCTAATGTCTCCCCCTTCACAATAGCGATTGCAAAGGGCAACATTTCATTGTCCGCATCATACGCAGAAGCAGAAAGCATCGTTTCCTTGTATGGTCCAGACAAGTGGGTGCCATCAATGTATAGCACATGTCTAGCACCAGTCACGAATCCGTCAATACAGCAACCATATGCAATAAATACTCGCTCAAATATGTTATTCACGCTTGCTTCCCATTCAGCAACAGTCCTCTCATCTGCTTCCTTCAATCGGTCACAAATCCAAGGTATCAACATATACGAATCTTGAGGTCTTCCTTGTATGTCTTCCATGGCTTTTTCCTTCGCCCGGTATGCTTGCTTATACGTAAGAGTTACACCATATTCTGTTTGCAACGTCTTTCTTATTTCATTTGGACGTTTGTCAATGTGATTTCTCACCTCATCAACTATAATTGACGATGTCAAGTTAGATCTTCCAGCATGACTAACCTGAAGATTGTCTTGCGCACTATGAAAATGTTCATCTCTGAATGTCGTTACCCGTAGTAATGGGCTGGTCTTACCAATAGCATTTGCTGTTACCCTCCAAGGACATCCAAAAATCTTACATTTAACTGAAATGTTGTCCTTGCTATTTCTCACAAATTCAAACTCAAACTTGTGTGCTATGCTGTACTTGTACAACGCCTTCTTAAAAGCTTCTGCATGTGCAAAACTCTGCATGACTCCTGAAAGTAATCCCCTCCATTTCGTACAGTTCAACTCCGGCATTGGTGTAGGTGCACTCTCTACTCCACAGGGCAACCTATTACATCCTCCACCAATTTCAGCAGTCAAACAAGCAGCAACACTTTCATAATTGACTGGTTCATAATCATTTTCCATAATGCTTCGACACTGAGTGGATGACAGTTGTGACAGTCCCAGCACATCTTCACCCCTGCAGTGAATAACAACTGCAGTTCGTTAATAACCAACAAGAGCTTCATAAATAACAACTATAAAAATTACAAAATTTTACACTTACATGTCTGCCTCAACTGATATATCTGACACATTATCATTCCCTTTTTTTGCTATATACACATGCCCACTCCTTTCATTATAGTCATACAAGTTCTTCACTTCACCATCATCATTTAAATCTATTAGTGTCTTCTCATCAAAGCTCACTGTATATTTCATCTCACACATGTTACAATCAATCCCAAGCCATGATGATATCATCAACCTCAAATCTTTTAGTGTTATCAGCTGTTTTAGCCACTTCGCCTTCACATAACCTCCAACATATTGAATTTTACCTTCATCATTACACACTAATTTGCCTCCAACATGAAAATAACAAAATAGTTCCTTCAAAGACGATGAACCTTCATTACATGTCATTTTGCATGCTTACCTGAAAATAAAAATAATTACATTAAAGTTACACCACTCTTTATAATCTCACCTACCACCTACAATTTACAACAATACTATATGTTTTAACATCTCCATCCTCACTGTTAACAACACCCAAAAATCTTTACCCTGCATGTCCTATTAACAACAACATAATGATCTTTAACATCTCGATAATCACTGTTAACAACACCCAAAAATCATCACCCTCTATCTCATATTAACAACAACATAATGTACTTTTACATCTCCATGTTCATAAATAACAACACTCTGCCCATGTCGTCACTCTGCCTCTATTATTATCACCCACTCAATAGGTCTTTACATCTTCATACTCACTAATAACACCACCCTCACCCACGTTACTATCCATCGCAACACCACCTTTCCCCTGATTCAACACCCATCCCGTCAGTACTCACAGTAAACAAAAATGGCACAAGCTTCATCAATCACTCAACAAAACGCAATCGAATCCATCGCACAATCATCAAAATTGTTCCATAACCTTAAAGCCACTACTTTTATGTCAGATCATCTAACACCCCCTTACCCATAATGCGTCCGCTTCGATTACGTACATCGCAACCAAAAACGACATAAACATTTTTCAATCAACGTTCAAGAAACACAGCGTAATCATCATTTCTCTCTCAGATTTGCTTACCCGTGGCTTGCCTCTGATTTCCGTAGCTTTTCGTCATCTGTCGTCACTTTTTGGCGCCACAACGCTGGATATTGCTTATGCTCACGTGAAATGCCAGATTCCTAAAGAGCCAGATTCTGAAAAGTCACTTTAGGAGGGCAAGGAGGTCATTTTGCAAATATATGAAATGCCAGATTCCTCATGAGCAACTGATTTGGGATTTTTGATTTTCACCCAACCTTTCTGTCCTTTTATCTTTTTCCTTGTAGTTATCTGGAATTTTCCCTAAATTATAATAAAGGGAAAGTATTGGATCGGGTGGAACAAATGCTAGATGAACCAGTGATTTGAACTCCTTTTGCACATATCTTACCACACGAAACATAATTTTGATCGGTTCCTTTAAGAACAGAGTTTAATTATATTAACTTCATTCTTTAAACTTAAGCTCGCAGGTTTGCATTGTGCGTGCTTGTCGTCGTTGAAAATTTATCCTCATGGTTGCGACGACACTCACAATAATCTCTCTGTTTCTGTGTGTGGCCGATGTGGTAGACTTATTCCAGGTTTTTAGATTGCAATCGATGATCCTTACTTGCTTCTTGGTTGCATAATGCTTACCAATTTTTTACCAACTTGGGTTGATATAAAATATGAAGTCGTTTTTTAAACTTCCTTCAAAGGAAAAAAAATGGAGTCATTTTGCTCAGTTAACAATAGCAGTAGTTAACAAAGATCCGAAATAAAATCAGAATATTCTGTTCTGTTGATCGGTGATTGGCTTAGTCATTTAAGTGTTGGGCTTTTATAAAAGTATTGCTAAGCAATTCCAACTAACAAAACAATTAACTACCAGCGGAATTTAGTGACAGAATTCTCTCGCTAATTCGACTTAGTGCTTATAATAAGTGCTTATAAATCATGATTTACGGTATACGAGGTAAGTATGTAAGAGGAGTTTTATATCGACTTACGTAATAAGTACTTATTCTTAAAAAATAAACTAATCCAAACATATTGTAGTGACAGAATTCCGTCACTAATTAATTAGTGACAATCCATTTGACGGCAAAATTGTACAATTATTCTATTGCTAAATTCCACAGCTAATCCACTACTTTCTTGTAGTCTTTAGTTTTGTATATGTTGCATCTTTCCTAAAGGAGAATGGAGTGATAACAGATCATAAATCTTTCAAAAGTTATGGATTTGTTGAAACAACTCACAATCTGATGATGAAATCTCAAGTTCAACTCTGCATAAGGGTTCTACACTTTTTTTTGCTAATTAAGTGTAACAACCTCCGTAATTATATCCGAAATACGCGTTTAAAATGAAATAGAGACCAATAATAATCAAAGAACATTTACTAACCCATCACATGACGGGGTTTTCACAAATACCTTTTAAAATCAGTTATAAACTTGGTCTCATATTCACATTTCAAATATAATTACTACGCGAAGATAAATCACATTCATATAAATATCAGAGTGCACAACATAATCATCCCGGCAATCCCAGGTACATACCTTCACTAAAGATACACAGGGCACAATTGCCTATTACAATTCTTCAAATGGAGATTACACAATCTCATCTCAAATTCATAGCCCTATATTCAACCGAATCATATATAGTCTTCACAACTCATTGATAACCAACTACCAACTATCATCTCGAAGGAGTCCTAGTCGCTCCCTTTACGAGTCACTTGCCCTATCTAAATTGTTGGTAGGGGAGGGTGAGATTCGAGAGAATCTCAATAAGGAAACATAATCAATATACAAGCAAGATAAGTGTTTAATGCATGAGATGCTTGCATCACATAACTCATGCACACATAAAATGACAAATCTATAAGCTCAATGCTTCAAACAATACACATATGACCATAGCATATATTGAAACATAGCTTCAAATCATTCATACATGTTCCACATAATCAAGCAAAGCAATAACATGCATCAACATATTAATACAGTTATCAGAGCATGCATGAGAGATAAGTTCCCTACAATGTCAAATGTACTATTTAGACACTTTCATAGTGTTTCTGGGGGTTATATGAGACTATATTGAAAATTTACTAAAATGCCCCTGGGGACCCGACCCGGCCCCACTATACCTGGTCCGGCTGTACTTTTCCTGAAATTTTGACATGGGCTATTCTAACATATTTCCGCCCAAGGAATGCATTTCGGAATTTGAAATTATCAAATTCAATGTCAATTATAAAATTACCCTTGGCAGCCCCCCACTTTAAGGGTTTCAGGGGCGTTTTCGTAATTATGCTTTTTCGGCCTTTTCCAAAAAAGTGCCCAATTGTAACCCTACCTAATTTTTGCTCTTGAACTCAATGGAATCGTCAAATCATTAAAAATCCAACTCTAAGACCTATTTCTAGAGCTGGCTGAAATTCTCAAGTATTCCGGGGGAAATTGGGGTTTTTCGGTTTCGGCTCCGTAAACACGTTCCTTTCTACTCCTAACCACTTTATTGACTATTCCATTAGGTTACAACTACCATTTAGTATCAATTTGGGCAGCATAACATCCCCACACACCCATTTTCCATTTTTGAAACCAATAACAATCCGGCGAAATTTCACCGATTAAATTGTCCACAGCAGCCAGATAGTCAATACACAAGAGTTTGGAAGTTATCTCAAGCTCCCACTAGCTTTTCTCAAGAGTGGATGAAACCCTAGACCTTCTTAACCATGAAAATTGAGCTTCCAACACCTTAAAGAATATGAAAGAGAAGCTTAGGAGCAAGGTTATACGTGTTAGGAGCTAGATTATCGGAGAAATCGGCTTAACTTGTGAGATTTCTCCTCTTTCTCTCTCTAAGAGCTATCAAATTTCTCTTACTAGTTTCAGCTGGTTCAACACGTCAGAAATGAGAGCTGAAGATGATGAGAAAATATTTAATTCCATGCTGATGTCATCTTTTATTTCGATGATGTCATAATTCCCATTTTCGGATTTTTTGGCAGATTTTCTGCCCAAACTTTGAAAAATCATAATTAATTCTAGAAAAATTGAAATGAGGTGATTGCAAAGCTAAGTGAAAAAAGGTATTTAAGTCCTATTTATAGGAAAAATATGGTTCATTAATAAAAATTACCACAAAATTCCAGAATTACATAAAACTCATCGGTGGCCCAAAACAGAGTTCAGTTTTCATCCCAAACTTTGGACATTCATATCTCCTAGCTCACAAAACGAAATGGCACAAATTATATGTCTATTTTGAAGTTTGGGATGTGAAATTTAAGATTGGAAAGTTTCAAAATTTTTATACACCAATTGGTCATTAAAAAGGTTCACACAAAATGACTGCCCAGAATAGAGTTTTACTTGACAGAATTTCAGATTTTGCATCTTTGCTTCCAATGGTCCTATTTTCATACCAAACATCATTCCCACATAAATTTTCACAAGGAATCCATTGGAAACACAAATCAATAAAATTCACATCACATTGACATGTTTTCACAACAATCTCAACATGTCAACACAATTTACATTTCAAAACCTAACATTGCAACTTTTCCATTCCAAAGTTCCAAACCAATTTCAATGACATCAAAACACACTATGACACCATTTCCAACACAATACCCTATTCAATTCTTCCCTTTATTCTAAGTCAATTTAGATGTTAATCCACAATTGAACTCAAATACAGGGTTTCGGCGTTGCTCACAACACACATGAATCACATTCGAGTGCCAAATCACATCATATTCTCCAAAAAGGTTATTTATCACTAACCACATCCACTTTTGGAGTCATCATCCCTTAATCACAATTTGGGATCTTCCTAAATCGGGGCTTAGCAATTCACTAATCTCAGGCTTATTCTCTAAGCTCAAGTCTCAAAAGTCAGGGTATTATATTTCTCCCCCCGTTCAATAAATTTCGTCCTCGAAATTTGTCACACCACTTAATCCACAAACTTCGAATGCTTCTTCACTGCAGCTTCCGTTTCACTATTCATTTCTCGTTGTGATGGTCCCTTGCGTACTACCCATACAAAACTGCAATCGGCCCATTTCACGATTGCTAGACAAACCTAATCACTATACATTTTGCCAAACAGATGCAATCACTTCCACATACAATTGCCACAACACCATTATCACATAACCACAATCGTTACAAGCTCCCCCAATTCATGAGTGGCTAATGCATCTCAATATTCGGAGGCTCTAACTCATGAGCTATCTCATAAGATCTTAGCAGTTGGGCGGCATAAGCCACCACGCTACTAAATCAAACTAGTTACTCCTTCCGGAAGTAACCCCAAACACCACAACTTCAATACATCAAATGACAACCTTGGCTGTATACACAAACTCTTTCGCTGTATTCACATCTACAACCTTACCCTCACCCGTACACCTACCAGTAACTCCACTAGTGGTAACTGGGACTTTTGGGTATTCACAACAATCACATTGCCATATCAAGTTTCACGGCGTTACACTCACCCATCCGGGACTTTTAGGTCTCAATCACAATATCACATTGCCGTATCAAGTTTCACGGCGTTACCCTCATCCATCCGGGACTTTTGGGTATTACACAATGTCTACGACAGATTCATATTAATGCGTGATGATTGTCATAAGACAACAGCACCCACGACTATATACACAATAATACGTAGCTTTTGCCACTTGCACACATATCATATTGCAAGAATACCTCGGCTTCCGCCGCTTGCACAAATACGACAGCTCCACACTGTCTCACAAATACACATTGCACTTCTGGCATTCACATCACAGTTCACATTTACAACAACACATATCGCAAATTCTAATTTTACGCACCGCCTTTCGGCCTGGGGTTAACACCGGTGCAACCAGCATGGTGGCTAGCCAGGCTGGCCATGCCGGGGTAGTACCCTTAGAATAGAAAACCCCCGATCATGTAGTCGAATTAGCCATCAGCTGAATTATCTCTGCTCTGCTACACAACTATACCCCAGTCCCAGCTTGTTCACATTATCACAGATTCACAATCATACTTCACCCTCATCCCCTTTTACCGCCGGGAAGACACACAGTCTTTACCCGAATAGTTGTTAGCGACTCAGTGACTATTGGTGTGGTAGTGCACACATATAGCCATTCTAGCTCACAAATAATAGATCCACAATCACACCCGACCCTCATCCCCTTTTACCGCCAGAAAGACACATAGTCTTTACCCAAACCGTTGTTAGCGACTCAGGGACTATTGGTGTGGCAGTGCTTACACATAGCCTTTTGGCTTCCACAAATAGTCAATCCCCTATAAACTACCATCCCAGTGGAACAGTCCTCCGACATGGGAACCACCCCATGCGACCGCAGGTGAGAGACATCACAAATAGCCAGTCCCCCGTATCTCCACCGCCCCGAAAGCACGATCCTCCCACCGGAATCACTCGATGGGCCGTAAGTGAAAGACTCACAAATATCTGTCACATCCTGAGCTTATGCCTACCAGGCGCAACCTACTAGACCAACCCGATCCGGCCCAACTGGGGAGATGGAGTCACAGTACACAATCGTAACAAGCTGGAACCAGGCATATTAACAACTTAGCCTTCAACATTGCAAATTCTTTTCACATACTGGGATCCCTCAAGACCCCTTCTCACAAAATAATCTGGACTTTGAAGTTTTACTTCCTGAAGCCATCACTAGCACATTGTACTTTCTGCAAACTCAAGCTTCTGCTTAACACAATTCTCAAACATCACATTCACCACGCTTCCGCTACACTCTCTGAGGTCTTTCTCCTCATTTGTGCTTTCACTATGTCAAGTTGATTTAGTAGAAGTCCCATAAGAACCTTCCACTATACCTGATAACACTCAAAATCCATATCTATCTGTGCCAGACCTTGGCCCGATTCAAATTGAATCATTCTGAGCCATATGACTTCTTATCTTAAGAAAACCCATTCACTATGGGATTCATTACAATACACCATCATTGAGAACCAACACTTCCTCAGCGCTAATCTACAATTCAACATCACGGTGGCTATACTCCATGGTTCGTCATCAAGGCGGATGCACTCTAGGGTTGTCGTCACGGTGGCTCCACGCTATGGTACCATACTCTCCGTAGGTAGCCCTTTACGATCAGATTTTCCATAGGTAGCCCTCTCCGATTAAAACTCTCTGTAGGGAGCCCTTTCCTATCAGAACTCTCCGCAGGTAGCCCTTTCCAATTTGAATCTTCCATAGATAGCTCTTTCCAATTGGTTGTCTCAAGATGAAGGTATCATTGTAATGAGAACTCAGAAGTCATTCACACATTCCATTCTCTGTCTTAACCTTGAGGTCATATCACTTAACTATTCATCGTTCTATCAAAACCATCCTCAGGTTAATGGCACATTCCAATTTCATGCGTTAGGGCGATATTTCACCACCAACGGTTAGCACCCCTCTAGCTTGTGCACAGCTAGTTGTGCCTTAAACACTGGTTTATTCTTCAAATTCTAGGGCAAACCATACTAAATCACCACATCCACATCACATATAATGTATACACACAGCCCTTAACACTCACATATCCACAATAGCAGGGTCACTAATGTGTATACCACAAACAAATCAAAACATCCTCTATGACTTAAGGCAGCAACTACTGTCATTAGCCTAGCAAATCTTATCTTTACTAGGAACTACAGCTCTGATACCAAAATTGTAACCCCCTCTGTAATTATATCTGAAATACGCGATTAAAATGAAATAGAGACCAATAATAATCAAATAACATTTACTAACCCATCACATGACGGGGTTTTCACAAATACCTTTCAAAATCATTTATAAACTTGGTCTCATATTCACATTTTGAATACAATTACTACGCAAAGATAAATCACATTCATTTAAATGTCAAAGTGCACAACATAATCATCCTGACAATCCTGGGGACATACCTTCGCTAAAGATACACAGGGCACAATTGCCTATTACAATTCTTCAAATGGGGATTACATAATCTCATCTAAAATTCATAACCCTATATTCAACCGAATCATATACAATCTTCACAACTCATTGATAACCAACTACTAACTCTCATCTTGAAGGAGTCCTAGCCGCTCCCTCCACGAGCCACTTACCCTGTCTAAATTGTTGGTAGGGGAGGGTGAGATTCGAGAGATTCTTAGTAGGAAAAAATTATCAATATACAAGCAAGATAAGTGTTTAATGCATGACATGCTTGCATCACATAACTCATGCACACATAAGATGACAAATTTATAAGCTGAATGCTTCGAATGATACACATATGGCTAAAGCATACATTGAAACATAGCTTCAAATCATTCATACATGTTCCACATAATCAAGCAAAGCAATGACATGCATCAACACATTAATACAATTATTAGAGCATACAGGAGAGATAAGTTCCCTACAATGTCAAATGTACTATTTAGACACTTTCATAGTGTTTCTGGGGGTTATATGAGACTATATTAAAAATTTACTAAAATGCCCCCGGGGACCCGGCCCGGCCTTACCCTACCCGGTCCGGATGTACTTTTCCTGAAATTTTGACATGGGCTATTCTAACATATTTCTGCCCAAGGAATCCATTTCGGAACTTGAAATTATCAAATTCAATGTCAATTACAAAATTAGCCTTGGCAGCCCCACTTTAAGGGTTTCAGGGGCGTTTTCGTAATTATGCTTTTTTGGCCTTTTCCGAAAACGTTCCCAACTGTAACCCTACCTAATTTTCGCTCCTGAACTCAATGGAATCGCCAAATCATTGAAAATCCAACTCTAAGACCCATTTCTAGAGCTCGCTAAAATTCTCAAGTATTCTGAGGAAAATTGGGGTTTTTCGGTTTTGGCTCTGTAAACGTGTTCCTTTCTACTCCTAACTACTTTATTGACTATTCCATTAGGTTACAACTACCATTTAGTACCAATTTGGGTAGCATAACATCCCCACACACCCATTTTCCATTTTTGAAACCAATGACAATCCGGCGAAATTTCACCGATTAAATTGTCCACAGCAGCCAGAATAGTCAATACACAAGAGTTTGGAAGTTACCTCATGCTCCCACTAGCTTTTCTCAAGAGTGGCTGAAACCCTAGCCCTTCTTAACCATGAAAATTGAGCTTCCAACACCTTAAAGAATATGAAAGAGAAGCTTAGGAGCAAGGTATACACGTTAGGAGCTAGATCATCGGAGAAATCGGCTTACCTTGTGAGATTTCTCCTCTTTCTCTCACTAGTTTCAGCTGGTTCAGCACGTCAGAAATGAGAGCTGAAGATGATGAGAAAATATTTAATTCCATGCTGATGTCATCTTTTATTTCGATGATGTCATAATTCCCATTTTCGGATTTTTTGGCAGATTTTCTGCCCAAACTTTGAAAAATCATAATTAATTCTAGAAAAATTGAAATGAGGTGATTGCAAAGCTAAGTGAAAGGTATTTAAGTCCTATTTATAGGAAAAATATGGTTCATTAATAAAAATTACCACAAAATTCCAGAATTACATAAAACTCATCGGTGGCCCAAAAAAGAGTTCAGTTTTCATCCCAAACTTTGGACATTCATATCTCCTAGCTCACAAAATGAAATGGCACAAATTATATGTCCATTTTGAAGCTTGGGATGTGAAATTTAATACTAGAAAGTTTCAAAAGTTTTAGACATCATTTGGTCATTCAATAAGTTCACACAAACTGACTGCACATAATAGAGTTTCACTAGACAGAATTTCAGATTTTTCATCTTTGCTTTCAATGGTCCTATTTTCATACCAAACATCATTCCCACATAAATTTTTACAAGGAATCCATTGGAAACACCAAATCAATAAAATTCACATCACATTGACATGTTTTCACAACAATCTCAACATGTCAACACAATTCACATTTCAAAACCTAACATTGCAACTTTTCCATTCTAAAGTTCCAAACCAATTTCAATGACATCAAAACACACAATGACACCATTTCCAACACAATACCCCATTCAATTCTTCCCTTTATTCTAAGTCAATTTGGATGTTAATCCACAATTGAACTCAAATACAGGGTTTCGGCGTTGCTCACAACACACACGAATCACATTCGAGTGCCAATGATTGAACCATATTTTTATATGAATTTTCCAAGATTAATTTGGGATTTTAATTTATTTTCTGGGACATTATTGCATTATTAAGCATTAATTTTGGTTAGGGACAATTATTTTGAATTAATGGGAATTAAGGGCAAAAATGGTCAAAATTCATTAATTTTTTTTTTTTGTATTGTCCCGTGAACTTTTGATGCTACCCTATGCTTAATTTTTTATTGTAGGTATTAAAGAAGAAAATTAATGATCTTGGAGCTTCAAATTAATTATTTTGGGTGATTTGGGCCAAGAGAAAAAAAAGGCCTATGTTAGTTTTATGTTCAAATGGCTTAAAAGAAAAGAAACAAAAAAAATGAACAGGCCCAAAAGCTAAGCCCAGATCTGACCCAAAAATGAAAGAAAAAATATTAATAACAGAGCCCAGACCCAATTTTGAGAAGCTGGGAACGATGAGAGACAAGCTGAGAGGCAGATCATATACAGGGGGCCGCAACAGATGAGGATCATCTTCCACTATTTCATCACCTCCTTCTCCTTCCACTCTCACCGGCGACACAGCTCTCTACCTTCATTGTCGTCGGCGAGAACCTCTTCTCCACTCCTCTGTTCCTTTCTTCATCCACTGCCAATAATCACCTCCATCATCGCACGATCATCTTCTTCTTCCTCCCTTCCCCTTCTTGTGTCGCCGACGGCCTGCTTGGATGAGAGGATAGAGCCATCACAGACCACCACTGTCTTTCTTCCTCACTATCACAGCACCATGGAACTTAGCCGAGATAGCTTCTGCAACGTCAGAGCTCAGAACTAAAACCGGAGGGAGCTTAAACTACCAACAACACTACTACCCATTACCTCCGGTGACATTTTGCTGACTCCAGTGGTTCATTCCCAGATTCCGGTGCAGCTCCTCCTCTATTTCTTCGTCCTTAACATCACTCTTTTCTTCTCCAACCTCCAACTTCCTCACATCACCCCTGCCTTTCTTTGATCTTGCTGAAGCTTATCTCCATGTTCCAGCGATTGTTCTGAATTTTCAGGCAAGATTTTCCAGATTCCGGCGAGCTCATAAATTTTCCGGCGAGCACTCAGATTAAAAGCTGAAATTATTTTGAGGCAATGAGGGGCTGATTCCTTTGCTTCTTGGTGATGATGAATTGTGCTTGAGCTTATTGGACTACAAAGGGGAGTTTTTCTATCATTCCATTAGTCTAGAATTATATATATTTAGATTGCCTAGTTTTATGAATTTTCATATATGTGATTTTGGAATTGGAATTAATGTTGATTGTCTCTTTTGGTTTGATAATTGTAGTTGAGATTGAATTTTATAATGTGAAAATTATATATGTTTGAATTTCTTTGTGGTTGCAATGAGATTATGTTAATTAGCTTGTTATTGTCTAGTTAATGTGGTTGATTTGTATCCTTGAGGGGCTGTTTAGCACTCAAATCCATGAAGACCCATGTTGCATTATTCAAATTTCAATTGTACATTAAGTAGTTTTAAACAATATCTCAAGAGGTAGTAGTTAGGTATGTTTGTAGGAGCTACTATTAATCAGGAATATTGGACTCAAGTGTTATCCTGAGGTTGTTCTTAAGACTTAATGAATTCTTAACTCCCACAATCTTTTTGAACAAGGATTGTCATTTCTTCATTACCAAGAGCATTCTTTATTGATATTTTCCACTCCATACCATTCCATTCAATCTTATCCATCCCATTTTTATAAGAAAAATACCAAAAACAATAGTTTAGCATTTAATTAATTTGCATCTTTCTTTTAATTATTAATGTCAAAAACCAAAACCTATTTCCCCTTGTATTGATTGCATTTGCATGATAATTAGATTATCTAGGTAGCTCAATAAAGGCTCCTCAAGTGAGACGACCTGAGTGTTGCATTGTACTGCAATTCTTGGTTACAAATATTTTGCATTTGACCCCAAGGCGTAATTATATCATATTCTCCAAAAGGGTTATTTATCACTAACCACATCCGCTTTTGAAGTCATCATCCCTTAATCACAATTTGGGATCTTGCTAAATCGAAGCTTAACAATCCACTAATCTCAAGCTTATTTTCTAAGCTCAAGTCTCAAAAGTCAGGGTATTATATTAAGTACATATATCCTCCTATTTTGCGCAATTCAGTCCTAGACATTGCCGGTCACTAAATGTAAGTGTCACACCCTTCTCTTATTTTTCATGTTTTTCAGATTCTTTGCGAAAAACAATATGCAGTTTGGTGGGCAACACAGTAATAGCATGAAAATACTGATAAAAAGTGCATAATTACATAAATTCCCCTTAGAGATTGTATATAACACTTACAAATTATGTAGCCGGGCAAGGCTACTTGGGTGTCCAACCTATCCCAATGAAACGCAAACATCTTCCCTCTTTATTCCACCATAGCAATTCTCTCGTGCGGTTCTTTTCTTTGTTCTCAGTATACATTATGTTTTCACCTGTCTAAATTGTTGGTAGGGGAGGGTGAGATTCAAGAGAATCTCAGTAAGAAATAGATACCAATATGCATGCAAGATAAGTGTTTAATGCATGACATACTTGCATTATATAAACACATGCTAACATAATGACATATCTGCATGCTCAATGTTTTGTATAACAAAACTATGGCCACAATATAAACAGAAATAGAGCTTCAATCATTCATATATGTTTCACATAATCAAGAAAAGCAATAAAATGCATCAATACACCAGCACAAATATCAAATACATGCAGGAGAGGTAAGTTCCCTACCTTAGACCTTTTCCATCTCGAATCATGTGCTTCGATTTACGTGCCAATCCCTCAGACTTTCAACTTGGTCCTAAAATGTCAAATGTACCAGTTTAGACACTTCCATAATGTTTCTGGTGATTATATGAGTTTATCATAAAAATTTACCAAAATGCCCCCGAGGACTCAGCCAGGCCCGCAGTACCCGGTCCGACTGTACTTTTCCTGAAATTTTGACATGGGCTATTCTTACATATTTTCACCCAAGGAATCCATTTCTAAACTCAAAATTACCAAATTCACTGCCAAAAGACGAAATTGCCCTTGGTAGCCCTTATTTCAGTGTTTCAGGGGTGTTTTCGTACGTAATTATGCTTTTTCGGGCTTTTCTGAAAAAGTGACCAACTATAACCCCACCTAATTTTCCATCCTCAACTAAATGGAACCATCAAATCATTGAACATCCAACTCTAACCCTCATATCTAGCCCTGGTCGAAATTCTCAATTTCCCGGGAAAATAGGGGTTTTTCGGTTCTAACTCCGCAAACGTGTTTTTTTCTACTCTTAGTCACTTTAATAACTATTTAATAAGGTTACAACTACCATTTGAACCAAAATTGGGTAGCATAACCCTTAGGCAACTCAATTTCAAAAATTTAAAACCAACAGCAATCCGGCGAAATTTTACCGATTAAATTACCCACAACAGACAAAATAGTTAATATACGAAGGTTTGAAAGTTACCTCAAGCTCCCACTAGCTTTTCCTCTTCTTGGCTGAAATGCCTAAGCTCCCAAGACTGAAATTTGAGCTTCAAAACCTTAATCCACATAGAAGAATAGCTTAGGAGCGGAGTTATACACGTTAGTAGAGATTTACCGAAGAAATCAACCTACCATACAAGTTTCTCTTCCCTTTCTCTCTCTAGAAAATTGCAGAACTTCCTCTCTCCTCCAGATGAACTTCACATCAGATATGGGCTGAAGAAGGAAGATGATGTTTTTAATAATATATCCCAATTTAATTAATTAATTTTCCCAATTTCGGATTTTTACAAAATTTTGGCAGATTTCTGCCCAAACTTTGAAAAATCATAACTAATTCTAGAAAAATCGAATTAGAGTGATTCCAATGGCTATAAAACCTTTATTAAGTCTAGTTTCAAGGAAAAATATAGCCTTTTGCTAGTTGGAAGTACAAAAATCCCAAAATTTTAATCTTTACTTGCTGTTCCAGAAAATTCACAGTTTTTCTGGGCTAACTTCAAAAATTTATAACTTTTTATATATAGCTCTAATTGAGTCATATGACCTATCAAATTAAAGCTTAGAAAGTCTACTTTCATCTTGTAAAATCTCATAATTTTTTTCTCTTCATTTGATTATACAAAATCACATGATAAGCTCACTGCCTCATAGGCGATTTCACCGAAAACATTGTTTACCTTTAATTTCTAGTATCCCATGACCAACATTAACATTAGTATTGGCCAAATATTATTTTCTTATATTCCTCTACTTTGGACCTCAGTATTAGGATTTCTAGAAAGCCCAAGAGTTAATTCCATTTTTGTATACAAATTTCTCATACTCTTTAATTCACCAAATTTTCCATACTCTTTAATTCACCATTTTATTCCCTTTAATACCTCACAAATATAAGAAATGTCAGATAATAAGTTCAAAACACCTGCTAAACCGAGGCTTAGTGGTCCGCTTAATTTAGGCTTATTCTAAAGCCTCTAGTCCCAAAATTCGGGATATTATAGTAAGCACCTCTTAGCAGAATTCGAACATTGGTTCATCACGTTATGAGAAACTAGCCCATTCTTCTAGACCTGACCCTGATGGTAGGGTTCTACACTTTAAATGCATCTCACTCAGTAAATTGATGTTATATGTAAAATATTTGTTGGGCTATAAGATATCACTCCTATGTGGAGGCTTAAGTTTTTAATTGTTTAATTTTATTTACTTCTTATGTGAGCCCCATATGATAAAAATTTGAAGAAAACTACCTTTATTATATATTTCATTTCCACAAAAATAACTTTGTCTAATATATGATTGCCACCGTGATTGTATAAACAAGTTAGGTTAAACTACGAAAAATTTCCCTGAATTTTATATTATATGTAAATAACTTCCCTAACCTTTGAAACTTTACAATAAACCTCCTTAAACTCTTAAGTTATATTGTACTATTAATTTTATTAGTAATCTTTTATTATTTACAAATGGCTAGAAGTTTAAAGAGTTTATCTGCATATATAAAGTTAAGAGGGTTATATGCATATGGAAATAAGATTTAAGAGGGTATAAAGTTAGTAATCTGGGGTAAACGTCATAGACATAAAAATTTAAGGCGGTATATTAAGTTTTAATTGTACTACACGATCTAAATTCAGGGAAATTTCATGTAACTTATGAATTATAAACAAACATATGTATGCAATGGAACTGCTATAAACTTGACAAAGAGTACATCTGAATAGCTTTACATAAGAAGGCACTCGTAATTTATTTTTGATCACCAACGAACATACACAAGATACACAACAATGACATGAGATTAATAAACTGGATAGAAAATAAAAACACTGAACAATAGTTAAACTCCCTATTCCACACGGCTATGACATGGAGTAGTACAGTACAGGGTTGTTAAAGAATATTGAATAGGTACATAAGCTGACATATATATATATATATATATATATATATATATTCTCCAAACCTCTTAGTTTCAAGTTTCTTCATTTGGTTTCTCATTCATCATACCTATGTATATGGAAAAATTAGAAAGCTTATCCTCTAAATCTTCCCTCATTTTACTTAATTTATTATTCATTTTTTAAACAAAAGAATATAATATACCAACGTGCTAATTATATTATTACAATTCAACTTGTTTTCTCGTGAATACACTATGAATCGGATTATATTATTTATTAATTTTACTGGTTAATGATTAGAGTTTGTGATTTCATTTACATACAGAAGTTAAATTGGGTTCTTTGTCAATACATAAAAAAAAACTAATTTTGTGTAATTTATGATTGCAAACGTGATTGCATATACAAATGAGGTTAAATTATGCAAAATCTCCTGAATTTTGTGTTATGATATGTAACTAGCACCTCTGACCGTTTATCTAGCTACAACTCGGTGTGTCAGTGCAGCTCTTACGAAGAGGAGTCGCTGAAAGAGTGGGTGTCGCTGCCCCTTCTCCTATGATCAAGATCTTGGGAACTGCTGAATCTAAGGCTCGGAGGTTTCTTTTATCTGAGTTGTATGTTGGTGTTCTCCTAGGATTCATTTTATTTTAGTTGCTGTTAAGTTTATTCGTTGTTGTTCTTGTTGACTTCTGTGTGCAGGCTGTTATGCCTGTAGTTTGTTGACTCGGTTGCTCGTTTCTTGATTGATTAACGAAATATATATCTGATTGGCAAAAAAAAAAAAAAAAAAACCTCTCTAACCTTTGAAATGTTGTAATTAATCTCACCGAATTTTCACATTGTTATAAATATTTCTTATACTATTAGTTTTAATTTTTTCATTAATTATTTTCAAATGGCTTGAAGTTTAAGGCATATGAGGTTGAGAGAGAAGCTTTTTTTCTTTTGTCCTAGTTACAAGGCACCTCATTAAAGTTTTGAGGTGAATGTACAATTTAACCCTTTATTTATTATTGTGTTGGTTTTGTTTTCATTTAGTATTATGTATATTAAATAGGGTTAGAATTGGAACGTTATTGAATTTTATGGTAGAGTTAATGAGATTTAAGGTTTTTCTTTGACTGTGTGAAAAATGTTAGAAATGCCCAATAAAAAAGACCAGATGAGTAGTTGTGATTGTATGTATTGGATCCTATTTATAGTGCGGTAGATGTTGTGTTTTGATCAAGTACGGGACAATATTTCTGACTTATCCCTCTCTATATGGCAAGCATGGTTGTAATTTTAGAATTTACGTACGTTAATTCAATCGAAATAGTCAATGTTCATGTTTCACACACTTTTCCAATGTCCTTGTTTTGAACTTTCTCCATTTGGTTTGTCATTCATCATGGTTATGTCTTACCAGCCAATTATAAAGCTTATCCTCTCCACGTCTTCCCTCGATCATTTTATATTTATTCATTTTTTTAAACAAAAGAAGTTAATATTCCAACATGCTAATTATATAATTGCAATTGAACTTGTACGTTTTCTCGTGAATAGACTTTTATAAGAGCATTATCTAATAACTCAATCAAACTATCAGTTATATATGCCAAAAATCCATATATAAAAAAATACGTGTCTTTGTCAGTTACTCAGATATCTGATAATAGGATTCAGAAAAGACACCGGATACTGGTTGAAAGTTTAAAAAAACAACAGAAATTACCGGTCTTTAATCAATCTAATAAATTAGTATGATAAAGGGAAAGTATTCGTGTGGAACAAATAATAGACGAACCGGTGATTTATCAATTTTTTCGTAATTTATCCCTATTGATGCTCCCTCAACCATAATCAAGGATGAGAGAGAATGAAGGAATTAAAGAAGATGATTATAGTGTTTTAGAAAATACATGTCATATTGACTAACTTAACTAACTTCTGCAATCTAATCAAATTAGGTAAATTAAGTTGGTAAATATGATATGTATTTCCAAAACACCTTAGTCATCTTCCTTATTTTCTTCTTCCCTCTCCTCCTTGATTATAGTTGAGGGAGCATCAATAGGGCTAAATTAGGAAATGATTGACAAATATAAAAACTATGTATTATATTTAAGATCAATATTAACTCGCCAAATTTGTTGTACATTAAGGACCGGAGGCCGGAGGGAGTATTAAATTTCCCACCAAAATTTCCTTTTTACTTATGAAGGAAAATCTTTTATTTTCTTATACCGCAATCGTGTAAATGCCTAGATGGTGCGTGACTGCGTGTTGCTGTGCGTAACGCGATAATTTGATCATGTGCTGCATCTCAATCCTTTGTTTGTCTCTTTTTTTCATCAATCTAATGGTTAAATATTTTTTTAAAATTGAACATAACATTGAAAACATTTCTCTACCGTCATTAAATAATAGCCATCATAATAAAAAGAAAACAGATTTTTCAACTTCCCAAATTTTTCCGTAGGATGAGAATTTGACGAAGATTATCCTTATTATATATTTAATTTCCAAAAATAAAAAAAACCTTATTGTGTGTAATTTATGATTGCTTATATAAATTAGGTCAAATTATGCAAAACCTCCTGAATTTTGTGTTATGATATGTAAGTAGCCTCTCTAACCTTTTATCTAGCTACGACTTGGTGTGTCAGTGCAGCTCTTACGAAGAGGAGTCACTGAAAGAGTGGGTGTTGCTGCCCCTTCTCCTATGATCAAGATCTTGTCAACTTCTGAATCTAAGGCTGGGAGGTTTCTTTTATCTGAGTTGTATTTTGGATTAGGATTCACTTTATTTTGGTTTCTGCTAAGTTTATTCGTTGTTGTTTTCGTTGGCTTCTGTGTGCAGGCTGTTATGCCTTTAGTTTGTTGACTCTGTTGCTCGTTTCTTCATTGATTAACGAAATATATATTCTGATTGGCCAAAAAAAGAACCTCTCTGACCTTTGGAATTTTGTAATAAGTCTCACTGAAGTTTTACATTGTTGCAAATAATTCTTATACTATTAGTTTTAATTTATTCATTAATTATTTGCAAATGGCTTGAAGTTTAAAGCATATGACTTCAAAACTTGCGCGATTATATGGGTATAAAAATGAAGTTTAAAAGGATATAAAGCTAATAGTTTGAGGTTAGCATCATAGACTTGAAAATTTAAGGAAGTTTATTACTATTAAGTTATAAAGGTTAAGAAAGTAAATTGATGAACATGATTCTAAATAATAAACAAGCAAGCAATAAGACTGTAAACTCAACAGAGTTCGATAGTTTGCATATATAAGGCACTCGTAATTAATTATTGACCACAAACTGCATACACAAGATATATAACGACGACATGATATTAGACTGGAAAGAAAATAAAAACGGAACAATATACTCCTTATTTCCACGGGCAACATATTAGGACATGGAGTAGTACAGTAGGGTTGATAATATTGAAGAGGTAGCTTTATATTATAATGTTCTATCCGATCCTGGGAACCCGAGTGACTCTGCCCTGACGGTTCACCCAAACACGAACCCGATCGCACCGGAAGTCAGCTGTGACGAAGGATCCTTCCACCACAATTATGACTCTCACCCATCGGTTCTCTCTCTCTATTATTGCTTCTGCTCTCTGTCCTCCCACGCCTACCAGCTCTGGCCATGAATCCTTACCTTCACTCACGTCAACACAGAAGTCACAAATATGTACCAGGGAAAAGAACCAGAATAATCAAACAAGACTTAACATATAGATAATAACATCATTATCGAATTACAACGTTCTCTTCTCTATTACCTCGGCAGCGACCAGACATGTCTTCAACGTGGGGATTTCCCTGCAATCTGTCTAAAGTGGTTTATGTGTTTTGTTCGGGATATGCTGCTTTGTATGTAGGGGGTCCTATTTATAGTACGGGTGAGGTTGTGTTTCGTTGATCAAGTAAGCTAGGGACATTTCTGACTACTTCTCCCTCTCTCTATATGGCAAGCACGGTACGTTGTACTTTTAAGGATCCGTACGTCTGTTAATTATATTCAATTGAACTTGTTTTCTCGAGAATAGACTTGGACAAACATCTATATAAGGGCATTATCTAAGTATTCGCGTGGAACAAATAATAGATGAACCAGTGATTTGAACTCCTTCCGCAAATCTCAGTTAAAAATAAAATTGAATACAATATTATTAAAAACATTTCTCTACCGTCATCAAATAATAACACCATCAGAATAGAAATGATTTTTCTGCTTTCCCAACTTCTTCCATGGGATGAACATTAGAAGAAAAATATCTTTATTATATATTCATTTTCAAAACAGTAACTAATTTTGTGTCCTTTATTATTACAAAACTTCTGTGAATTTTATTTTATATGCAAGTGACCTGTAACCTTTGAAATTTTACAATAAATCTCCCATTATTCTTACATTTATATAAGTAATTCTTATACTATTGTTTTTCCATTATTTATATGTAAATAACTTAAACTTTAAGGGAATTATATGTATATAAAAATAAAGTTTAAAAAGGTACAAAGTTAATAATTTGGGGGTTAATATCATAGACTTAAAAAATTTAAGGGGGTTTATTATTAAGTTTTAAATGTTAAGAAAATTATTTTTACTTGGATGACTTTAAATTCAGAAACATTTTATGTAATTTAGCCTAACTATAAATTATAAACAAACATGCAATAAGGCTGGCCACAGACTCTACATCCTCCTCTGGTCCTATATATAAGGTAGAGAGAGAGAGAGAGAAGCTTTTTTTCTTTTGTCCTATTTATAAAGCACCTCATTAAAGTTTTGAGGTGAATGTATAATTTAACCCTTCATTTATTATTGTGTCGGTTTTGCTTTCATTTAGTTTATGTATATTAAATAGGGGTAGAATTGGAAAGTTGTTGAATTTTATGGCAGAGCTAATGAGATTTAAGGTTTTCCTTTAATTGTGTGAAAAATGTTAGAAGTGCCCGGTAAAAAGAGGACCAGATGAGTAGTTGTGATTGGGATAGTCGTGATTTTTTGTCGTGGATCCTATTTATAGTGCGGCAGAGGTGTTGTTTTGATCAAGCAAGGGACATTTCTGACTTCTCCCTCTTTATATGGCCAGCATGGTTGTATTTTTATAATGCGTACGTACGTTGATTCTATTGAAATAGTCAATGTTCATGTTTCGCCCAATCAGAAAGCTTATCCTTTACATTTACCCCCATTTTATATTTATTCATTTTTTTAAACCAAAATAATATTTCCCCCAGCTTTAATATAAAATATATTTACCTAATTTAATTATATTGAAAAAGTTAGTTTAGTTTGTTTTCTTGTATTATCATCTGGTATCCGGTTCGGGATTCGTGGCTTCCCCTCCCAATATAGGTGTTGGCAATTAAGTTAGTTAAGATGACATATATTTTCTAATACACTCTAATCATCTTTCTTAATTCATTCGTTCTCCCTCCTCATTGATCATTGTTGAAGGAGTATTAATAGGAGTAAATTGAGAAAATAATAATAAATATGGGAAATAATTATTATATTTAGGATCGAGATCAACTTCTCAATCAGGTTCTCTATTAAGGACCAGAGGGATTATATAATATTTCAAGGTGCTAATTATATAATTAAAATTGAACTCGTTTTCTCGTGAATAGACTTGGACAGACAGCTATAAGGGCATTATCTAATAACCCAATCAAACTATCAATTTTATATGCCAAAAAGCCATGTAAAAGAAATTACAAGTCTTTAATCAATCTAATAAATTAGTATGATAAAGGAAAAGTATTCGTGTTGAGCAAATAATAGATGAACCAGTGATTTGAACTCCTTCCGTATATCTTAGTTAAAAATAAAATTGAATATAACATTAAAAACATTTCTCTACTGTCATCAAATAATATAATAGCTATCACAATAAAAATGATTTTTCAATTTTACCAACTTTTTCCTCATGATAATAATCAGAAGAAAATTATCTTTATTATACTCCCTCTGGTCCTTAATATAAGATATATTTACCTAATTTGATTAGATTAAGGAAATTAGTTAATATAACATGTATTTTCTAAAATACCATAGTCATATTCCTTAATTTCCTCATTCCATTTCCTCCTTAATTATTGTTGAGGGAGTATCAATGAGGGGTAAATTATATTAAGAAGGGATTGACAAATATGCAAACTATTTCTTATATTTAAGATCAAAATCGACTCTCTAAATATGTCTTATATTAAAGACCAGAGGGAGTATATTCATTTCCAAAAAAAGAAAAACTAATTTTGTGTCCTTTATTATTGCAAATGTGATTGTATATATAAATCAGGCTATTTGTAAATAACCACTAACTTATGAATTTTTACAATAAATCTCCCTGAATTTTTACATTTATTTAAATAATTCTTATACTATTAGTTTTATTAATCATTTAGCTGCAAATTACTTAAAGATTAAGGAGTTCACCTATATATAACTCAAAATTTGTGAGAACTATATGCATATAAAAACAAAATTTAAAAAGTTACGAAGTTAATAATTCGGGGTTCATATCGTAGACTTAAAAATTGAAAAAATTCTATTCAAATCGAGCTGAGATACCAAAATGTATTTTTAATAAACTCTTGATGAATAATTCAAGAGGCCAAATTCGAGATTTCAGAATCATATTAAATGACTAAAATGCCTCTTTATAGTTGAAAGCAAAAAAGAAAGGCAGAAGCGATTTTAAACTGATTATTCCCATTTCTACAGAGAGATGAATAGGTTAACATAAAGCACTGGTAATTAATTATTGACCACAAACAACATACTCAAGGTGTACATTATACAACAATGACATGAGAATAAAATGGGCAGAAAATAAAAACACTGAATAATAAACTCCTTATTCCATGGATATATATATATATGAACTATATGACAACGGAGTAGTAGTAACTAGTAGTGTTGATGAATAATGAACTTGTTCTATCTATCCGATCTTGGGAACCCTAGTGACAATGCCATCACTATTCACCCAAGCTCAAACCCTATCGCATCGGAAATCAGAGATAACGCTTGATCCTTCTTCCACAATTATGGCATCCGCCAAGTCGTTCTCTCTGTCTATTGTTGCTTCTGCTCTCTCTGCTTCCACTCCTACCAGCTCCGGCCATGAACTCTTACCTTCACTTCAACACACAAGTCAGAAATCAGAAATAATATCAGGAATAAAAGGAACAAGAAGTCAAACAAGACTTAATGTACATAATAACATTATTCTATATCGGATTACAACGTTCTCCATTACATACAGCGGAAATTTACTTTTAATCAAGTGTGTGTTTTATTTTAGACTTGGAATGATAGATGGGACCACAACTACTTCATTAAAGTTTACGTCTAAAGTTTAATGATATAGTTGTGGTCCCATCTATTATTCCAAGTCTAAAATAAAACACACACTTGATCTAAATGTAAATTTTAGGAAAAAATACTCCGAAGTAAATTTTAGGATTGCCCTGCACTGTTATCGATCTGTCTAAAGTTTATGTCTTTTGTTTGCGATAAATTGTGATATGTTGCTTTTGCATGCAAGGGGTCTTATTTATAGTACTGTTGATGTTGTGTGTTGATCGAGTAATGGATATTTCTGACTTCTCTCCCTTGCCATATGGCAAGCGGTATTGCTGTACTTTTTTGCGTACGTTAATCCAACAGAAATATAGTCCATGTTCATGTTTGACACACTATTCTCCAATCTTGTTTTCAACTTTCTCCATTTGGTTTCTCATTCATCATGCTTATGTATATAAACCAATTAGAAACCTTGTCCTCTCTACAGCTGCCCTTATTTTATTTATTCTTTTTTTTTTTAAAAAAAAAACAAAAGAATATAATATTCCAACGTGCTGATTTTTTTTGCTTCCTTCGGTCTTTAATATAGGAGTTTATCTTGATTCTAAATGTAAAACTTATTTCTCATATTATCAGCCTTTTCTAAAATTATCCCTATTGATACTTCCTTAATAATAATCAAGTTGGAGGCAGATAGAGGGAATTGATTAAGGAAGATGATTAAGATATTTTAGAAAAAACATGCAACCAACTTCTTTGATATAATCAAATTAGGTAAATAGGTCTTGTATTAAGGACAAAAGGAATATATTATTTAATTCAACTTGTTTTATTGTGAATAGACTTTGAGAAACAGCTGCAAGGGCATTCGCTAACTCAGTCAAACTTACAAACGCCTTCCTTCTATATTTTCAGAGAAAGAGAAATAATATATAATCTATTCCAAGATTACACATGTAATGATGCATGTATGTATACATATATATATATATATATATTGTACCGGCGGACGGGTTAGCAGTGCCGACATATGCCAAAAAGCCTTAATCAATCTACTCTCTTCTTAATATAAGATATGTTCTCCTCCTTGATTAATGTGGAGGAAGCATCAATAGGAGTAAACTAAAAAAAGATTAACAAATACAAAAAATATGTCTTATATGTAAAACCAAGATCAACTTTCCAAATATGTCTTATATTAATTAAGGACAAGAGGAGGAATAAATTAAGACCAAGGGAAAATATTCGTGTGGAACAAATAATGGATGAACCAGTTATTTGAACTCCTTGTATATATCTTACCACAGGAACCATCATGGATCGGTTGCTTTCAGAACAGAGTTTAATTAAATTAACGTCATCATCAAAAGCTTACTAAGTATCAGTAAATAGAACAGCCATACCTTCAAATTAATTAACAAAACTTTCAAATATATGCTCTTTGCTACGTACGATTGCCTTAATTTTGTGCTTATTATTCCAAGTCACCAAAGCCGACTAAATCTATCAGATTATCCAGAAACTTATATAAAAGTCAAATATCTCTTGTTCCAAAAACTTAAAAGAATAGGGAAGGGCGAAAACTTTGACTTTCTCTCCGCTCCCCCTCAAAGCTTTTAAACGAATAGCTTCAGTTCATTCAATGACACTTTACTGGTCAATGATCATAGTTTGTGATTTCATTTCATTGCAAAAGTTTAAATCGAATTCCTTGTTGATATGTAAAAATCATGATAGCTATATTTAAGTTTGCAAACTTAATATAGGTTTTCTCTCATTGTTTCCGTGTGCAGGCAGTGTAACCGATATGGTAGACTTATTCCAGGTTTTTAGATTGCAATCGATGATCATTACTTGCTTCTTGGTTACATAATGCTTACCAATTTCCCCCCAACTTGGTTGATATAAATTAGAATACGAATTCGTTTTTTCAACTTCCTTCGAAGGAAAAAAAATATGAAGTCGTTTTGCACAGTTAACAAATAGCACTATTCAACAACGATCCAAAATAAGGTCAGAACATACTGTTCTGTTGATCGGTGATTGGCTTAGGGTGTGTTTGGATTAATAAGTGACTTATTTTTTACTTAGACTTATGAAATCTTAAAATTGGAAAAAGGTTAGATTGGGTAAAATGATAAGTGTTTGGATTGGCGATTGGATAAGTAACTTATGTAAAAGTGAATAATGTTTGGTTTGGCTTTTGCATAAGTGGCTTTTGTATTATTTAAGAGAAAAAATTGTAAAAATTATGAAAAATGAAGGGATAATTGTGAAAAAAGTCCTCATTGGCAACTTAATTGTCAAATGGGACCTAGAAAGATATCTACACGCGGAGGGATTTTTTCACAATTTTCTCAAAAATTAACTTTGAAAATTTGGCAATGGTACAATTTTAATAAAATTATATCAAACTCTAATTTAAATTGGTAAACTCCAAAAGTCTTTTCTATTGTATACCTCAAGCTTAAATTTTATAAATTATATCAAACTCTAATTTAAATATTAAATCCTAACTCATATTTTCACATAGCTCAAAATCTAACAAAATAAATCAATTAAAATCTCAATAATACCTCCAATAATCCAAATAAATTATTTAAACTAAATTTAATTGGTAAAAACATCATATAGAAACTAATTTACGACATGTTTATAAAAGAAATTGATTATAAAATCATAAAAAAAAACTAAATAATAAATCTAAACTATTTAAAATTAATTATTAATTATTCTCTACATTTCTACAGTCATATATTGACAAAACTCAAAACTTGCCTAAACTCATATCCCAAAGTATTCTCTAATTAGCAGAAGATTACTATCTAAAGAAAGAGAAAATTATTTAGAACAATTTTTATAAAAGAAGTTTTGTGATTAGAAGTGATTTTAAGTACATCATTGATCCCCAAAGATATGAAAATACTCCTATCAACATTACACACACACATCAGCTCCAATAAGCTCCATTTTGAGGCATTTTTTCCAACTTTTGACTTTTTTTTTAAACTTAAATCCCATCACTGAACCAAACACCCATATTTAGCTTTTTCACTGTTCAATCCCGTTTGTCCACTGTTCAAGCCCTTTTAACACATGAAAACGTCAAAACAAACACACTTAGAGTGTGTTTGGGGCCGGCGTTTGGGTCCGCCAAACACTCAATTAGCATGTAAACGCCAATTGCCAATCTAAAAAAAAAAGTGAGTGTTTGGTTTTCAAAATGGTCAATTGAGCTTAATCCTATTTTAATAGCTTTTGCCATAAGCTCCAAAACTCAGCTTTTACTTATTTAGCTTTTGGGGAGAGTGAGAATGATTAAAATATTTTTTCAATTGTGTCTAGTGTGCTATCAGACTTATTGCAATTTTACCCTTAATGTACTTTTTTGGCTACAAAAATTAATTTCAACTATTTTTTGGTGCTTTTAACTCTTAAAATATTTTTTCAACTGTACCAATGTGTTATCAGACTGATTGCAATTATATCCTTAATGTACTTTTTCAGTTCCAAAAATTATTTTAAACTATTTTTTGGTTCTTTTAACCCTTTAAAATATTTTTACACCCACTCTCTCTTACTATTATCACAAAAGTCACTTGTGCTTAAGTCAATCCAAACAAGTTTTACTTTTGCAAAATTCATTTATACAATCACTGTTCCAAACATAAATCACATTACACAATCGGACTTTTACCAAAAATAAGATTACCAAAAGCTAAATTGATAAATTCCAATTTTCCTATCACTGTTCCAAACACACACTTAGTCATTTAAGTGTCAGGCTTATTTGAAAGTATTGTTGAGTAATTCCAACTAAAAAACAATTAATTTTTGACAGAATTTAGTGACAGAATTTCATCGCTAATTTGACTTAGTGGCTGAATTCCATCATTAATTAATTAATTAGTGACATTCTATTTGACGACGGAATTCAAATAATCCACTGTCGCTAAATTTCATCACTAATCCACTATTTTTTTATATATAATCTTTAGTTTTGTATATGCTGCATCTTTTCTAAAGGAAAATGGATGGAGTGATGACAGATCATGAAGCTTTCAAAAGTTATGGATTTGTTGAAACAACTCAGTCTGATGATGAAATCTCAAGTTCAACTCTTCATAAGGTTCTACGCATTTTTTGGCTAATTAAATACATGAAGGGGTGAGCATGGGCAAGGCAAGAACCATGCCCGATGCCTAGCCCAAAGGATGAACAGGCTACTAGGCCCTACCTTTTAGAAGCCCTAACCATTTCAAGCAAGGCAAGAGTGGGCTTGGCAGGGTGAGCTTCCTTATCTAAGTGGTGACTCCCTAACCTAACCAATACCATATGTACAAAAACTCCAATTATACATAATAAATACTATTAAAAACTTCAAATACATTCTATGATTTCACACATTGGTATGTCTCAAAATAAATTTATAACTTGAGTCTTGAAATTTAAAAAAAAAACTACCATATGTCTTAACAATTACATGAAAAATTATGAAGTAATATGTGTTTGTGTATGAATATTGTTTGATATGAATAGGTGCAATTGTGATAAAAACTTAAAAAAAAAAAACTAAATTTCTTATCTTTGATCTCAATTTTTTTAATGATTTGTATCATCTATCCAAATAAAAAAATCACGTCTATCCAAAAAGCATTGACTCATGTAAACTGTAATAGATAGATATTAAATAATAATATAAAATGTTTCATAAAAAATGAAATAATATATATATATATATATTAAATAAAATAATACGTATAGAATACTATTTATTTTATATAAAATAATATATATTATTGAATAATATATATTTTAAATAAATTGTATATAAATTTTCAAGTAGGGCAAAATGGGTAGGGCGATACCCACTGCTCGATAGTTAGCCCAGCCTAAAGATGCCCAATCTTTTTGGGGCCACTTTTTTTTGGACTGAGAAAGGCAATTTTTGACAAAACTTGTGGTGCATATATCGGGCTCCTGAGCACCATACTCACCCCTAAGTACATGTATCTTCCTATTGGAGGCAACAAGCATTGACTTCCCTGAGTGAAGTGCAGGATGCATTAACTTCAATATTTTAAATGGGAAATTTTAAAAGGGAAGTGATCCTCTACGCTGCACTTGATTTTGCACTAAATTATTAGCATATAGGTGTAGATTAAACTGGCAACCACATTCATTGAGAGTGTACTTTCTATAAAGATCTCCAAGCAATGCTTAATGAACAAATATATAAAAATATAAGCATTGAAATAGAAATCCCTCCAAGTAAATACACTAAAAAAATATCTCTTACCAAAAACAATCAAAGTCATGTGAGTATCCATATATAGGTAACATTTGCGTACTTTTATAAATGTCATATCATTTGAATTCCCACAGCTGGTTCACACTTCACACTTAAGAAACACAACATTATCAATGACCATTACTCAATTACTCAATTTTATAGGAAACAAAAATTGATTAAACCTGGACATATTTTAACCATGTAACTTTTGAACTTGCAAAAAATTTAATAAAAAAGAAGTACATGAAATTATCACATTCTGAGTTAACCACTATTTATGAGATATATTTTGTAAAAAAAAAAATCAAAACCCAATTGGATATGTAAGAATTTAGGGCGTACCTAAAATTCGATTGACTCGTTGAAGTACCCACATGAAACCAGAGCACCAAGCGGATCCTGATCACGTTACACAGCAAATACACCAAAGAAAGGAAGAGAAGAGAACATTCTAATAAGAAAATCTTTTAGATGGAGAATTGTGTATTATATCATCATTGGCCTTCTCTATTAATCTCACACCTTATATATATATATATATATAGTGTACATACGGTTACATAGGAATAGATGCAACCCTTAAACATACGGTTACATAGGAATAGATGTAACATTTAAAGCACAAAGTGTATGATTGTTTATAACTCATGTCTCTCCATGAAGCCCCTCTTGAATTGGGCTTGGACCCTAATCCACCAAGGACTAGTATATTCCAACATCTCCTACTCATACTTGGTGGATTACATGTTATGGGTCAAGTCTCTTTCTCTTCTTTCATACTAGGTTTTTTTTCGTGACCGTGTGGGCATGACATCTCCATTTGGGCGCTTTGTACTAGAAATCCCTTTTTACAAAGATCAATACAAGACAACCCTGTAGTGCAGCTCGATATTGATATAATGCCCGAATGTCCTAGATTTACTAATATACACTTTACTCATGGCCAATCTAATCCCTCTTGAGTCAGTATAAAACTCAGATTGCCTTTCTCATATGAATAGTGTCTACACTTATGAAACTACAAAATAATATCATAAGGGACCAATCTTAGACACCAGCATAGGAGTGCATATTTCAGGTAATAATCTTTCTTTCGTCCATATATCACTTTGATATGTATAAACCGCTTTCCTAACATAGTGCATTTAGATCGCATCAATCATGATCATAGGACAAAATGCCAAAGTAGCAGACGTTGAAACATATTTTCATGATAATGACAAAGTTAAAGAACATCAATGATAGGTTAACCTTTCTAGGGCTCACACAGTAATGAAGCAGGGATCTATTCACTTGCTTCCTATTTGCGGTTCTTTAGCACATGTGGTATAAATCATATGCTATGGTGTTACTCTTATACTTTAAGAGTGTATGTCATTTAATTTTATCATTAACACCGTACAGACTTAAGTCTGGAAACTCCCAGTTTCTAAACCCAAATTCCTCAACTCCACTCATATTACATGACATAACTACTACAGAATTATGATACAACCACCCTAATGGACGTCCCAATTTTAAAATTGGGTGGTTAAAAAGGAAGGCGGTGGCATTTTCGTAATTATATGTACGTAGAGAAACCTTTAGACGTCCCAAATTTGAATTTGGGACGCCTAAAGTAAAGTTTAGACGTCCCAAATTTTATTTGGGACATCTAAAGATTTCCACTGGCGCCAAAAAAATAAATTAAAAAAATTTAACTTACTTAGACGTCCCAAATGGGATTTGGGACGCCTAAAGTAAGACTTTAGGCTTCCCAAATGGTTTTGGGATGCCTAAAGTTTTACTTTAGGAGTCCAAAAAAAATTTGGGACTCCTAAAGTCTTGACTTTAGGCGTCCTAAATCCCATTTGGGAGGCCTAAAGTCAAGACTTTAGGAGTCCCAAAAAAATTTGGGACTCCTAAAGTCATGTCAGAAATTCTGACATGCTTGAGACTTTTTTTCATTCCCATGTCAGAAACTCATCCCTCCTTTTACATCTTTCCCATTCCCCATGACTTCTCTTCCCTTTTTTCTGCATTTCCTTTTTTCTTTCATTCCCGTGACTTCGTCTTCTCTATCTACACCATAGGTATGCTTTTTCATTATTTTATTTTCATCATTACACTTCATCTTCCTCTCTTCCTTTTCTTCATTCCCTTTTCCTCCACCTCCTTCCATTCTCAAGCACCTTCTTTGCTCTCACCTTCCGGCGTACGCCTCCTCTACCTTTTTTGCTCCCTCCACCCTCCCGCGTAGACCTCCCACTTTCATCGTTGCTTTCAACCTCCGGCGTACCTCTCCTCTCCACTGTGCATACACAACTCCTCCAACGTCTTCTCTCTACCTTGGAAGCACATAGACACCGTTGGCTGCCCTCTCCCCTACTTTCATCATGTTTTTTTTTTTAAAATATAAATTTACATGAAGAATTAAGTTAAACTTGCAATGTGAAATTATTATAATGCTTTCAATTTATTTACATGATTCTAGTTATTGGAGTGTTTTTCCCTTGATTGTTTTTTTTGCCAGAATCATAAACTAGTTGTTAGTAGTTATGCAATACTAATAATGTTTTTGTTTTATACGTTTGGAGCTTGGAAATAGAGGGAAATACATATGTATATTTATTTTGATGAAATGAACAACAATTAGTTTGTAGTTGTGTGGTGACAAACATGTTGACACTTTCTGGTTGTTGTTATACATATATAATATTAGGTTGTATGAGTTGTTGTTATTATACATATACATATATAGTAAAAAGATTGCAGTGCTAGATGTCTTTACCATTTTGTAAGGTACATTTTGTGGTTTATGAATCCATCTTCAATTCTGTTTCTGCAATTTTAATTTGTTGGGGAATGAAGAATATAAATAATAATTTTCAAAAAAATAAAACTTTTTAATGTCCCAAATTAAGAATTGGGATATCTAAAGTCCCCCTGTGGAGGACTTTAGACGTCCCAAATCTCAATTTGGGACGTCTAAAGTCCTCCACTGGGGGACTTTAGATGTCTCAAATTGAGAATTAGGACGTCTAAAGTCAGAACTTTAGACGTCCCAATTCTCAATTTGGGACGTCTAAAGTCTCACTTTAGACGTCCCATTTTTTTGGGACGTCTTTTCTTAAAACATACTACGCCCCCTACATAGACGTCCCCCAGTTTTTGGATGTTAAAAGTGCCAAAATAGGGACGTTAAAACCCTTTTTTTGTAGTAGTGCGTCAATTTTGAAGAATTTATTGTTTGGCAACATGTATCATGGACGTGGGTTTCCATGATTCGATCCATATTTTTACAATTAAGGATCTCATCTTGAGTTACTACACTTTTAAGTCGAGGCGACATAGTTTGTATTCTTCTCTACCATATTAGCACTCTTGCTACTTTACTAGTGAACACAATTGTCTCATCTTTACACACTCCTCCTGAATGTTAGAGGCGATCGCTTGTGTGAGAAAGATGACCTCACCAACCTGTACGACATACTAGACATTGTATACTTACACATACATTAAAAGCCAAAATGAAGTTTCATTACTCCATATTATATGTATGCCAAAGAACTTAACATGTTTCTCATACATGCCCTTGGTCATTAGGCTTAGTTAGGGAAGTCTGCATATGAATACGTTGTTCAACAATAACTTTATGAATTATAGCATATCTCATATAGCTATACCTTTGCATTTAGTCTATCTATTATGCTTAAGGTCTTTTATTTAAGCAATTTCTACATGTACTCACAATACTTTGACACTATATTTGAATTCTCATTTTCAAAATCTCTCATGTTCTATGAATATTATCAGCTAGATAGGCTCTCGTACTACCACATCACATACTTTGAACATGCATAATCAATGCACTCTATAAGTATCTCATGACCCTTCTGTGAAACCATTTAATGTCTCACACAATGGTTAAACTAGTACCAAATTACAAGTCTTACCGTGAACATATATCTGGTTTGATATATATCAATGCATATATCACACTACTAAAAATATCTATAAGAACATTCTTTTCCATTATCTTCTTGGCTGGTTTAGTCAGGGAAATTTATCAATAGTCAAACTCACCCCTAAAGTTGCTGGGGTATTCATGGGATTGCATTCACTTATTTTGAACCGCTTAAGAATCTTCTTAATATAATTCTCTTATAAAAGAGAAGAGTCTTTTTAAGTTATTTCTTAGGACCTCAAATCCAACAGCTTTACCCATGAACTTCTTTATCATTCTTTAATAGGCACTACCAAATTCAAACTATATATGACTAATAGTATATCATCACAAATCATTTACCAATGGTTCTCTTCAACCATTTGAAAAATACATTGAGTTACCTCTCTTTCAAAGCATTAAACATCACTATCTAGATGATTGTATCAATCCATAAAATGACTTCTACAAAAAAAAAAAAAAAACTCATGAAGTCACCACTATGTGAAACTTCAACTACTACTTTTAGTTAAATCTAATAGTCACTGCATATAGATTTCTTCATCCAGATCATCACTCAAAGTGTATGTTTTACATCCACATGATGAAAATTTAAATTCAAATAGTTAACTATTGTCATATTTAAACTAATTTAAATGCACAAGAAGTGAGAAAAAATGCCTTCCTATTATGCATACCCCTCTGTAACAACAAGTCTTGTGCATGTCAATTGATTTACCCACTTTTCTCCTAAACCTATAGAACTCACTAGTTCTCAATAGCCCTTTTGACTTGGCAGTAGATCAACTTATTCTCAACTTGATTCTTTCTCAAAGAATACACTTCCCTTTCCATTGCTTTCTTCCATTCTCCCTTGTCATGGCTTCTTGTACAGAATGTGACTCATCATCCTCCTTTAGAATAACCATTAATATTTTTCTCAGTTATCCCTTTTCTCATGAGCTTTTTTTATTTCATATTTATTTTGTTTGGTCTCTTTATTGACCATTCTAAGCTCCCACTCTCAAAAACAATTATGGATTATTGGCATGTTTTTCATTGCCTTAGCTTGTCCTTGTGTCTTGCAAACAAATGCAATGTGATTAGTTTCACCATTAATTGAAAACTAATTCACAAGTATGGTAACTTTCAATTCCTTTTTGTCATAATTCTATCATCATTTCACTCTTGAAAATGTAACCCTTATGAGCTCCCACTTACAACCACTATGGGAATTTGCAATTGACCCTTATGGTCTATGAAAACTCAAATTTGATTTTTATTTAGTCCAACACTTATTGGGTATGATAGTGACTACTTTAGAGGGTACATGGTTAAACTCAAGTCCACATAACTTGATGAAACCAAGGATGTATTCATGTGTGCTAATCCACCAAAAGTGGACTAGATAATACTCTCATACTCACATTTGGTGGGTTAGCATGAGCCATAATATGTTTAATCATATCTAATAGCATTCCATTATGCCTTTATAAACTCATTTTTGGTGATGGAGTTCCTCGGAAAGTTATCTATTTATTTATCCCTTTATTTTCATAGAGCTAATTGAAACTGGTCAAATAGATGCTTTAAAATTCCTTTCCAATTGATTCTCGAACTTCATTCACATATTGTTTAAAGCAACAATCTTCAAACTTGTGTGAAATTAAGTAATAATATGAGAAATCATCATCAAAGGTAATAATTTACCCAGCTCTGTGTCTTACCCTCAAACTTATAGGACCACATGCAACAGGATAGAATAATTGCAATATAAACTCAGTTCTAGTATCTTACTTAAAACTTCTGATTATACTATTTCTAGAATCAAATTCTATGTCTTTGACTTGTAAGACACGTATTTAAGTCAATATTTAAATTAAAAGAAATGGCAATGCAATTATACACAAAGAATTTACCAACCGAAGATAATTGAAAGAAAGATTGAATCACAACTTGACAAATCCCTATTTTATTATATATTTTCATATTTTATTTGGGGGTTTTGTCATAATTATTGAGCCTAAAATGCCTTTATTAAGATAAATTGATATTAAGAGTAAATAGATTAAATTAGGACTAAAAAGAATAAAATTAGCAAAATAATCACAATTACTCTTAATCATTGATTCTTTGGAGGATTTGACCTTGGTTTAATTGTTTTCAATTGAAAATATTTGGAAATTTGGATTAAATCTGAATATTGCAATTTGGGTTTGAATTTAGAAAATGACAGTTTGGCATTATGAAATTACAAAATGTCAATTCAGTCTTGGCAAAACTAAGCGTTTTGGCATTGTTTTCCTTTAGGTCAGTGGAGATGATTAAGAGAGAGAAAAAGCACAGAGATGGGGGAGAACCAGCAGCCGCAACACACAACTTCATCACTTTGATCATCTCCATCTTCTCATCTTCAACCACTCCGCTGCCTTCTATACTCTCCGGCGACATTCACTCCAATCTCACCATCCTTTCCGTCTCCGGCGAGCTCAGAGTTGAAAAGACAGAACAGAACCAGGGGGCCGTGAGTGAGATCGAGAGCTGAGAGAGGAGACGAGAGAGCTGAAAGCAGAGAGACTTCCTTGAACTCCCACCGTCATCTCACCATCACTTTCACTCTCCTATCACTGGCGGGATTCTTCTCATAACACCAGAAGCAGAGCCACGAAGACACAGGCATATAATCGGATTTTCACCTGTTCCTTCATATTTACCATCGGTCGTCACCTGCTAGCAATTTCTTCTTCTGTTCTGAACTCATGCAGGCCGTGGCTTGCTCTGACTTGTCTGGGTTTAATTTCAGCTGTGCCTATTCCTCTGCTCTGATTTTATGTTCAAATCCAGCCCCTGTTTTTTAATTGGTTATGTGCTAATTGGTTACTTTAATTGCTTATTTCATGGCTGGATGTTTGAATCTGAGAATGACTATGTTTCTTAAATCCATGGATGTGAGTGGCTGATTCCCTTAGCTTTTGGGGATGAATTGGAGGTGATTTGAGGGAAGTTTATTTTATTTATAGTTCATTATATTTGTGATTTCTTAGGTTTAAGAATTCATTTATGTAATGAGACTATGATTTTAGTTATGATTTTTATGGATTGAGTTGTTGTGATTTATAATTTGTAATGAGGATTTGTACTCATCAATATATATATGGTTATATATATGTTTATCTATGATTTCATTGTTTCTCTCTATTTAACATGGTATTGTTGGATAGTTTGATTGAATTGGAATTGTAGTTGAACCTAAATGCATTACTTATTCCATAGTCACTCTCTAAGGGGTTTTAATAATGCTTAAATTAATGGGTTTATGAGTTTAATCATTAGACTCAATGATAATTGAGGTTTGGTATTTTAGGAAACTTAGAGAAACTCATTACACTAAGAGGGCTTAATAGCATTTCAACGGTAGGGGTTCCTCTCTTGTGATGCTAGACTCATTGGTTAATGAGGTTTGGTATTTTAGAAGTTTAGGTTATTAACTCTCTAAATATCTTAATTGAGCAAAGATAGCCATTAAAAATCATTTCTAAGAGCATCTTCTTCATTTGCATTTCTTACCCACTTTTATTCTTCCTTATTTGAAAAATCCCAATAAAATATATTTTAAATTGCATTCAATTCATAGGTTTAGAAATCAATTAATTATGTTTTACCCCTATCAATTTTGCATTGTAATTATTTAGTTTACTAGGAATTAGTTTCATAAACGGCTCCTTGATAAGAGAACGATCCTGAATTGTTTGCACTATATTGCATTTAATTTGTGGTAATTTGTAATTTGACCCCCAAGGCGGCTAAGGTTGTGTCAAATCACAACTATACAATTTTATAGGGCAATTCATACTATTTTGTTTTCCTTGTTAAGCCATATATGTCTCGTAACCTTTTCTTTACTAAGCTGACATCTCAACTTCAGTATTACCATGACTATTTGTCAATGGCTTGACAACAAATTATTTTTATAAATACCAGATATTTTGATTGTCCCCATTAAGTTTATAAATTATGTTCTTGGTAGCCTCTCTTGGCTTAGCTACTCAAAGTATCCTACACACAAGATTATTCATAATTTATTTAATCCAAGAATTTATCAATAATATAATATATTGAAGTATACATCATCATGTACTTGTATTATTCCTAACTAGAAAAATAACAACATTATTGGGTCTATGATCAGGAGAATACATTTGTACCTCCCATCACACGGATTCCAACTATGCCATTATTGTCTATCAAGAATTTCATACAAATACCTTAAATAATATACTCAATTATTACTCTCAAAAGACTCATTCTCTAAGAACTCCCACTTAGATAGAGTATATGACGTTCTTGAAAGAGTCATTTTTCAAGAACTCCCACTCATAAAGGATATTTTGACTTCTTCATGCTTTCATCACATTATATTCATAACGTCTTATTAACCTCTTATCTGGGAGTTGGAAAAACTTAATAGTTTTTCTAAGTTCTCTATGCATTTCATTTATGTACATTTTAATTTCCAGCCAAAAATACTTCCTCTAAAGAGTTAAGTCTCCATGCTTCTCAAACCTAGTTTAACAAGTTCTCAACAACTATCATTTTTCTAAAGTTGCAAGAATTTTGTGTCTCCTATTATTTCAACAATCTTTCAAATTTTCTAAAAGAAATATGCCATATATCTTATTCAAACTATATTTGTTTCCTAATAGAAACATTTTGTATTTCTTTGTAAAACTCTATAGTTTCAAGTATTGGGAATTTGGACTTGGTTTAGGACTTTATTCTTCACTTAAGATGGGCCTTTACTCCTTACCCAAGGAGTAATATTTTCCTGAACTCCACCATGATCTAGAGTTTGGACATTAAGAAATCTCTCCATTTGAGATTTTCTTTCACTTTGATCTGACACTGCTTCCTCAATATCTGATCCTTCACTTTTACCTCCTTTCAGGTTGCTCTGGATTTGAATCTTGACATCTTAAGATTCAGGAGATTCAGGTTCCTCTTAGGACTGATCTTCTTAGTTCTCTTCCAGTTGCTCATCTTATTTCATTTTAAGATTAATTATAACCTTACTTTGGATTCTTTCATCTTGATCTTCTATCAAAATATTCTCCTTCTAGATTGTCACTTAATTTCATATTCCAATCGAAAAATCCCTATATCATTTGCTACTCAAAGGCTCACATTTCTCTAAGTAATTTATGTTTGGAACAACATTCAATGGCTTTAACTAAAAAACTTGTTTATTTTTTTTTAAAGCCATCAAGTTCAAGTTTAGATATATGTTTTTCAAAAGACTAAAATATTTTGATTTAGTGCTTCTAAAAACACTTTTAAATCATATCTATCTCAAATAAAAATAAGACAAAACACTACAAATATATTTTCAGGATTTTTAAGCACATAAAAAATCACTATTATAACATTGAAAAACATTTAAAATATATCCAAACATGTTTTAAAATAAACATATCATATGTCTAAATATAGATAATGAATTTAGGGATTTTTAGAAACAAATTATGTCTCAATTGGAGTTCAAATGCCCCTTCACACGTTCCTAGAAGAGTGAGGAATTGAAAAATAAATTAAAATAAAACAGAAAAACCCACTATTTTTTTTAATGTGACACAAATCCACTCCATCCTAAGTCCAGAATTTTTTTTATGTTAAACCTGTGGCCCAAAAAAATAGAGCCCAGAAGACCCTTTTTATTTAACTTCGGCCCGAAAACACTCCATAGCCCAACAGATTTTTTTTAAAAAAAATAATTGAAACGCATTGTTTCATTAAACGGTGAGGAGGCGCCGTTTCAATTGAAACGACGTTGTTTAGGCGACAATCAAAACAGTACATTTTGGCCGTCCCTAACCTCCAGTCGGGTTATCGGAACCGGCTGTGGGACAACGGGTCGGGTTCGTCTGACCCGACTCGTTTTCCTGTGATATCTCCGTCGTCCATCCTCCTTTTCCAACGTTCTTGGTGTCTATCTCTTCATCTTTTCGATATAGACACAATGAAACTAATTTCATGGTCAAAAATACTGTTTTTGCATGACCCAATTTCCAAAACCAAAGACCACCGAAAATGATATTGTTCATATTGTTTTCCATTCCGTTTCTATATAATTCTTGGGTATCGTTTTCTTGTCCTCTACCTGATTTTATGGTCTTTTTGGCCTAAAATCTAAGTTTTTGTTAAACTCAATCTCACAATTTGAGTTTTCAAAGATATTCATCCAGTATATATCTATATTTTTTCTTGCAATATTTCAAAGGCTTTCTTATACCAGAAAATATAGGACTGAACGTGAGTAATATACCAGAATTATCTATACCATCCGTCATAAACGAAAAACATGCTAGAATAAGAAATAACAAAGAACAGAAACACATTCTAATATACAAGGATAGTACTTCAACGGATGCATTGACGATTTTAAGAATATTTATTATATTCTTAAGCATCAAAAAAAATATGACAAAAATATGTTCCATGAATTATTTAATCAAACATCAAGGACTCATACATAGCGGAAACTAAATAAGAGATATATTAAATATTTATGGAATCATACAGGTAATTGAAATCCAATAACAAAGGTATGATATAGGCCAAAAAGAAAATCGTATTGCTCCCATAAGAAAAATAATATTATGCATGCCTCAAGAAAAAGAAACATATATTTGGAGAACAATTATACATAGATATTATAATCTCATACAGCCTACAATAACAACCTGTCTCTGATACCATGTAAGAATTTTGAGTGTACCTGGAATCTGATTGACTCGTTCTTTCTTTTTAAGGAGCTTTTTATTGAATCCTAAATAATCTAAATGTCATACAAATTCAATGAAAACAAGGGGAAATTGGTTTTGGATTTTACAAATTAATAGCTAAAAGAAAATGCAATCTAATAAAATGCTAGACTAATATTTTTGGTATTTTTTATAAAAATGGGATGATAAATGAAATATGAATGAAGTGAATTCTCTTGAAAAATTGGTTAATTGGCTATCCTAGTTCATTAAATAATATGGGAGTTTGAAATCCATCAAGTCTTAAGTAAAGACCTCAAGCAAACGCGTTGAGTCCAATTTATCTAATTAATGACTAATCCTATGATCGCATTCATAGTCATTTCTTAGATGAATTGTTAAAAACCACTTAATGTGTGAAATGGATTAAATTAATGTAATTGTTTCCTCGAATATGAATGCACAATCGTGACACTGAAATTAACCCAAATCAATTAGACAAACTAGTGACACATAGCAAGTATAATCTCAATGAATTAATAGGAAATATATACCATAAATCAATCAATCACAAAAATTCCAATCTAACCACAATATAAGCAATCTTAGTTCAACAATATAGAGTCCAAATAACTCAACAAAATCCTACTGAAAATACCTTAGAATGTAGCTAAGAATTACAATAACAATCGGAAATTCATAAAGAAACTAAGAAAGAAAACTCCCCCTTGAAGCTCTTAAACTCAAGCCAAATCTTCAATCATCAAGAGTTGAAAGGCTCAACCAATCATGGAGCTAAGTACTGTTACCACAGAGCTCACAATCAAACCAGCCATGGAAATGAAGTAATGGTCAGAATAATGAAGAATTGCAGTGGGAGCTATCAGTCCAAAGGAGAACACAACAAAGAGAATGTGACAATGGTAGGACAGGGGAAATACGAAGGTGATAGTGATGAAGATGAAGGAGGTTCGGTGATGGTGATTAATGGAGGTGATGGCGAGTTGCAGCTAGGAGAAATGGTGGACAAAAGAAAGCAGAGCTGACGGTGAAGGAAGGAGAATCAAGGACGACGGTGGTGGTAATGTGGTTTCTCTCTCCAGTTTCCTCATCCAAGCTCCAGATCGCTGCTGGTTTTGCCACGCCCCCTAGCTCACAAATTCACAACTCCCCTTTAGATCTCTTGCCTTCGACTCTCAGCTCAAAACTCTAAGCTCCCTCTCTTGTCGGCACTATGATGCAGTGTGGTAGAGAAGCAACGTCGCTGGTGTCAATGGATGGTGAGATGGTTGTGGTTGCCGGTGACATTGGAGCCAAGGTGGAGGAAGGAGATCGAGCTTGCACTCAATCCGTGGCGCCACACTCTATTGCTATCAGCTCTCTCTTTTTTTAATCTGTCCAATCTCGGGTCTGTTCAACTGATGGAAGAGGTGAGGTTTGTCAAAACTTATTTGACCAAGGACTTGCTTGCAAACTATAAAAGTTTGTGAAGAAGGGACTACCATGATAATTTCAAAATGTTGGTAGTACCAACTGTGATTTCAAAACTTATGGGTACTTTTTTGTAAATTTCTCTAGAACTCTTTCTCCACATATTTGTAATTTTCAGAAACTTTTGGGTATTTTCTATAATTTCTCCCTGTCCTCAAAATTTAATTCTCACCCTCCAAAAATCTTCAATTTCTTTCAAAACACCAAAATGTAAGATTAACCACAACTATAGTATTAAAAGTCCAAAAAAACATATGTATGAATAATTAACAAATTTATGACTATTTTTCCCTTAATTACAATTAATTCAATACAAATGTCCCTAACTCAAATTAGTGCTTGATCATGAAATATTGTTCCAAAAAATGCATTAAAAATCTCAAATTAATCATGAAAAATCATGTAAAAATATGGTTCAATCACCCATGCCCTCCCCACCCAAAAAACAATAAAGCATGATCATTCATGCACCGTCCCAATTATGTGAATATTACTGCCTCTACTTTCATGGTGTAAAAACTACAAAAAGAGAACAAAAGAGGATGATTGCATTATTGTAGATAACATCTAGATAATTCAAATATCGATTGTCTTCCATTTGCATGAACCACACCAACCATCAAATAGTCAGTCGCTTCTGATAATCGTGCCATAACTAAGGCAGCACCAGACCTTGTGGTATAGAAACCAAAACTCAATGTGTTTATTCAATCTCAGATGCTTTTACAATGAAAAACGAAGCCTATTTATAACCAAACTCAAAACCTCATAAATGCTTAAAATAATGGAAAAGTCAATTCTGGCAACCTTCACCAAACCCCTCACGTCATTGCATACATCACATGAAGGTCAACGTTGGCTGCAACTCATTCTCTTGTTCACATTCTCATTCTCTGTCTCTGTTCTGTTTCATTCCCCCGGGGTTGGACAGGACTCGTCCTCGAGTCAAAATCAACATCATCAATATATGGAGATAGATCCGCAACGTTGAAAGTGGCGGAAACACCGTAAGCACCAGGCAATTCCACTTTGTAAGCATTATTATTAATTTTCTGTACGATCTTGAATGGACCATCAGCTCGCGGAGATAACTTGGCGTTTGGTTGTTTAGGAAAACGTTCCTTCCTCAAATGTATCCAGACCAAATCCCCCACATCAAAGACTTGATGTTTCCGATGCTTGTCTCGTTGTGCCTTGAGTTTCAAATTCTGCTTCTGAATCGTATTACATACCTGCTCATGTAATTTCTTAATTTCCTTAGCCCGCTGGTCTGCATTGACACTATATTGTTGCTTATCAGAAGATGGTGTCAAATCAAGTGGACTGAGAGGACGGGTGCCATAAACAACTTCAAATGGACACTTTCCAGTTGCTTGATTGACTGAATTGTTGTAGGCAAATTCAATTTGAGCAAGAATAACATCCCACTGCTTCTTAATGGTATAGAAACCAAACTCAAATGTATTTATCCAAATTCTTAATGTATTACAATGAAAAACAACCCCCTATTTATACTAAAACCAAAACCTTATAATTCTTAAAATAATGAGAAAGTCAGTTCCGGCAACCACACACCAACCCTCTCCCCCTGTTCAAACGTCAGTGCTTACATCATAGCAAGGTCAACGTTGGCTGCTGTTCACATTCTCAACGTCTCTGTTTCATTGTTCTGTTTCATTCCGTTTCTATTTCATTCTCCCGGGGTTGGACAAGACTCGTCCTCGAGTCACAAACAACATCATCATCAATAAATGGAGATAAATCTGAAACCTTATGCTTAAGTAAAAAGGACTTGGACTTATTTTTGATTTTGATGTGTTTATCTGGTGGCAATGGTTCGAGCTGAATCTTCACATCATCCTTCTGAAAGGAATATGTGTTTGCATAACCGTCGTATAGAGCTCGTCGATCATATTGCCAAGGTCTTCCCAGAAGAAGATGACAAGCGTCCATCGGAACAACATCACACCAAACTTCATCGTGATACCTTTTTCCAATAGAAAAAGTAACAAGGCATCGTTTTGACACTTTCACTGCGCTTCCTTTATTGAACCATTGGAGCTTGTATGGGTACGGATGGTTGTGAGTTGGTAGTTGTAACTTTCCTACCATGTAGTTAGAGACTACATTTTCACAGCTTCCGTTGTCAATAATGACGTCACAGACTTTACCTTGAGTAGTGCAGCGAGTATGAAAAATGTTGTGACGTAGCCACGGCTCTTCTTTTATTGTGGCTGTATGCAAGCTTCGTCTAATCACAAGTGTTTCGCCTTGATCAGGAGGAATGACTTCTTCATCAAAAATTGGCTCTTCATCAAAGACAGGTTCTTTGTCGGGTATGAGCTCCTTTTCTTCTTCAAAAACTGCAGAAGTTTCCCCTTCAATAATAGTAACAACTCTGCGGGTAGGACATTCTGAAGCGATATGACCGAACCCTTGGCATTTGAAGCACTTAGGTGCTTTGGAGCTACATTCCTTGGTAGCCTTTGTTGGAGGCTTGCTTTAAGAGTTAGACTGATATTCTTGTGTAGGCTTGCTTGAAGAGTTATGTTGATGCATTTGTGTAGGCCGATGCATGTGTGCTTCATGTTCATCAAAAGGAATTTCAGTGGAGGAAGACGGTTGAAACGGAAACCTTTTGGGGAACTGTTTCTCAATACGGATGGCTAGACGAATGACGTCATCTAGAGTCCAGTATTGTTGGAGCTGCACTGGATAGGCAATGTTAGTATTCAACCCTCCAAGATAACGAGCTATTATTTGCTCCTCCCTTTCTTGGATATCACACTTCATCATGAGCTTATCAAATTCCCTCGTATATTCCTCTACAGACATAGCCTTTTGGCGAAGATGATGTAACTGAAGGAAATTATCTTGATAATAATTTTCTGGAAGAAACTTAAGTGAGAGCTCGCGTCGCATCTTGTCCCACATTCGTATCTTGCTTTTTCCTTCTCTTTCACGCCTTCTTTTGAGATTCTCCCACCATATGGAGGCATGTTTCTTTAATTTGATGGCAACAATTTTAACTTTCTGCTCATCTGGAATCTCTTTGTACTCAAAGACTCGTTCAACTGTTTGTAGCTAGTCAATGAATTCGTCCGGTTGGAGTCTTCCCTCGAATTCAGGAATGTCTACCTTAATGTCATTAAGGCGGAATGACTATTGTTGAGGACGATGGCGGTAGTCAGTGGACGACGAACTATTGTTATCTGAATCATCCTCTGGATATTTACTGCGAGATTCTAACATGGCTTGCTGCGTTTGTACAGTGGTTTCCAGTTCCTGTATCCGGCGTCTCATCTCATCCATCTCAATCTCGCGTGTGTTTCTGCGTCTTGGAGGCATTTTGGAATTGTTCTTGGGAGGTTAGGTATAGGATGGAAAAGTACAAAGATATGATCGGTTTTTATGGCAAGTAAGGGTAAAACTGGAAGTTTTATGGACAAATGGGGTAGAAAGGTAATTTCTTGACTTTCAGGGATGGAAATGTAATTTTGGAAAATATCTGGGGTAAAAATGTAATTTCAGAAAGTTTTGGGGTCAGAAATTTAATTTTGGCAGAAACTTGGGGCCAAAATGTAATTTCTGAAAGTTGGGCTGACTGGGATTGATGACGTGGCAGATATGACACGTGGCAGTCAGTGATTGGATGACATGTCGCTGACTGGTCAGACAGTGATGACGTGGCAGCTGACTGGGTCGTCTTCAACCTCTGGACTCCGGCGACCGTCTGAAATTCCGGCGACGTCCGTGGAGGCGCGTGGAGGTGTTTTTCGGCGGTGACCGAGGCTATTCCTAGGTTTTTCGGCCTTCTGAACACGATGGTAAGGTCGGTTTCTTCAAAAAAACGCTCCGAGAGTGAAAATCCAACACCCCCTTTTTCTCACTTTTTTTTTCCCACCCACTCCTCACTCTTTCGCTCTCTGGCTCTCTAGAACTCAGCTCTGGTACCAAAATGGTATAGAAACCAAACTCAAATGTATTTATCCAAATTCTTAATGTATTACAATGAAAAACAACCCCCTATTTATACTAAAACCAAAACCTTATAAATTCTTAAAATAATGAGAAAGTCAGTTCCGGCAACCACACACCAACCCTCTCCCCCTGTTCAAACGTCAGTGCTTACATCATAGCAAGGTCAACGTTGGCTGCTGTTCACATTCTCAACGTCTCTGTTTCATTGTTCTGTTTCATTCCGTTTCTGTTTCACCTTGTGCCCCCACCCATACCAGCTGTTATGAACACAGGATCTAAGCCTTTAAAAGCGTTAGCAATTGCTTCTTTTGACTCCTCTGCAGCTTGATCCCCTAAAAGTGGGATTCCTACCAATACCTACACTTCTCTATCAAGTAATTTGAGTCAAAGGTCACACAAGTATGGATTTTAGTCATGTGCATAAGCTTAGATTCATAGGAAATTAAGTCAAATAAATGAGGCTCCAAAATAAATGAGAAAGAGTGACTACCTAATCCATAAGTAAGAAATTCCCCAACTTTAATTGGATTCTCCGAAGTAGAACGTAACAGTGCCTGGGCATTAGTATTTATTGCATAGAAGTCTACTCCCTAATCAAAATGAAGTACATTTGAACTTAGTATTCACATTTTTTTGTCCGAGAACTTTAGTAATCACTTAAAGATGTGGAAAAACGTGGAGGCTTCTAGGTAATAGGATAACATAACAGGAGATTAGGGAAAAAAATAGCATATGACAACTACACAAAATTTCATTCACCAAAAACTAAAAGTAAAAAAATATCATCAAGGTGGAACTATTTGGAATCTGATTTAGACCAGCCACCTGGGAGATTTTGGTATAAAAAGTAAAAAATATGAGTCCTATAAAATCAACACTGGAAACTACAAGGTTATAAAAATAACGAAGGATCAGAAGCTTATCAAATTAAAGTTCCACACATGAGGAAGACCTGGACAGCCATTTTGTAGGTCCCACTCCCTCCCCACCCAAAAAGCAATAAAGCATGATCATTAATTCACTGTCCCAATTATATGAATATTACTGCCTCCACTTTCATGGTAAGAAAACAAAAGAGAATGATTGCATTATTGTAGATAACATCCAAACAATTCAAATATTGATTGTCTTCCATTTGCATGACAATATATATGGCCTGGTTCGACAAAATTGGCAAGAGCAAAAGAAGACGGACACACTGTATAATGGCCGGTCCATGAATACTTTTCAAATGCAAATATTTCTTTGAAATTAAGGGATCAAATTTTCACAAAAACAATTGGATAGAGTCGCATGACCAAATGTTGGCATGATGACATTTTAAAAGGGACTCATATATCGCATCTCAGTCCTCGGTTTAAATAGGTCATTCAAAATTTTTCGAAGGAAGTTTTTCTTAGAATGGCTCGCAACGTGTGTAGGGGTCCTTGTTTTCACCTAATCCCTTGAGATCCCTCCCCAATTGCCCTTCCCTACCTTCTAAAAATCCTAGTAAGAATAGCCCGTGTTCGTCCTCCGTCCATGGAACCCCTAATCAAGCACCCACAAATATCTCTTATCATACTATATCAAAAGGCATAGTTCATTTTCAAGTAATCTGGAGATTTCAAAAGTCTAACATTATCCAAATAGGCTAGAAATTTCAGCAGAGAAATCAATTGTACTCTCACCAATAACAAATTTCAAATAATAAACCATGACAGAGATATTTAGAACTGAACATGCCACTTTCAAAAATCTATGGAGCATATAATACCAAATACAAAGAAGCAAAAAGAAATTTCAAATAATTTAATCATCAAGGAAATTAATCCGACCTTGTTTGTGCTCATGCTTGCGGTGCTTTCCAGAATTATAAACAACAGCATCGTCGGCGGAGGCATATCCGGCAACGAGAACATTTTCCTTATTGTTATTCGAGCCATTTTGAGGATGCTCGTGTTGCAAAGATTGTTCATACTCATACTCTTCCTCATGGAATCGACAACTCTAATGCCGAACAACATAATCTCGCCAGGCAGAGGTGGCGGAAGAAGCATCACCGTCAATGGAGGTGGTGGAGAGTGATTGAGACATGCTAAGATCAGATGTGCTTGGGCTTGGGCTTGGGCTTGGGCGAAGTGATGAAGAAACCTCATCATTTTTTTGGAGGGAGTCAGGGGAACAAAGGATACCGAGAGAGAGGTTAGAGTAAGACATATCCTAAGAAAGAGGGGAGATAAAAGGATGCAGGAAAGAAAAGTGAAACTAGAGGAGAGAGAATGAACATTCTTCAAAAAAGGGACTACTAATGGAGGGAATTTAAATTTTTGAATTTAAAATCATCTAGGAGGGAAAAAGTAGGCACAGAGCTAGATGCAGAAGCCGACACTGTTCACGAGCTGCTACTGTTTATTTGAACAATAAAATTAGAGAGAAGCGGCATAGATTGTGTTGTTAGCTTGGCTCAATAGTGATTGAAGTTTATTGTATATAGATTCAGTTCGAAGCACTACCGGTCACTAAATGAAGACACTTCTCAACGAGGATTCAAACCTTGGTAAAGTGATGTTTGTGAGAGACTAGCTAACCCATTCTAGTAGACTCAACTTCGTCGGCAGGGTTGTACACTTTAAATGCATCTCACTTGGTAAAATAATGTTATATGTAAAATATTTGTTGGGCTATAGGATATCACTCCTATGTAGAGGCTTAAGTTTTAAATTGTTCAATTTTATTTACTTCTTATGTGAGGCCCATATGATAAAAATTTGAAGAAAATTATCTTTATTATATATTTCATTTCCAAAAATAACTTTGTCTAATATATGATTGGCATGCCAACGTGATTGTATGAACAAGTTAGGTCAAATTACGCAAAATTTCCCTGGATTTTATATTATAGGGCATTCTACTGTGCTTAAAACAAGATGATTACATAACAAGACCAAGTAGGATTCCTAGGGCATTCTACTGTTAGGCATTCTACTTGGGCATTCTACGCTTTCCTGGTCAATGATCAGAGTTTGTGATTTCATTTACATACAGAAGTTTGAATCCCATTCCTTGTCAATATGTAAAAATCATATTAGCTGTAGTTAAGTTTGCAAACTAAATTTTCTTTAAACCTATGCAAATTACCGCGGATGCTAGATTTTTGTTGAGACTTGCTGCGGATGCTAGATTTTAGTTCCAAATTATGCTATGCATTGTGCGACCTTCTTCTTGTTGTTGTTGTTAAAAATTTATCCTCAAGGTTGCGACAATCGCAATAATCTCTATGTTTCCTTGTGTAGCCCATATGGTAGACTTATTCCGGTTTTTAAGATTGCAATCGATGATCATTATTCCCCCTATACCCAATAAAAGGGCTCAACCAGCTAGGCCGTGGTTTTGGGTAGAGTTAGGGTTGGGAGTTTTGCCGCCTTCAAAAATGCGGACTGCGCAAGCTTACATTGTGTAACCTGTAGGCCAATACAGGCTAGCCCTTGAGTTGACTTGCAATTTGAAAAAAAAAAAATTGAACATATTGTGTGTTATCAATCAAAATGTCAAACAAAAGAGGCTAAAAGAGTGTAATGGGTCTAGGCCCTTTATATCACCAAAAAAAGTGACTAAGAGAGCGTAATGAGCCCGGCCCCTTTATATCACCGAAAAAAGGGGACTAAGGGAGTAGTATAATGGGCCTGGCCTCTTTTTTCTGATAACAAGGATTGACTCCTTTATATCACCGAAAAATAAAGAAAAAAAAGTGTGGTCTAACCCGTATTCCCAGCTCTAATTCCCTCCCTAATCTATTTTATAAGATCCAAATTACTGAATTGTGTGATTTAAAAAAAAGTTCAAATAAGTTAAAAGTAATAAATATATCGGAAATGTAATTTTTCTTCTAAATATGCCTTTATTTATAAGTGAGTAAACAAGAGAGTAATAATGAGAAAAATGATTATCTAATGCTCAGACAACCCCAAATGGATTTTATAAAGAGGGAGTGGGATTAAAAATTTGAATCTTGTAAAAAGGGAGGAAGAAAGTACTTCTTGGCCTCAAAAAAAAAAAAACACTTGGGTTGATATAAAATACGGGGTCCGTGGGTGTTTGGGAACACTTATTTTTTGAATATAAGTGCTTATTACGCAAGCCGAGATAAAACTTCTCTCACATACTTACCTCGTATACCGTAAATCACAATTTATAAACACTTATTGCCCAAAAATAAGCTATTCCAAACGAGCACGGAGTCACTTTGCACAGTTAACAATACCCGTGGTCAACAACGATTCAAAATGATATCAGAGCTTGAACATTACTATCATTTCCAAGTGCTGTCACTCGCAGAGGTGAAAATTAACTGTTACTGTTCTTTTCAGAGGTGAAAATTTTCGGACTTTCTACACTTCTGCAAAGCGGGGTCAGAGCAAGTGGCTGGTTATGTTCTCCACACTGCGAAGGGTGCTCTCCTATTCTGAAAGCATCAACAAATGATTTCCGATTTACATCTTCACAATATATGTATACATTCAGCAGATAAAGTTTTCATAGAGTTGATGAATGGGGATGTGTCTAGTGATGTTAATGTTAAAAGGAGCAGACTTAGATTGCCTAGTACTCCTTAGGAATTTTAATGAAGTCAATGTACTGCAGGTGATTACGTAATTTTCCCACAAAAAAATTGAAATCAGAATATTCTGGTCTGTTGATCAGTGATTGGCTTAATAATTTAAGTGTTGTGCTTATGTAAAATCAATGTTGAGTGATTTGGACTTTAGTTTTGGAGATACTGCATCATTTCTAAAGGAGACTGGATGGAATGATAACAGATCATGAAGCTTTCAAAAGTTATGGATTTGTTGAAACTCCTCACAATCTGATGACGAAATCTCAAGTTCAAGTTCTCACTCGGTAATGTGATGTTATATGATAAAATATTTTGACCGTAATTGGATGACACCTTTTGCTTAGCGTATAATACCAGATGCATTATCCCAGATACTATGATATGTTGGTATATCATATAACACCATATCAAACAGTTATCGATCCAGCATCCAAGACATGATGATATGTGAGATGATAAAAACTTGAGATGACAATTGCAAAAGTAAGACAGATCATTGATATTTAACCATTCATAGTACAATATGGTATTAGTATGTTTCTTCTTATATAAAACACAAAATAATACCCCATATTGTAAAGAAGGCTGACGTTATACACAGGGATCCATCACTCTTAACTGATGCAGGGATTATTTGCGGGTAGTCCTCTTTCGGTTTGATTGAGAAGGCTTGGTTGCTGAAACATCCTTTGAACTGAAAGTGGCATACTCTTCATCGCTTTCACTATCAAAACTGTCAGTTTTGTCTGTGTCTTGCTCTTGGGGAGATTTTTCAGCAGCTTCTCCTTTAGAGATCTGATCTCGAAGCTCTCTCAGTTTTGCTTTCTTAGAATTCAACACGTCTAGAAACTGGAGCAGACAATGACCTGGTCAGTCAACTCAGTCGTAATAATGTATGGAGAAAAGGAAAACAGCGAGCAAGATTCGATACTACCTTCATTAGGAATGCGGACCAAGCAGAGCATTACTTCAAAGGATTAGACTTGAGTGCATTTCCTTGTATCTTTATTATCAGGATTTCTACTTGAAACATGACAAGTGTAACATTTTTATGAAACCAAAACAAATGTATGGCTCAAGTGAGAAAACATATAAAAAAAAAGGACTTGTCATATTGTTAGAGAAAAAACTCGTAAATAAAACAGCTCTAAATTGAAGTGAGAGCTCAGGAGTGACCTTAGCAAAGATTTCAGATTCAAATTCCACTTTTTCATTAGCGAATCTTTCACTCTGGGACAAACACGTCTCAGCCTCCACTTTCATCCTCTCAAATGATTCAGTTTTTCTGACAACTTCTTCCTGTGGTTAATGTAGGCATGCATAATTATGATAAACAGAAAAGGAGAGGTCTTGTGTGAGCCAATGCTACTTGTTTTATGAAATAGTGAATCATACAAACATCCAACCCGATATTAAACAAATGATCACTTTCCCTACTCATGTTCTTAAAGGACTTAGTTTATGGTGGCAAAAAATGGAAACAAAGTAGTCTATTTCCTATTATCATAAAATCTGTCCACTCTTTTTGAACCATCAACCAGGACAATTTGTTGAAATGAAATAAGTTCCTTGTATCTGTAATAAAATATCATCAGCCACATAATAGTTTCCCAACTTATTTGCTTGTTACTCAAATGTCCCAAAGTTATATATACTTCCTAGTCAAACAAATAATGTGACATACATAAGAAACGTTCCTTGATAGCATAGCACTTCACGGGAAATGTATTGTGCTTCAAAGAACTAAAATTTCAGGTTAAAAAAAATGAATAAAGAGGCCTTGACATGCATTCAGGTGCGTTTGTCACAAAAAATTTCCCTATAAAAAGTTCAGACACATGGCAGAGCATCCCATAAATGGTATATACTTATGTTGCAATAGACAATAATAATCAATTTGAGGAGTCAAATCTTTAAGCAAGCTGTCTGTCAATTATAGCAAGTTTAGTGATCTCATTTCTTTGGTTGGGTTCAATTAGCGTAAACTTTATACTAGTTGCTCACAAGAATAACATAAATGTACTCTGAAAGTGTGGCAATCAAAATAAAAGGAATACTGCTATCTACGCTTGTTGATCAACATGCTTGAAATAAGACTGATACCAGAGGAAATCTCCATGTAACTTCTTGTCCAGCAGAGCTAACCAAATGTGCTTAAACATGACATCTCCAACATCACGCTCACAAAAAACAAACTACTAATAAATATGTACAGACAACTGGATGACATAGAGTGACTGTGATAACATTTGTTTAAAATACGCATTCATGAATCAGGGTAATGCAGAGTCTTACACTTAGCGTTATGTTTGCATCCATGAGAAAGTCCAGTATTTCCGCTGTGGTTTTCTTACTATTAGGACAGTGCTGGCATTTCCATCTCCATTGCAGCATTGTTCCTTCCTTCTCGAATGTCCATGACAACTGCTTAACATTCAGACAATACAGGCATGGGAAAAAGTAGTTCTTTTGGTCAAATTGGATACCACAGAATTTTCAGCCTTCGAAGACAATCAACATTAGCAGTCACGGTGGCCAAAAGATAATTGCACTTACTCTTTTATGCCCATCACCGGCATCAGCGAATCCGTATACAGAGTTAGGTTGCTGAAACCCTAAGTATCGCTCAGCCAATCGCACGTACTCCGATACCGGCTGGTCCCACTGAGTAGCCGGCGCCGTCACCTCCTCCTCCGATGCTACCAAAAACAGTAAGAGAAGGCGAGGAATAAGAACTTCATTTTATAATTGCTCTAAGAAATTAGAGATTCTCATCGAGAAAAGAAATCGCAAACCATGACAAACCCAAGCATTGAGGCCATCTGTTATGGAGAGGTCAGTGTGTATCATACGAAGTACCCTTCACAAATATGGGTTCAGCATCTGTGGGATCGCCTGTATTAGGAAACTGTAGCTTTAGGCAATTGTGCCTCTTTGTCTCCATTTCTGAGTCGTTGTCTTCCTCTGTGAAAATCTGGGAGTGAAAAAGTTTGTCTTTTCCCGCCTTCTGTTCCTCGCCGGTTCAAAACCGTGCAGTAACTACGGTCACCGTTCTTGCCCTTTTCGCTGGGTTTCGAGTGCTTTTTAGATATTTACTACTTTTTTTAGTATTATCCCTTTTTTTTTTTGTCATTTTACTTTGGAAGGATGCTGATAAACTTCTATTTTATTATATATTTTTATATTTTATTTTAGGATTTTGTTATAATAATTGAGTTTAAAATATTTATTTTATAATTAATTGTGATTAAATATGTTTAAATGAAATTAAAATTGAAAAAGATAAAAAATATCATATATTTTATGATTTACCGTAATTGATTAATTTTTAAAATATAAGATATTACATTTTCCATTTATTTTAATTACAAATTAGTTTTTGAAAAGTTGCAGAAACGAACCTAGGATTTTTGGAAATTACAAGCTAAATGAGTAAGGATTCAGAGCATCACCACAGCCGTGGCTTTCTTTTGTCCAGACCATGACGCCTCTGGCTCTCAACACAGCCATGACTCCCCTGTTCTGAATTTAATTGCAGCCCCAAGTCAAATTGAATTAATGTTAATTGATGATTTAATTTGTAACTCAATGGCTGAGTGTTGGTGGTCTTCAATGTCTGGAATTTTGAACTTATTTGGTGAAGCTATTCTCATGAGTAGCTGGGCAATTTTGTGTTCTTAGAGATGAATTGGATATGGTTTGAGCTCACATGTGCTTCAAATGAGAGTTTATTTTATCTATAGCTCATTATATTTGTGATTTCTTAGATTTAGGAATTCATTTATGTAATGAGACTATGATTTTAGTTATGATTTCTATGGATTGAGTTGTTGTGATTTGGAATTTGTAACGAGGATTTGTACTCATCAATATATATATGGTTATATATATGTTTATCTATGATTCTATTGTTTCTCTCTATTTAACATGGTATTGTTGGATAGTTTGATTGAATTGGAATTGTAGTTGAACCTAAATGTATTACTTATTCCATAGTCACTCTCTAAAGGGTTTTAATAATGCTTAAATGAATGGGTTCATGAGTTTAAGTATTAAACTCAATGGTAATTGAGGTTTAATATTTTAGGAAACTTAGAGAAACTCATGACACTAAGAGGGCTTAATAGCATTTCAAGAGTAGGGGTTCCTCTCTTATGATGCTAGACTCATTGGTTAATGAGGTTTGGTATTTTAGAAGCTTAATGTATTAACTCTCCAAATATTTTAATTGAGCAAGGATAGCCGTTGAAAATCATTTCCAAGAGCATCTCATCATTTGCATTCTTCACACATTTCCATTCTTCCTTATTTGAAAATCCCAAAAATACCTATTTTAATTGCATTTAATTCATACTTTGAAAATCAATTAATCATGTTATCCTTATTAATTTTGCATTGTAATTACTTAGTTTATTAGAAATTAGTTTCATAATCGACTCCTCAAAGTGAAATGACCCGAGTTGTGCACTATATTGCATTAATTCAGTTTTATTCTTGATAACCCCGAGGCCCATTAAAGGGTGTTATTTCCAGTGGCGTCGTTGCCGGGGAGCCAAGAAATTGGTTTCTTAGTAACTAAGTGTCAGGTACTTTTGACTGAGGTAAGCCTTTAGGATTTTTACATACTTAGTCATAGTTTAGGTTGCATTTTAGTTTTTCATTTTGCATGTTTTCTTTAGCATACCACAACATTTTGCATCTTGCATAAAATTTTTTTGAAGAAATACAAATAAATATCTTGATTTTCTTTTGTTTTTGCATGTGCATTTGCATCTTACATTTCTTTTAATTGATTTCGCTTGCATTGTGCTTGGTTGATGTAAAGTGGTGTCATTGTATTTGAATTACTTGAGGATAACTTTCTTTTGATGCTATTTGAGTGCATAATTCCAATTTCCAAGTTGCAATGTTGGTGATATAGTTTTCCATGTGAATAGTGACTATTTTAATAAAACAATTGTCAATTTTCTTGCTTTCTCCATTTCTTCTTGTCCATACACATTATACATACTCACACACACTTGCACTCATTCCATTTCATATATTTTGCTTGAATTTGTGTGCAAGACAATTTTGGCACCACATTGTTACATTGATTGCTTGATAGCTTTGCATGTCCAATCATTTTGATCGAAAAATTGATCAATCTACTATCCTTGACTTTTGCATTGATCTAAGTGATTGTGTTTTTCAAGGTGTACTATGGACGGTGATGGTAATGGTCAACCAAGGCGTTGAACCATAAGGGATGTCATAAGATTTGATGTGGCTTATGATCCTTTCAGTGTTGCTTGCCCTAACTTGGAGGTCAATTTTGAGCTTAAGGGACCTTTACTTGCTTCACTACCTCGTTTCCATGAACTTGAAAAGGAAAACCCTTACAACCATCTCAATGCTTTATACGTAGCTTGCTCCAATATGAAGCCCATTGGTGCTCGTTTAGATGATGTGTTGTTAAAGGTATTCTGTTTTACTCTGGAAGGGAAGGCTAAAGAGTGGTACTTGATGCTACTAGGATATGTTAGTGATGTTTTTCATTCATGGGCTAATTTGAAGAAAGCCTTCTTGGACAAATACTTTTCTGATGCAAGGATTGTAGAGCTTAAAAAGGAGATCTATTCTGTCAAACAAGATCCTTTAGAGTCATTTTATGAATATTGGAGCCAATTTCAAGAGCTTCTAGCTAAGTGCCCGCACCATCAAATCAGTGATGAGCAAATTAAGTATTTTCACGATGGTCTTCTACCTAATGAGAAGGGTATTCTCGATGTTGTAGCTGGAGGTTCTTTGAAAGATTGCATTGCTAAAGGGGCACAGGCTCAAATTCGAACAAGAGCTAGAAACACCCAACAATACAATGTGAGGGAGCTAAGAGGAGTCTATGATATTGGTTCCAACAAGAGGATGGACTCACTTAAGTTTAAGATGGACATAGTCACTTTCCAACTTTCTTTCATTACATCTAAGCTTCGAAATATGAGTGTTCAACAAGTGACTCCTCCTTCTCATTCACAAGCTCTTGTGTCATCTAGGTGTGATTCTGTGATGCACATTACAAGTTTATGTCCGAACCGCCATGAGGAAGTTAATGCTATGTATCAAGGGAGACCAAACTCTAAGTGGGATCCTAATTCCAACACCTACAATGAAGGTTGGAAAACTCATCAAAACTTCCGGTGATGTAATGATGAACCTACTCCTTACAACGCTTCTTCTTCTCAAGCTTTGCAAACTCAACCTTATGTTCCAAACAATGATGACTGCATCTCGCAACTTCTCAAGTGTATCCAATCTATGCATGATGATATGAACAAGATAGATGCTAAAACTGAAGAAAGATTTGAATGTTTGGAACGTAAGATGGAGCAATAGGAGACTAAGTCTACTAACTTCAATTCCTTTGTCACTCAACTTTCAAATGGCATTAATGACAAGCAAACTCAGTCTAGTGGTGCTAAGCCTTCTAATATAGTCATCCATCCTAAATCCCTTATTGCTATGACCTTGAGAAGTGCGAAAACGGTTGGATTTAAGGACAATGATGATGATGAAGCAGTGGATGAGGAAATGGATCCACCTCTAGGAGATGATAAGGTTCATGATACAACTCCCAAACCAATAATGACTTATCAGAGGCGCAAGACAAGGGCACAATTAAAATCTTTGCCAGTTCCTCAACCCTCTCAATTGCAAGAAAATGATGAGTCTTCTCAAACTTCTAAAGAGGAAGCTCCTCATTCTGAGAGCAAGCAAGAGAAGAAACTCTTGGAGAAGACTTCAAAAACACAATATCAAAAGCAAAAGAGAGAGGTGATTGCACAAGAAGATGCAAGAGCCAAAAAGTCATCAAACTACGAGCTTCTACTCAAAGGTAATGAGGTAAACATTCATGATCTTCCTTTTCCTCATTCTTACTTAGCTAGTCAAAGAAATGCTGATGAGAAACAAGATAATGACTTGCTTGATATGTTTAGTAAGATTGAAGTGAATGTACTATTACTTGATTTGATTAAGAAAATTCCTAAGTATGTTAAATTTCTTAAGGAGTTGTGCACACATAAGAGGAAATTTCAACCAAACAAAAGAGTACAATTGTCCTCTAGTATGTCTGCTTTGTTTAAGCCACAACTTTCAGTTAAATGTCAGGATCCTGGTTCATTTACCATTCCATGCACCATAGGAAAGACTACAATTCCTAAGGCTTTGCTTGACCTAGGAGCTGCAATTAATATGATGCCTAAATCTCTATATAGAGACCTAGGGGTGAAGACCTTAAAACCTACCTCTATGATACTACAACTAGCAATCAAACCATAAGATATCTTGATGGCATCTTAGAAGACATTTTAGTTCAAGTTGAAGATCTAGTCTTCCCTGCAGATTTTTATGTGCTAGATATACCTAATGCCCGTGGGGATGGAGCTTCAATCCTAGGTAGACCCTTCCTTAGGACTGCCAACACTGATATTAGTTTGCAAAGGGGTTCTATCACAATGTCTATTGGGGATAGGTCTGTGAATTTCAACATGTATAAGCAAATAAAGCAGCTACATGAAGATTATTCTATGTGTGATGTTAATTTTGTTGATGGTTTGCTTGTTGATGAGAATGATGGTGATAATGACATGCACACCTCACCCACTGATTTCACTAACACTTCTTTTCTCCCTTTTTCACATAGTGTTGACGTGAGCTGTCCTGACACTTCATAGTTGGGTTACACTCTTTCCACGTCTTCAAACTTTTTAAATATTGATTATGTACTTGTGAAGTCTACTACTAACGCTAATGAGTTCGAGAAAGGCTTTGTTTCTGATAATCTTGCAGGAGTTAGTAGAGCTGAGAAGACTTCCAAAAAGAAGTTGTCCAAATTTTTCAAGGAGCTACATGCCTTGAATGCTAAACATGGACCACTGAGGGTACCTTGTGCTATCAACTCTGTCCTATCTCAACATCCAACTGAGATGATTAATAAAGCAAAGGTTGTTACTGCTATGGACATGGAGAAAGTAGAAAGTAAAGGGGAAGTAGAAGAGCCCATTCCTCCAAAACTTTGATTCAAGAAGATGTATAGGCGTCAACTTCTAATCACTAGTACACCATAAGTTGCTTTGGCATACCTCCAAATCTTTGATGAAAGCTATAAAGATCCCTTCCTGATGGATGATAAAGAGACCCAATTTCAAGTTGGTGACAAGGTCATTGGCCTATCTTCTACATATACAACACCAGGTGATGAACAACAAATAGATTTTGTTGGGCCATTCGAGATTTACTCCCTCTGTCACCATGGGAAGGTCATATTGAAGGATGCTTAAGGAAACTATTTCCAAACAAAAAAAGAGCCCCTTCGTCTTTTGAAGGGGAGCTATAAGCCTCCATAAAACTTAGGTTGCTTCTTTCCTTTCCTTGTCTTACCTACCATGTTAGTGATGACTTGTGTTATGTTGTTAGGCATGTGTGTTTGTAGGATAAGTGTGGGGGTAGAAGTCATTCTAGTAGAAAAGGTAGTTTTTAGGATTTTGATAGTAGATTTAGGATAATAAATCCTCATTGCATGTGTCTCTTGCCTATATCTTTACTTGTAATTGGTTGTTTAGTCATGCCTTGAGGACAATGCAAGAATTAAGTGTGGGGAAGGGATTGCTCTAGTCATAATGTTTTGGTTCATAAAAGTTGAGAAAAATTGAAAATTTTTGAACTTGGGAATTGGTTTTGTGAAGTTCTTAAATAACCCCTATTTTCACTTTTCTAATGCAACTCCTTGACATGTTTTTATGAAAATTTAAATGAATGATGATTGTGAAAGTCAAGCATTTTCAAGTGTGATTGCATTAAGCTTGAGTAATCCCTTTGCTTGATCAATTGAGTGATTGGAGTGTCTTTTGTGCAAATTTATTAATTTGGATACCTAGCTTGATTTTAGGAAGTTGATATGGTAGAGAAAAGCCTTGTTGGAAGATTCTTGAGCCTTGATTCTATTTTCTCATCATGTGTGTGTATTCACCTATACTTTAGTTAATCTCTAGAACTTGTTTAGGTTCTTTTTCAAAGCTACGTTAATGCATTGGATTTGTAGTATGATAGGGGCATTCATTTTATCACCTTCTACCCCAAACACAAACCGTTTATCATTTACCATTGTTTACCCCTTTGAGCCTTTCACTTTCATTTTTATTTAATGCTATGTTTGTATCATCTATCAATTTCTTCCTAGCACTAGGGTTTAACAAAAAAAAAAAAAAAGAGTGTTATTGTATTAGTGAAAAGAAAAGTGACATGTGAATAGTCAAAAAGAAAAAAAAAAATAGAAAGAAGAAAAAGAAAAAAATTGTAAATTTAAAAAAAAAGAAAGAAAAGAAAAGAAACAAACAAGGCGCTATGGTAAAATATATTAATTAAGTTTAGTTGTATAATGCTAAGTGATCTAGTAAATTATTTGGTGCAAGCATAGTATTTTGTTACATTTTCCATCCATTTAGCCTTTCCAACATTACAACCTTGAGAAGTCCCCTTGACTTTGGATTCTTGGCACATTAGTGGTAAAGATAGTAGAACCTTTACAAGCTTATGGTAGTTGCTAGAATAGGTGAATTGAGTGAAATTTCCTATGATTTGGGAGATGAGAGAAACACTTATTCCATTGAAAGCTCTATCATGTCTATCTTTATTGGTTTTGTTATGTGCTTAAGTTGATTTCTTTGCATTAAAAATTTCCATGAGCTTTAATTGATTTGAGATTGTGGTTATTCAATCTTAATGTAATTACATTCTTGCATAACTTGATGATTACAACATGGGGCATACATATTTTTGAAAATATTGGTTTTATTTTGCTCAGGAGTGCAAAAGGCTAAGTGTGGGGGAATTGACAAATTCATATTTTATTATATATTTTCATATTTTATTTTGGGGTTTTGTCATAATAATTGAGCTTAAAATGTCTCTTTTGTAATTAATTGTGATTAAATGTCTTTAAATGAAATTAAGGTTGAAAAAGGTAAAAAATGTCATATATTTTATGATTTACCTTAATTGATTAATTTTTTGAATATAAGGTATTACATTTTGGGTTTATTTTAATTGCAGATCAGTTTTGGAAAAATTGTAGAAACGAACCCAGGATTTTTGGAAATTACAAGCTAAATGAGAAAGGACTCAGAGCAAATTACAAAAGAGGGAATAAAAGTTTTGAAAATCGTAGTGAAACTCACAAACATTTTCAAGTTTACAGTTCAATCCCTTCTAAAAGAGTTTTCAAATTATTCCCTTTAGTCCCTTGGTCAAAACGCACGTTTTGACCAAGGGTTATTGAAGTTGAGCTGAGAGACGCTGGGAAAGGAGGAAGACAGAATCAGAAACGCGAGAACAGAGGCGGCCGAGAGCTGAGAATTGAATGGCAGAGAGCTGAGAGGAGGCGGACCACCACCAACGCCGGCAAGCGTCGACCGTCAACCTTCCTTCTCCATCTCACTGCTATTCTCCATCATCTTCTTCTCTGTCCTGAACCAAATTCGGACCGTCCACTACTCTGCAGCACATTAATTATCATGGCTGAAGCTTTTAATGTGTGCTGTGGGTTGGCTTTGATGATTGCACGTGGCTGAGCTTTTCTTTTCTCCCAGGGCAATGATGTTGGAGTTTTGAGGGGAGTGTTGCTTATCTAATTTCTTACTCTTTTCATTATAATAGTTGAATTCTAGGTTTAGGTTTAATTATTATGATAGTTTGATGTTTTGTATTGAGGTTTCATACAATTTGGGAGGTTGGATGTATTTGGATTTGATGTTGTGCATTTGACACTTTAAACTTTATTAGTAACAATTTTTTGTATTTGACTTGGTATAGCTTATGCTTGAAATTGTTATGAAAATATTATGTTTACAATCAAGGGTTATTGATTATTTGTGTTGGTGCATTAATTGAAACTAATTGTTAGAGTTTTAATTGGGCTTCGGTTAAAGGAATTAGACCTTACCATGTGTGGAAGTGCCAAATTAACCTAATTCAAACTAGTCTAGAAGGTCTTTGGGGCATATTTGGTTAAACTAGCTAACTCTTTCAATTAAAGCAATGATAGCCTAAGTCATTGCACTAAAGAATTATCAATTTCATGCCCATACCCACTCATTCCATTCCAGTGTTTTTATAAACAAAAAAAAAAAATCATAAAAAGAAGTAGTTTAGGACATGCATTTAGTCTAGAAATAGTTTAGGTAATATATTTTCATCCTTGTCAATTTATAGTTGTCACTTAATTAAATTAGGAACTTAGATAATTAGGCTTCACTTAGAGAATTGACCTAAGTTAGCATTACTATAGTACATATTAATCTAGTTTTTATTTGATAGCCTTTCACGACATGGCTTGTTATAGATGAAAGTTGTGGTTCTAATTATAAATGTCTACTTATTAAAGGTTTATAATGATTATTTTCCAAGTTTATACTTATTTATGAAAGTGTCCAAAGGAAAATAAATAAATAATAAAATTTAAGGGCAATCGGGAAAAACTTCCCCATTAGAAATTTAATTAGAGTGAATAATCTGATAAGTTTATAGATAAAAAAATTGGCTTTACTATGACTGAGGTCATTCTCACCAATTATATTTTTAAAAGGGGACTTTTCTCCAACTTTTCCTAAAATTTAAGTAATAATACATTAACTATTTTTATTGTCATTAAATTTATATTATTTTCCGTCATTTTATATCTGACTTTACTTTTGCATTAATCATTCAAATGATAAACTGACATTTTCAAAAGTTAATATAAATAGGCTAAATTACACAAACCTCCCAAAACTTTGGTTCATTTGCATACACTAAAAAAAAAACAGAGAATTAGTGACGAAATTTTGATTCCGTCGCTAATCCATCACTAATCCTGTAACTAAAATTAGTGACGAAATTTAGTGACGAAATTTTTCCATCACTAAATTAGTGACAAAATAGCATCCTGTTACTAAATTCCGTCACTAATTTCCGTCGAATTAGCGAAATTTTATAGATAATCCGTCCCTAATTTTTGTCACTAAATGTTTTGTGATAGAATTAGTGATGGAATTTTTCCGTCACTAATTTCCATTGCAAACGGATTTGTGACGGAAATTTATGACAGAAAAATTCTATCATTAAATTCCGTCTCTAATTTTCATAACTAATTCCGTCCAATAACACATAAATCTTTTGCTCATGATTAGGACAGTTGCACCACATTTCTTTGAATCTCTCACATGTCTCGTGAAAAGTTCACCTGGTTCTTGTGCAAAACCTAATAACTCAGCTCTTTGCACTGCTCGTCAACCCCTTGGAATGAATCTTGTTTTGAATAGAGAAGTTAGGGTGTCCCATGTAGACATAGAATTGGGAGGTAGAGCTATGAGCCAAGTAGTTGCCTTTTTATCTAATGACATGGGGAAGAGTCTCAGTCTTAGTACATTAGAAAACATTCCTTGCTGTTTGAAATTTTCGCACATTTGAACAAATTTTGTCAAATGCTCAATTGGATCTTCATTCTGATTCCCAGTGAAAGTGCCAATCATTTGGAGCATCTGTTTCATAATTAGCCTCACCTGAAAATATCTAGTAGCAATAGCTAGGAATTGAATGCTAGATTAATAAGTGGTGCTCTTTTGTTCTATATATTCATCCAAAGTACGAACCATATCTTCATCATTAGGATGTGCCATGATCTTTGGATTAAGTGACGTCGGTTCCTCTGATGATTCTAATTTAGACTTAAGTTCCGCTTCTTCAGAATGATGCTCGTCGTTTAGGTTGTTGGGATGGATTACCAATGTGCCACTCATACATCAAGAGGTACCTATAAATCCAAACAACAACCGAGGAATATCAAAATTATTAAATAAAATAAAAGAATCAAGAAAAGAAAGAAAATACTCAAACGTGATTAATCACACAATTAGATAACTAGTTCAATGAGCTTTTTGTCAAAGTCCCTGGTAACGGCGCCAAAAACTTGTTAGCCGTCTAGCTTCACCACAAGCATATGAGTTGCAAGTAGCAAGTAATATAAAAAGATTGTTCCCATGAGAACTAAGGAAAAAAATGAGCTAGTTTAGCAATCATATTCTTAATTAGGTTGAGCAAAATTTAATTTTTTTTTAATTTTAAGAAATCAAAGGAAAACAACACTTAACTTCATGAGTATTAGAGACCTAGGATTATCTATCCCCTTTCTATTTCATGAATTAGTTAATTTACCCTTAATAAGCAATCAAACGAAGACGTATATTTGTCTAAGGTTCAAAAACATTTGATAATGCTCTCTCGAGTTAAAATCAAATATTTATTCTAATAAACTAATTAATCACTTGCATCAATTTATAAGGACTAATTTTTACACACCAATCTTAATTTGACAATACTAGGTTAGTTATTATATCTCTATGATACTAACAAATTATCTGTTTAATACCTAAACTTCAAGTCTAGCATGATTTTACCCAAATTCTATACTTAAACTATCTTACTCGAGTAATTTAAATGAACAAGACAACTAAATAGTGATAAGACATTTAGAGGCATTAAAAGTAAGATAAAATCAATAAAAAAACTTCATTCGATGCAAAAAAAAAAAAAAAAAAGAAAGAGTAAATAAATGATTCAATCTATAAATAGATTAAAAAAAACTTAAAATGAGAAAATTAACTACTCATATTTATCAACAAACCAAAACCATACATAATACCTTGATTTATATAAGAAACTAAAAAAAAAAGGAAGAAGAAAATTAATGAAAAACTAAGTTTAAAGCTCCAAATTTTTATGAATCTTCAAGCCCAAACTCCCTAATTTCTGTTTAATGTCTTCCTTTCCTCTGGTTTTGTTCGTTATCACCATCAGAGTAGAAGAAGACGGTGATTTTTCCGATCTGAAGTGTCGCTCCTCGTCTCCGCTCCCCGTTCCCAGGTTTCTGCATTTTGGCTTCCTCTTTATAGATATACTTTAGGGTGGTTTTTATCCTTGTTCTGCGGGCTCCACGTCTCAATCCCTGATTTCTTAAAGAGTTGAAGATATCCTACATCATATCTGTTGTCACTTGTCACAAATCTGCATCTCATATATTCGTTTTGTCTTTTCATGCTTTCCTCCTGGGACCCACGTTTTGTTATGCTTTCAATTTGTTTTTTTTCCCCTCATTTTCTTTTTATTTGATGCTTCTTATCACTTTCAGGTTTCAGCGCATGATATCTCCTCCACAATAAAATAAAGAAAAAGTCTCATATAAAGTTATATAAAATATAAAAATTTTAAATTAAATTGATAAATTTAATAAATTCTTGATCAAGTCATTAACCTAATTTAAAATTTTAAAAATATGAGTAAAATAAATTTAATTCCCCCTTTCTTCTCTCACTCTTAAAGAATTTTATAGCTATATGACTTTATTACTCTATATAAGTATATATATCAACATTAATATATAATCAAATAAAATATAATTTTTCTAAATCAAAAGATTTTTTTTGTTCTAAAAGGATCATAAAAAATAATTCAAGTAAAAAATAGAACCATGATACATACCAACTAAAAATCATTTAATTTATATTAAAAAATTTGATTTTTTCAACCAAAAATCATTCAATTGATATTAAAAAAACAAAAATATAATAAAAAATTTTGAGTTTTCTTAAAAACAATAATATAGTTATTTTTATCAAGTGAGACAAAAGAAAAAAGAAAGGATATATAACACTTGTCAAACTTCAGTTTGAAAAAATCACTTGAAATAAAAGCTATTTTTACCAACATTAATCTAAACAAGCTCTAAATAATTTTTCCTAATGCATAAATGGGAGTTTTTAAAAAAATAATTTAGTTAAGATTTCATTTTTTTTATCTTATCCATTCTTTAATATGAATTGTTAATATTAATTAGGGTGAAGGAGCAAAAATGGCTATAATCTTTCTCAGAAAGAGTTGCCAGCACCATAAACAAATTTTAGGGGCAAAAATACCCATGGTGATTCAAAAATGGTGCTAAAATGCTACCACCGTTAATTTGAGATACGTTGATCGTGATTTTGAAAATTTTGATCAAATATGGTGTCATGGACCCTGAGCTGGTGGAATTCATATCTTTGGTGGCACTGAGGTGTGAACACGTGGTCTCTCTCAGCTTCACAAGAATAAACCCCTCTCTCACCAGCTATCATCGCTCTCTCTTTTGTATCATCATCTTCTTCTTCTTCTCTAGCCAAACCCACCAGCTTCATCGAGCCCTCCATGGCAGCATCAACTAAAGCACTCCCGAAATTGGGAATGCGACGACAAATGAGTCTTGGGTTTAGAGAAAAATTCTAAGCCTCGGCATCAAGACGGAACTTCTCGGCCTAAAGAACCGTAACCACAACCCTTCGACATCTGACACCCTTTGTTGCTCCAGACACTGCCGTCATCGCTAAGTATTTTAAACTTCGCCTTGCCACTGAGGGTAGATTTGCTGAAGCCCTGCCTACCGTCCTCCCTACAATCATCGCAACTGTAAGTATCTCCACTGCTCCGATGCACTCTTCCTCATCTTTCTCCTAGCCGCCTCCATTTTCTTCATTTACCTGTCGGATCTAGATATTCGGGTTGCCCGAATCCATCTCAACCTATTGAGTTCAAGGAATCCCGAAAATCATCCTCAACTACACTTTATCTTCATTGATTTCAGGTCATCCATGATGTCTTTTATTTGGTTGAAGATTTGGCTAAGGGGGTCATCCCTTTAGATGCTGAAACGCAAGTCAAAGGAATTTAGGGCTGCTCTTCCTCAACTTTTTGTTGAAGTTACTCTTCAGAAAATTATCCATAATTGATTTGTTGCTCGTTCTTTTCCCAATTTTGTTTTTGGCTTTGGCATTGACTTGATTGGTCACATTTTTTTGGGTATAAAATTTTGATTGTTGGCTTATTCATTCACCTCTTTATAATTGTACCAGGAATAGAGCTTTTATTGTTTGACGGCATTGCAGTTTAGTTTAGTCCTGTTCCTTACACATCACCGTACTACCTCATTTTATGAATTGGGGGGTGGTTGTTGTCTGTAAAATTCGATTTTATTGTTTAAAATATAGAGGAAGTTGAGCATAGTTGATGGCAAAGGTAATATAAGAATGGTAGGGCAATGGAGGAATAGCTGAAGACTAGTAATGGCTGAAGTATGAGATGGAAAGAGATTCACGGCCTAAGCTCTTGCCACGTTGGATTCAAAGTGACGGACGTTTTATCAAATTAACGGTGGTCGCATTTTAGCACCATTTTTGAATCACCATGTGTATTTTTGCCCCTAAAATTTGTTTATGGTGCTGGCAGCTCTTTCTGAGAAAGATTATAGGCATTTTTGCTCCTTCACCCTATTAATTATTTGTTTCTATTAGAAAGGCGTTAAACTTTGATGTGCTTCTAAGGATATTTTAGATAAAAATATTAAATGCAATTAAAATTTCATAAAATGCTTATTGAAATATAAAAATTTCTAGAAAAACTTTATATATGAAATAAATATAGTAAAATTTATAATTAATATATTAATTTAAAAAATATTTTTTATAATGACATATATATATACATGTATTTGAAAAAATTTGTTCATGTTAATAAAATGAATTCCTTACTTCAAAATACTGTGATTTTTTGTTCTTACCATGATAATTAATATATTTAAACTATAGATGAATCATATTTTGTTTTATCAAATATTAATATTGATATATATATTGAAAAATATAAGTTACAAAGTAATGAAAGTCATTAAAGAGGAGAGATGAGATGACATTAAAGTTATTTTACCCACATTTTGAAATCCCAAATTAGGTTGATGATTCAATTAGGGATTTATTGAATTTACCAATTTGATTTGGAATTGTTCTATTTTAAATAGCTTTATATAAGATTTTCCCTAAAATAAGATATGAGTATTTTTATGTTAAAATTCCCTTTTTTTTCTATAACTAATTAAAAAGACAATATGTAAAAGACAATTATATAGGTATAAAATATCAATAAATCCAGTAAATAAATCTAAAACATATACCTATTTAATTATAAAATATATCAACGGTTTAAGAATTAGCATGGGAGAAAGCGAAATAGCCGGCTTTATAGTCCTGAAACAGTCAACGGTGACTCCATCTAAATCCAATCCATAGATGACAAGATTATGGATTTGGTCTCTGCCCCTAATGTGCCCTCTGTTGTCCTTAAATTTTAGGGATTTTTCTAAATATATTTTTTATAACTTTTTGTACTATTAGATTCGACACAAAATGAGTGAAATTTTGATATATTATAGGCAAAAAATGAATTTGTTTTTAATTTTTTATGATTTTCTAAAGATTTTTCAGAAAAATGGTGTATTTTTTTTTACTTTAAGCACTTTTTTTCTGAAAAATCTTTGAAAAATTGAAAACAGATTCATTTTTTTGCCCATAATATATAAAAATTTCACTTATTTTGTGTATAATCTAATTGTACAAAGAGCTATAAAAAATACATTTAAGAAGGCCCCAAAATTTGGGGGGCAGCAGAGGGCACATTAGGATTGGGGCAGCAGAGGCCCCAAACCCCAAGGTTATAGGGTAAAAATATGCCTTATAAAATATCTTATAAAATTAAATATTATTAATATATTAAATATATAAATCAAAAGAATTAAAATTTAGTCCGTACAATTTAAAAATTAGCATTAGGGAAACTAAAATAGCCGGATTTAATTTGTAGTTATGGACAAGCCAACAATCAATCCAATACGTAGATGACAAAAGCTCGGCCGGCTGAAATTACGTTCAGCAAAAATTACATATAATTAAAATAATATCAAATGTATGGTGAATTTACCACCAAAATTTCTTTCTTTTTACATTTTAGGCATAAAGGAAAAAAATTTTATTTTCATATATTGCAATTGTAAGTGCCTCAACGTGTGTGACTGCGTGTTGCTGTGTGTAATGAGATACTCTGATCACGTGCTGCATCTCAGTCCCTTGTTTTTCTTTTTCATCAATCTTATGGTTTCAGATTTTTTCAGTTAAAAATAAAGTTGAACATAACATTAAAAACATTTCTCTACTGTCATCAAATAATAGCCATCATAATAAAAAAAGATTTGTCAACTTCCCCAACTTTTTCCATATGATAAAAATTTGAAGAAAGATTTTCCTTATTGTATATTTGATTTCCAAAAAGATAACTAATTTTATGTAATTTATGATTGCAAACGTGATTGCACATATAAATTAGGTTAAATTATATAAAATCTCCTGAATTTTGTGTTACAGTATGTAATAACCTCTCCAACCTTTGAAATTGTATGGTAAATCTCTCTGAATTTTTACATTTACATAAATAGTTCTTATACTGTTAGTTCTATTCATGAGCCATCAGCAAATGGCTTGAAGTTTACGGCATATAACTCAAAATTGTCGGCCTTATCTGCGTACAAAAATAAAGTTTAAAAGGGTATATATAAAGTTAATAGTTTGGGGTTAATGTCATCATCGTAGACTTAAGAGTATTAGGTTATAAAGGCTAAGAAATTAGTAACTTATTGAACATGATTCCAAATAATAAACAAGCATGCAATAAGACTGTAAACACAACAGAGTTCAACAGTTTACGTAAGGCACTAGTAATTAATTATTGACCACAAACAACATACACAGGAGACATAACATTAATGACATGATATTAAGCTGGATAGAAAATAAAAAATGAACAATACACTCCTTATTCCACGGCTATGACATATGGAGTAGTATAGTGTTTATGAACAACATTGAAGAGGTAGCCAGCTTTATAGTATAATGTTCTATCCAATCTGGGGAACCCGAGTGACTATGCCATGACGGTTGACCCAAATCCGAACCCGATCGCATCGGTAGTCATCGGTGACGAAGGATCCTACCACCACAATTATTATGATAGTCACCCATTGGTTCTCTCTCGCTATTATTGCTTCTGCTCTCTGTGCTTCCACCCCTACCAGCTCTGGCCATGAATCCTTACCTTCACTCACATCAACACACAAGTCACAAATATGTACCAGGAAAAAGGAACAAGACTTAACATATAGATAATAACATCATGATCGAATTACAACGATCTCTATTACCTCGGCAGCCACCAGACATGTCTTTCACTTGGGGATTTCCCTGCAATGTGTCTAAAGTTTATGTCTTTTGTTTGGGATAGTTGTGATTGTATGTAGCTGGGGGGGGGGTCCTATTTATAGTACGGCTGAGGTTGTGTCTTGATCGAGCAAGGGACATTTCTGACTGCTTCTCCCCCTCTCTGTATGGCAAGCATGGTTGTATTTTTATAATGCGTACGTACGTCAATTCAATTGAAACAGTCAACTGTTCATGTATGTTTCACACACTATTCTCCATTCTTCTTGTTTTCAACTTTCTCCATTTGTTTTTATCATTTGTCATGTTTATGCATATACATCAATTAGAAAGATTATATCCTCTCTACACCTACCCTTGATCATTCTATATTTATTCATTTTTCAAACAAACGGAGTCAATATTCCAACATGCTAATTATATAATTGCAATTGAACTTTTCTCGTGAATAGACTTGGACAAACAGCTACATAAGGTCATTATCTAATAACTCAATCAAACTATCAATTATATATGCCAAAACACAATGTATAAGAAATTATGGGTCTTTGTCGATTGCTCGGATATTTGATAATAGAATCCCGGAAAAGCATCGGAAACTGATTGAAAGTATAAAAAAAGAAAAAAGAAATTACGAGTCTTTAATCAATCTAATAAATTAGTATGATAAAGGGAAAGTATTTGTGTGGAACAAATAACAGATGAATCAGCGATTTGAACTCCTTCCATATATCTTAGTCAAAAATAAAATTGAATGTAACATGAATAGCATTTCTCTATTGTCATCAAATAATAACCATCAGAATAAAAATGATTTTTCAACTTTCCCAAATTTTTCTATATAAAAAAAATTAGAAGAAAATTATCTTTATTATATATTCATTTCCACAAAATAAAAAAATTTTGTGTCCTTTATTATTGCAAATGTGATTGTTTATATAAATTAGGCTAAATTATAACCTTTGAAATTTTACAATAAATCTTCCTTAATTTTTACATTTATGTAAATATTCTTATACTATTAGTTTTTTCCATTATTTATCTACAAATTAAATAACTTAACATTTAAGGAGTTTATCTACTTATAACTCAAAATTTGAGGGAAATATATGCATATAAAATAAGGTTTAAAAACGTACAAAGTTAATAATTTGGGGTTAATATTGTAGGCTGGAAAATTTCAAGAGGGTTTATTATTAAGTTTTAAATGTTAAGAAAATTATTTTTACATGCAAGATCTTAAATTCAAGAACATTTTATATAATTTAGCGCCTATAAATTATTAACAAACATGCAATAAGACTGTAGTATGTAGATTAAAGAAAAAGTCTTATTTGTATCCATATGAAATATCTAAATCCATATTCGGATTTGCACTTTTATTACATCCCTATGATTGAACCATATTTTTACATAATTTTTCATGACTAAATTGAGATTTTTAATGTATTTTTTGGGACATTATTGCATGATTAAGCACTATTTTTAATTAGGGGCATTTGTATTGAATTAATTCTAAATAGGGGAAAAATGGTCATAAATTTGTTAATTATTCATACAAATGTTTTCTTGGACTTTTGATGTTATTTTGTGCTTAATTTTTGCATTGTAGATGCTCAAGAAGAAAATGAGATTTTGGAGGTCAAAATTAATATTTTGTGGATTAGAGAAAAATCAAAAAATCAATCCCAGAATTTCATGGAAATTACAAGTGTATGGAGAAAAGGGACAGAATAAATTATAGTAAAATACCCAAAATATTCAGAAATTTTAGTCCGGCCTCATAAATATTTCAAATTATTTCCCTTTAGTCCCTCCTTAAGAACATTTTGAAATTCTCATTGAGGTCCCTGGTCAGTTCCCCGTGTTGGGCTTCATGGGGCAGAAATCACAGACGTCACAACTGAAGCATGAGAAGTGGTGTGGGCCGCAGCTGGGAGTGAGGAGATGAATTGAGGATCCGATACCCCGGACCCTGGACCCGACTTGGTTGGCTAGTGGATATGGGATTCGGACATGGCACTGACCCGAGGACCCGACACAGATAGCAGCTGAAGCTTTTATCACAGGTAGAGCACCGCGCAAGAGGGACTTGCCTCTTCTCTCACAGACTCTGATCGCCTTCACTATCTCTAACCTCACCAGCGACCTTTACTCCCTTTCCTCCATTCTTTCCGTCGCCAGTGAGGTTAGTTTCAGAGAACCAGGAACCAGGAACCAGAGTGCAGAGCTTCAATCTTGGTGAGACCAGAGTTTCAACGAGAGAGAGAGAGAGAGAGAGAGCTTGGACGGGAGTTTTAGAAGGAGGAGGATTTGAACGCTGTGATTGTGTTGTGAATTTAAAAGCAAAAACAATAGTTTAGCTTTTGCATTATTCCTTTAGTCATTAATTTAAAAGCAAAAACTCATTTCCCCTTATTTTATTGCATTTGCATGACATTTATGTTACTTAGGAATCAATAAAAGGCTCCTCGAGAAGAGGGAATGATCCTAGGTTTGCCTATACGTAATCCTTAGTTAATTTTTTATTATGGACCCCAAGGCTAATGTACGAAAACGTCCTATTCACAAGCCTATGGTAATGTGTTGATTAAGTGAACTAGAGTGAAATTATCCCAATGAGGTGAGATGAGTGAAACACTATACCTTAAGAGTCTCTGGTACTTCATTCTAATATTTTGGATTGTGTAGTTAGCTAATTTCTTTGCATCGCTTGACTATGACTAGTGTTGGCTTGAACGATTTGATTAATTGATATATTGCTTTCTAATTATAATATTGCTCATCTTTCAATTGCATTGATAATTTGAATTTAGAAAATTGAACTTAATTACCTTTGTTTAGTAGTACAAAGCTCTAAGTGTGGAGGAATTGATTGAACCATAATTGTATATAATTTTTCACTACTAAATTGGGATCTTTAATGCATTTTATGGGACAATATTGTATGATTAAGCACAAATTTTAATTAGAGATATTTGAATTGAATTAAGTGTAATTAGGGGCAAAATGGTCATAAATTTGTTAATTATTTATGCAAATGTTTTCTTGGATTTTTGATACTACATTGTGCTTAACCTTACATTGTGGGTGTTAAAGAAGAAATTGGAGATTTTGGAGGGTTAGGATAAATATTCTGAGGTCTGGGAAAAATTATGGGAAAAGGTCCCTAAATTTTTTGGAAATCACAAAAATGTGAAGAAAAGGGCCAAGGAAAAATCATAGAAAAGAAGCCATATTTTCATAAAATTATATTTGAGCCCCAAAAGAGTTTAAAAAATTTACAGTTAGTCCCTTCTCAGCACTTTTAAACTTTTTAAAATGGTCCCTTATCAAAACTTGCGTTTTGACTAGGTCTATTAGGTCAGAGGAAGGAGCTGGTACCTGAGGGAGAGAGAGCAGAGATCCGAGAGTTGATAAGGAGTGAGATGAGAGTTTTAACAAAGGACAGAGTGAGAGCGCCTCGGATCATAATCGGATCTGATTACCTTCGTCTTCTTCCATCCTTCCTCTTTTTGTGTCGCCGGCGGTGAGCTTCTCCTCTTCACCATTGCCGTCGGCGATCTCCTTGAACCAAAGGAAGGGCGCCGCAAGGAGCAGAGACCGGGGGAGTTGACCATCTGTCATCTCCATCACCACCGACACCTTCCCTCTTTAACCACATCACCAATCATCAGCCTGCATTAATAACCACCACTCGCCGGTGAGCTCCTAGAATAGAGTAACAGCGCCGCAAACTACAGAAAGCTCGAACTAGAGCTGGAGTGTGCCATAAAACTGGCATGTCTCTCTCCTCCTCGCCGCAGTTGTTAAGTCTAACGGCTTTCACTTCTACCACTCTCACTGATCTTCTTCATCACTACTGGAGATCGCTATCAACACCACCATCAGCCACCTCCTCTATTTACCACTACCACAGTGCTGTTCGGCAAAGAAAGACCACCACCACTCCTCCTCCTTTGTGTTTGCCACCACCATTCTTCTCTCTCTATCAACCTCTCATTTCTTTCCATATTCATCATTCTTTCTTCCCTCAATCACCATCGACCTCCTCAACTTCTACATTCACCAGCAATTTCATTCTCTTTCTCTTTCAGAGTCTAAATTTCCACTAAAGTTAGAGATGAGTGGCTGACCGCACTGCCTCTTGGGATGGTAACAATGACTTGAGTTCTACGTGTATTTCTACGGGGGAGTTTTTTAGTTCAATTCAATTTCTCAATTGTATATTTTATATTTCCTAGTTCTAGGATGTTATTTATATTGATTGAGACTGAGATTTTGTTTGATTATCTTTGTGGATTGAAACTTTGTGATTCGATTGGATTTTGTTACTTGAATTCTTGATATAAATATTTCCTTTATTGAGTTCAATGATATTTTATTAGCTAGTGTGTTATTGTTTAGTTAATATAATCGATTTGTTCTTTGGAATGTCCCATTTGAGCATTCTTCTTTAGAGAAGCAAGTTACATTAATCCTATTTTGATTGCACTCTAGGTGGTTCCTCATAGTGCCTTAAGGGGTAGTTATTAGCTATGTTCGCAAGAGTAACTATTAATTAAGAACACTAGACCTAAGCTTTCGTTTGGGGTTTTACTTTCAAGACTTAGAGAAAATTAACTCTCATTGCCTTAATTAAACTAGGATAGCCATTCTCCCATTCCCAAGATCAATCATTATACATTAAATACCCATTTTCATACTCAATTCCATTTTATAAAGAAAACACAAAAAAATAATAGTAGCTTTAGGATTTTAATTAAATTTTGCATTTACTTATTTCCAACAAAATCCAAAACAAATTTCCTCTTGTTTTCATTGCATTCGCATGGCATTTAAATTACTTAGGATTCAATAAAATGCTTCTCGAGAAAAAAGAATATTCTTAGATTTGCCTATACATAATCCTTAGTAAATTTTTAATTATGGACCCCAAGGCTAACGTACAAAAAAAGTCTTAATCACACACATCCAAACTTACTTTTGTATTAGTCATTCAAACAAGTTTCAATTTATCCAACTGACTTTTTCAAAAGTCAATCCAAATATAAATCACATTACACAATCTAACTTTTATCCTACCTTACGTTTGCAAAAGTCAGATTGAAAATAAGTCATTTCTATCACCGTTAATCCAAACACACCCTCAGACGACCACCCCAAAAGTGAATGTGATAAAAAGGGATAGAGGGATTCAAATGTTTGGGTCTTTTTGAAGGGGGAGTACTTGCTTCTTGGTTACATAATGCTTATTATGTAGGGGGAGTACTTGCTTCTTGGTTACATAATGCTTATTATGTAGGGGGAGTACTTGCTTCTTGGTTACATAATGCTTATTACCACTTTCCCCCCGACTTGGGTTGATATAAAAAGTGGACTCATTTTGCACATTTAACAATAGGTGTGGTCGCCTACAATTTATAATGAGATAAAAAAAATTGTGGATTCAAAAATTTGGGTCTTTTTGAAGGGGGAGTACTCGCTTCTTGGTTACATAATGCTTATTACCACTTTTTCCCCCCGACTTGGGTTGATATAAAATGTGGAGTCGTTTTGCACAGTTAACAATAGCTGTGGTCGCCCACGATTCATAATGAGATCACAATTTTGCAGGTCCTTCAGAAGTGCTCCCTGTATACTGGTCAACAAACTATGTTGTACATTGTATTCTTTACATTCAGCACTTAAAGTTTTCATAAAGTTGATGAACGGGGATGTGTCTAGTGCTGTTAATGTTAAAGGGGCAGGGGCAGGAGCAGGCTTAGACTGCTTAGTCCTACTTTAGGATTTTTAATGAAAGTCAATGTACTATAGGTGATTAGGCAAATTTCCCGTAAAATTAAAAATGAAAACAGAATATTCTGGTATGTTGATTAGTGGTTGGCTTAATAATTTTAGTGTTTTGTGATTATGTAAAATCATTGTTGAGTGACTTGAACTTTAGTTTTGTAGACACCGCATCGTTTCTAAAAGGAGAATGGATGGAGTGATAACAGATCATGAAGCTTTCAAAAGTTATGCATTTAATACATTAAATACAATTAAATCTTAGTCATTAAAGCTTGATCTGATCTAATGATGGAGACATTCAATGGAGAGAGAGATCAATGGAGATATTCCTTCCCCATTTATATTCAAACGGCATTTGGGATGTTTGCAGACAGGGTGAGTGGTGCAGAAAATACTATAGCCTTTGGGCTTGCAACTTATGTCCAGTAAATGCACATATCGGCCTTGTTCTTTCTCCAACTTGTGTATGATTAATTTCTTAAAGATGGGTCAATTAATCTCTTTTAGCGGAACTAATAATTAATTAAGCAAACCAAATTACAAGAAAAGTGGAATCACCCATGAGATAATGGAATATATTAAGAAGGTCTCATGTCAATTAGTTGATCATTGAATTGAAGATATATAAAAGTTGAGGTAGGTCATATTTATCATTTGATTTAAATTATTTTGATAGAAAAGCAACATGAACCAATACCTCTACGTAAAAATTCAACATGAGAGAAGTGTGATAGGCTTAATTGATTATAATTCGAATGGCAGGCAAACAAAGAAAGAAAGGATACAATTAATGGCAAGTGGGAAAATATATGAATAAAAAGCATAGGTGTTGGGACTTGGTAGGCATATAATGAAATGTTTAATGTGAAATTAAGCAATTTGGGGGACTTGAGTGACAATTTGTTGGTTGTTAACGAAGACGTGGACACGGTCTCATCGGAAATCACCGGTGACGACGGATCCTTCCTTCAGGACAGTGGCGGTCACTCTCCCATTTTGCCTCTCTATTATCACCTTCGCTGCTCCTCAGTTTGTCCCTACCAGTTCTGGCCACGAACTCTTTCCTATATTCACACACACATACGTACATATGTTGGAGATAATGAGTGGGTGTGTCATAAGGATCAGGTCCCACTTAGGATTGTGGGAGCCAAGAGGAGGAGTGAACTCGCACAATGACTGACCACATGAAAATCCGGCAATTTTCCCTACGTGTGAGCTAAAAGTGGACTAAGAGTTTTTACGAGTGACCTCTTAAAAAATTCAGGATCATCTTTTAACATAAATGATTTCCTGAAAATTGTTTTGCTAGTGTTATTTGTGAAATATGTACATTAAATACTATGCAGCTTTTTAATGTCACATAAACCGAATTGCCAAATTGCCTTAATGCCATTTGTTGCTTGTGATATTGTGAAATACGGACGTTGCAAGATTTTGAGCTTGGAAACATGTTTTCTTTCAATATTTTATTACTATTTAATTGCCTTGACATCCATTTATTGCATAACGCATGAAACATATTCAGTTTGGTTTTTATTGCATTCCAACGTCCAAAAACGCTTGCTTAATGGCTGTTATACCGTTATGATGATTTAATGAGCATTTATATGTTTTTAATCTACGTCTCTATTCTTTTTCTATATAAAGAGGTGTTTGTAAGAGGTCAATACACACTTTTGCTCTTGAACTCTCGAGCACCTCTCTTCCTCTTCTGGCATATTCTTATACCTTCTGAGTTCTATTATCTTCCATAGTTTTGCTCACCTTGTTTTGCAGGAAGAGTTCGTTTCATCCTGGGGAGTGCCGCTTCTTATCTGCCAATAGTTGCAGAATAGCTCTTCAGGACAGTGTCCTCAGGCACTACTCGAATCAACTTTTTCATTTGCAGGTGTTGCCACTAATTGGATCTGCATAGCACTAGGAGGAGCTGGAGAATCTACTAAGTTGCGTGACAATCTAGGAGCTACTGCCAACAATATTAAGAGTTACTCACAACCATGGAGTTTCATGTCGCTACAGCCAAAGAGAACTTGGTAGAAGCTAAGTCACACAACAAGACGAGTTATGGCTCTGATGTCATAATCAAAAATATTAAAATTAAAAAATCTTTTTACAAGTCCAAGGATACTAACCCCAAGAGAGCAAACAAAAATCCTCCTAAACTGAGTGTAAATGTGGTTAAAGGAGATGATAACAGTGATGATAAGATCATTGTGTCAGTGGTTTCTCATGCCTCCTTTCTCTTTGATGTGAAGAAATGGGTGGTAGACTCGAGAGTTACCAGGCACATATGTGCTAATAAGAAAATGTTTACCTCCTTTGGAAAAGGGAAAGACCACATTTATCTCACTGACTCCCAGGCTACTAAGGTTCAGGGAAGAGGGAAAGTGGTATTACAACTCACATATGGAAAGACCTTGGCACTGAACGATGTGCTGTATGTGCCTGAAGTCAAAGCAAACTTAGTGTCTGTGGCATAGCTTGTGGAAGCTGGGGTTAAAGTGTTGTTTGAGTTTGATAAAATAGTCATGACAAAGAATAATATGACTATAGGAAAGGGCTATTGTAACAAGCTAAGGGATTGTTTATTTTGAGTGCTGTTGAAATTATTGATAATGCATCTTCTTCTGTTTACTTGATTGACTCCCTGGATATGTGGCATGCTAGATTAAGACACATTAGCAAGTCTTATATAATTAAATTGCAACATCTTGGGTTTATTTCCAAAATAAAAAATAATGATTTTTATAAATGAGAAATTTGTGTAGAAGCAAAGTTGACTAAAAAGTCACATTTTTCTACTAAAAAAGAAACTGAGTTGTTGTCCTTAATTCACACTGATTTAGGTGATTTAAAACAAATGGAGACTAGAGGAGGTAAAAGATATTATATCACTTTTATTGATGATTTTTCAAGATATACAAAAGTATATTTGTTGAGAAATAAAGATGAAGCTTTTGGAAAATTTCTTTTATACAAGGCAGAAGTAGAAAATCAATTGAACAAAAAGATTAAACAAGTTAGGTTGGATAGAGGAGGGGAATATTTATCACTAAATGTTTTTTGTGAAAAAGAGGGAATAATTCATGAAGTAACTCCTCCATATTCACCTGAGTCAAATCATGTTGCAGAAAGGAAAAATAGAACTTTAAAAGAAATGATGAATTCTTTGCTTGTTAGTTCGTCTGCACCTGATAATTTGTGGGGTGAAGCTTTGTTGACTGCTTGTTTTTTTTACAAAACAGAATACCTCATAAGAAAACAAATAAAACACCTTATGAGTTGTGGAAAGGGTTTTTGGCCTAACCTTCAATATTTGAAAGTGTGGGGGTGCCTCGCAAAAGTTTTATTACCTGATCCTAAAAAGAGAAAGATTGGTTCTAAAACTTATGATTGTATGTTCATTGGTTATGCTCAACAAAGCGCTGCTTATCGTTATCTAGTTTTGAAAAGCGATATCTTAGATCATAACACAATTATTGAGACAAAAGTAGCAGAGTTTTTTGAACAAATATTTCTTTTGAAGGTTGAGCATATTCCTAAAAGATTTGAAAATTCTTCTTCTTCTAAACAAAATTCAAATGAAGTTTTGGTTGAAGATTTAAGGAGAAGTAAAAGACAAAGAAAACAAATGTCTTTCGAAGATGATTTTTATACTTATTTGGTGCAAGATAAACCAAAAAAAATTTATGAAGCTGTTTCTTCTTTAGATGCTTTTTTTTTTTTGGAAAGAAGCAATAAATGCTGAAATTGATCCTGAGTCAAAATAAAACATGGGTTTTGCTTGACTTGCCTCTAGGAGCAAAGCCTATTGGTTGCAAATGAGTTTTCAGAAAAAAGTATTTTCTGATGGAACTATTGATAAATACAAGGCTAGGTTAGTAGCCAAAGGATTTACTCAAAAAGAAAATGTTGATTATTTTGACACATTCTCTCCTGCAACTAGGATCTCTTCTGTTAGAATCCTAATTGCTTTAGCTTCTATTCATAAACTCTTCATTCACCAAATGGATGAAAAAATAGCTTTCTTAAATGGTGATTTAGAAGAGGAGATTTATATGGTACAACTTGAGGGTTGTATTGTTCCTGGGCAAGAAAACAAAGTTTGTAAACTAGTCAAGTCTATGTATGGTTTAAAACAAACGCCTAAGCAATGGCATGAAAAACTGGATCAAGTTTTGGTAAATGGTGGTTTCTCGACTATTGAAGTACAAAGGTGTGTTTATACAAAACTTGTGAATAATGAATTTGTGATTATTTGCTTGTATGCTGATGACATGCTTATTTTCGGTACTAGCATGAGGTTGTGCTTGAAACTAAACACTTTCTTGCTTCTAATTTTGATATGAAAGATTTGGGTGAAGCAAAAGTGATCTTGGGTGTTAAAATCATAAGGAATGGAAATGACATCTTACTTTCTCAAGAACATTATGTTGAGAAAATTCTGAGAAAGTTTGAATTGTTCGATGAATCTCCTTTGAGTACTCCTTATGATCCAAGTGTACAATTAAAAAAACATAAAGGAGATCCAAATGCTCAATCGAAATATGCATAGATTATTGGGAATCTATTGCATTTAATGAACTATACCAGGCCTGACATAACATATGCTGTATGTAGATTGAGCATATATACTCGCTATCTGAGTAGTGAACGTTGAGAGGCTCTGGTAAGGGTAATGAGATACCTGAGAGGTACCATGAATTATAGTATTCAGTATAATGGATTTCACACTGTATTAGAATGATACAGTGATGCTAACTGGATTTCAGATTCTGAGGAGACCAAATCCACTAGTGGAATGTTTTCACTCTTGGTGGTGGTGCTATAACGTGGAAGTCAGCCAAACAAACTGTTATAACCAGTTCCTCAAGGGATTTTGAGTTTATTGCTATGGAATTGGCTGGTACTGAGGCTGAGTGGTTGAAAAACTTCTTAGCAAATATCCCACTTGGTAAAAAAACCAACACCATTAGTGTCCTTATATTGTGATAACCAGTCTGCGATAGTTACGGCTAAGAATAAAACCTTTAATGGTAAGAGTAGACATATTCGGTTGAAGCATAATATTATAAGGCAGCTGCTAAAAGATGGTGTAATCTCAATCAACTATGTAAGGTCTAAAGTGAACCTAGCAAATTCGTTAACAAAACCCTTGGGGAAGAAAATAATTATTGAAACATCGAGGGGAACAGGACTAAAGCCAATTTGAAATTAACAACGATGGCCAACCCAACATTTGTGATTGGTGATCCCATAAAGAAAGTTCATATGGGTAAAAACAAGTCGTTTGTTAGTTCTACTAGCACTAATAAATTGCTAGTCCCTTCCTATGGTATGGGAGAGTGCTACAATACATTTTGGCGAGGCTGAGCGAAAGCTCTTAATGATTTCATAATCCTATGGGATGGTGTATTCATTGCAGGTATATTTCATGAAATCACCTCTACGAATGTGGAGTGGGGCCGCTCCTATGAGATCATGGAGAAATCTCTAAAGCATTCGTTATGCACTAGGCACGCGCATGGCCGTCTTAACGTGCAAAACCGATGTTAACAACGGAAATGTGAGGGTATAATCTGACTCTTAATACCACTAGTGCACACCCAAGATTTGTTAGTTCATAGAAGCATGCTTCACTAACATCTCTATGTACTAAGTGCTATCAGTCTAGGTCTGGTTCATAGTCAAAGGACCATCAGATACAATGATTATACTCATGTGTTTAACTCATTAAAGGTGTTCCTTTTGACACATGTGGGGATTGTTGGAGATAATGAGTGGGTGTGTCATAAGAAATGAGTCCCACTTGGGATTATGGGAGCCAAGAGGAGTGAACTTGCACAATGACGGACCACATGGAAATCCGGCAATTTTCCCTATGTGCGAGCTAAAAGTGGACTAAGTGTTTTTATGAGTGACCTCTTAAAAAATTCAGGATCATCTTTTAACATAAATGATTTTCTGAAAATTGTTTTGCTAGTGTTATTTGTGAAATATGTACATTAAATACTATGCAGCTTTTAAATGTCACATAAACCGAATTGCCAAATTGCCTTAATGCCATTTGTTGCTTGTGATATTGTGAAATACGGACGTTGCAAGATTTTGAGCTTGGAAACATGTTTTCTTTCAATATTTTATTACTATTTAATTGCCTTGAAATCCATTTATTGCATAAAGCATGAAACATATTCAGTTTGGTTTTTATTGCATTCCAACGTCCAAAAACGCTTGCTTAATGGCTGTCATACGGTTATGATGATTTAATGAGCATTTACATGTTTTTAAGCTGCCCAACGTCTCTATTCTTTTTCTATATAAAGAGATGTTTGTAAGTGGTCAATACACACTTTTGTTCTTGAACTCTCGAGCACCTCTCTTCCTCCTCTGGCATATTCTTATACCTTCTGAATTCTATTATTTTCTGCAGTTCTACTCACCTTGTTTTGCAGGAAGGGTTCATTTAATTCTAGAGAGTGCCGCTTCTTATTTGTCGATAGTTGTGGAATAGCTCTTAAGGACAGTGTCCTCAAGTACAACTCGAATCAACTTTGTCATTTGTAGGCGTTGCCACTAACTGGATTTTCATAGCATTAGGAGGAGCTGGAGAATCCACTAAGTTGTGTGACAATCTAGGAGCCACCACCAACAACATATTCACGTTCATTCATTACACACACACACAGGAAAATGAATTATATATAACCTGGGCAACTTGACATGTGTTGCACCTTTCGCCTCTGATCTTCGGATGATATAATGCACCTATTTACTGCTTAAGTGGGTTGCTATATTTAATAAGCTTTGGATTATATATATAGCAAAGATACAGATCGATTCAAGTCATGATTTGTCTTCTTTTTCACAATGAATTAACAATGATTACCTCTCCACATTGGCCGGTTATTTCGTCTTTTGCATTTCATCAAACAAATTTTCTCCTGTAAAACTAATAAAATTCATATGTGTGTCGATATATCACGCGCGACAATTTAAATACTTGTATACACAACCATGCCAATATTCAAACAGAGGACTTCAATGTAGTAAGGTAGGAACGCTGCCACTGGGATAGCTAGTGTAAAACCCTAGCTGCATACTCAATCCCATTCTTATAATTTTAAGGGATTTGCTTTCTCTCCATTTGTCCAAAATTTCACTGCCCCCTTTGCATGTCTTCTGGATTGTTTGGTTAAATTTGGGTGATTTAGAGTTACTGTCTTGTAAAATTAAATATTATTAATATATTAAATAAATAAATCTAAAGAATTAATTTTTAGTCTGCACTGTTTAAGAATTAGCATGGGAGAAAGCGAAATAGCCGGCTTTATAGTCATGAAACAGTCAACGGTGACTCCATCCAAATCCAATCCATAGATGACAAGATTATAAAGTAAAAATATGCCTTTTTCTCTTCTAATTAACTTTATTCAAAATTTCAGTTTGTTCCCTTAAATTTAAAAAGGTATCTTTTTAACTATGTAACTCTGATACAGTTGATATCGAATCATGATTTTTTGTAATATTCACAATTATTTTAAAAATTAAACTTTATAAATTAGCTTTTTACAATGTTTTGTCAATATTAAAATTTCAATGTTAGTAATTTTTTTATTAACCGCTGTTTGTGATAAAGGACTACAACGATATATTTTAAAGTTAAAGGACTAAATTAAAATTTTGTATAAAGTTAAATAATTAAAGGTATATTCTTGCCAAATTATAAATATCTTATAAAATTAAATATTAGTAATATATTAAAAAAATAAATAAATCAAAAGAATTAAAATTTAGTCTGTACAATTTAAAAATTAGCATTAGGGAAACTAAAATAGCCGGTTTTAATTTATAGTTATGGACAAGCCAAAAATCAATCCAATACGTAGATGACAAAAGGTCGGCCGGCTGAAGTTGCGCTCAGCAAAAATTACATATAACTAAAATGATATCAAATGTATATTAAATTTCCCACCAAAATTTCTTTCTTTTTACATTTTAGGCATAAAGGAAAAAATTTTTATTTTCATATATTGCAATTGTTAGTGCCTCAACACGTGTGACTGCGTGTTGCTGTGTATAATGAGATACTCTGATCACGTGCTGCATCTCAATTCCTTGTTTTTCTTTTTCATCAATCTTATGGTTTCAGATTTTTTCAGTTAAAAATAAAGTTGAACATAACATTAAAAACATTTCTCTACTGTCATTAAATAATAGCCATCATAATAAAAAAAGATTTGTCAACTTCCCCAACTTTTTCCATATGATAAAAATATGAAGAAAGATTATCATTATAGTATATTTAATTTCAAAAAAAATAACTAATTTTATGTGATTTATGATTGCAAACGTGATTGCATATATAAATTAGGTTAAATTATATAAAATCTACTGAATTTTGTGTTACAGTATGTAATAACCTCTCCAGCCTTTGAAATTGTATGGTAAATCTCTCTGAATTTTTACATTTACATAAATAGTTCTTATCCTATTAGTTCTATTCATGAACCATCAGCAAATGGCGTGAAGTTTACCGCATATAACTCAAAATTGCCGGGCTTATCTGCGTACAAAAGTTAAGTTTAAAAGGGTATATATAAAGTTAATAGTTTGGGGTTAATTTCATCATCGTAGACTTAAGAGTATTAGGTTATAAAGGCTAAGAAATTAGTAACTTATTGAACATGATTCCAAATAATAAACAAGCATGCAATAAGACTGTAAACACAACAGAGTTCAACAGTTTACGTAAGGCACTAGTAATTAATTATTGACCACAAACAACATACACAGGAGACATAACATTAATGACATGATATTAAGCTGGATAGAAAATAAAAAATGAACAATACACTCCTTATTCCACGGCTATGACATATGGAGTAGTATAGTGTTTATGAACAACATTGAAGAGGTAGCCAGCTTTATAGTATAATGTTCTATCCAATCTGGGGAACCCGAGTGACTATGCCATGACGGTTGACCCAAATCCGAACCCGATCGCATCGGTAGTCATCGGTGACGAAGGATCCTACCACCACAATTATTATGATAGTCACCCATTGGTTCTCTCTCGCTATTATTGCTTCTGCTCTCTGTGCTTCCACCCCTACCAACTCTGGCCATGAATCCTTACCTTCACTCACATCAACACACAAGTCACAAATATGTACCAGGAAAAAGGAACAAGACTTAACATATAGATAATAACATCATGATCGAATTACAACGATCTCTATTACCTCGGCAGCCACCAGACATGTCTTTCACTTGGGGATTTCCCTGCAATGTGTCTAAAGTTTATGTCTTTTGTTTGGGATAGTTGTGATTGTATGTAGCTGGGGGGGTCCTATTTATAGTACGGCTGAGGTTGAGTCTTGATCGAGCAAGGGACATTTCTGACTACTTCTCCCCCTCTCTATATGGCAAGCATGGTTGTATTTTTATAATGCGTACGTACGTCAATTCAATTGAAACAGTCAACTGTTCATGTATGTTTCACACACTTCTCCATTCTTCTTTTTTCCAACTCTCTATTTGTTTTATCATTTGTCCTGTTTATGCATATACACCAATTAGAAAGATTATATCCTCTCTACACCTACCCTTGATCATTCTATATTTATTCATTTTTCAAACAAACGAGGTCAATATTCCAACATGCTAATTATATAATTGCAATTGAACTTTTCTCGTGAATAGACTTGGACAAACAGCTACATAAGGTCATTATCTAATAACTCAATCAAACTATCAATTATATATGCCAAAATGCAATGTATAAGAAATTATGAGTCTTTGTTGATTGCTCGGATATTTGGTAATAGAATCTTCCTAAATTTTTACTATCAATTATATCTTCCTAAATTTTTACATTTATGTAAATAATTATTATACTATTTTTTTCCCATTATTTATCTACAAGATTAAATAACTTAAAATTTAAAGAGTTCATCTACTTATAACTCAAAATTTGAGGGAATTATATGCATACAAAATAAGGTTTTAAAACGTACAAAGTTAATAATTTGGGGTTAATATTGTAGACTTGAAAATTTCAAGGGGGTTTATTATTAAGTTTTAAATGTTAAGAAAATTATTTTTACATGCATGATCTAAAATTCAGGAACATTTTATATAATTTAGCGCCTATAAATTATAAACAAATATGCAATAAGACTGTAGTATGTAGATTAACGAAAAAATCCCATTTATATCCATTTGAAATATCTAAATCCATATTTGGACTTTCACTTTTATTAAATCCCTAATCAAGCCAAGAGGCATCCACTGGTACAAAATTTCCTTTTTAGACCGCCATATTTAGACCGGTTATAGTGGATAAGGTAAAAAAAATTTGACTGGTGGCAGTTTTGTAATTATATAGAACTTCTAAGACCGATTCTTGAGAATCAGTCTTAAAAAAAATTATTTAGACATGTTACAAATAAAACCAGTCTAAAAATATAAAAATATTTAAAAAATTAAAAATTTTAAACTTTTATGACCGGTTATTAATATTAACCGGTCTTAAATATGAAAAATTTAAGTATCTGCAATTGATTTTTCACTGTAATCCCTTCTACTCATCTGTACGTTTGACTACAAAAAACAGGCCATGTTTATTTGTTTTTAAAAAAATATCACTTTTAAGACCGGTTATTTTAACAACCGGTCTTAAAAGTGATATTTTTTTAAAAACAAATAAATTGGGCATTTTTTTAAAAAAATGTCAAAATATTTAAAAAATTAAAAATTTTAAACTTTTAAGACCGGTTATTAATAATCTGGTTATTAATAATAACCGGTCTTAAATATCAAACATTTAAGACCCGTTTTAATAAAAACCGGTCTTAAATATGAAAAATTTAAAAATTATTTTTTCCCACCCTTTTAAGACCGGTTTTATATATACCCGGTCTAAAAAATTGGCCCTAAACTTTTTAATCTCCTCTTTGTCGCACCTAAATTTGGCTCTTTAAATTTGAAACCTCCATTCTTGGTGCGATTACTCTATGAGCTCGCTCATCTTCGCTCGATCTTATTCTCATGTTTGTTGCTGTGGTGCTCTCATCCTTGCACTGAATGAGTCTGTCGCCGCCACAACCTCACTTGCTCTGATCTCCTTCATCGTAACTTTTATCTTTCCCCGTGACATCCATCCTTCATCGCAACCTGCCTTGGCAGCCTCACTTCTTTGCTACCATAAGCTGCTTGCTCCTTTGCTTTGACCCAGAGATGCGTGAAGAAGATGCAACTGATGTTATGAGGTTTGAATAAACTTTCCTTTTAAACGCTTAATTAATTTGTAAACTAATTTTTGAGTATCTACTGCAAGGTGGTGATAGATGAAAGAGGAAGAAGAAGGTGCAGAGCGAAGCACCTCACTTAAAGCAATTCCTTATCTGTTTTCTTTACCAGAGGAACAAGGGTCACAAAGAGAAGAGAGATCCTTATGGGTGTGCCTGAATTTTGTTACAAGAGCTATTCATTATCTTTCTATATTGTTTGATGTTCTTAGTGAACGATACATGAATTCAGGTTTTCAGAAATTTTAGCAGCGGGATTCACAGGGAAGGTGTTTTTGTGAAATCTGATGGTGGTAATTTGCTTGGAAGTATCTGCAATCGATTTTTCACTGTAATCCCTTCTACCCATCTGTACTCTTGACTACAAAAAAAAAAAAAAAAACAAAAACAAAAGCCCTATTTATTTTTTTAAAAAATATCACTTTTAAGACCAGTTGTTAAAATAACCGGTCTTAAATTAAGACCGGTTATTTTAACAACTGGTCTTAAAAGTCTTGAAAAAAAAATTTTTTAGACCGGTTTTTAAACAATCGGTCTAAGAAGTCTGGACTTTTTAGATCTGGTCTTCGAGCAACCGGTCTAAAAAAGTTATTTTTAAGACCGGTTTTGTTAACTGATCTAAAAAATGGCAGACTTTTAAGACCAACTGTATCAAGACCGGATCCAAAACCGGTCTAAAATGTCATTTTTAACCGGTCTTAAAAGTGATTTTCCACTAGTGATCATTAGGGATTTATGAATTTGTTGATTTTACCAATAAGTCCTTCTACTATTTTATCCCCTTCTTTCACTCCCATAATGAGCTAATCATGTGTTATCTTCCCCTCCATGCTCGTAGCTCTTCTGAATTCCCAGTCTGAAAGAGAATTTCTAGTAGAAAATGAAACAAAATAACGAAACAAAATAACAGCCCCACAAACTTGCCAAAGTTAGGTTTAATGTTGTTGAAGGATAGGGTGGCGTTGTTCCCAATCAGCACCACCTTGGCCACCGCAAGCATGAAGCCACCACAAAGAAGAATGAAAGACACGATAAGATTCATCGTCCCTATCAATGCAAAGGTTTTGAATGGTAAAAAATAAAAAAAAAAATGTTCGGTAAATCTCATCCAAAGAAGAGGCCGAGGAAGATGGGACAATTGCTATTTAGGGTTTACGAAAAGAAAATACTATGAACCCGTTTGATTCAACCACATTGCATGTTTGCAATGGTAACCATAATTGCATTACCAAGAAAAAAGTGTTTAGTTGCTTTTTAATTTATCATGGTAATGATGATTACCAAAAAAATTCGTGATCCACATCATACCTTCCCCCTATAAATCATCATTACCATCCTATTACATGGTTAAAAAATTCTAATTTATTCTTTAGTTTCATGTATCTTTGTTTTACTTATCTCATTTCATTTGTCATAACCGCGAACGCCACAACCTCCTCCACAGCCGTCGCCTCCACCCGCTGCCACCACCACCTCCTCCTCCTCCTTCGCCACCACCTTGTCCTCCACCACCCCTGCCGCTGCCACTACCTCCTCCTCCACCGTCATTGCCTCCACTCGCCACCTCCGCCACCACTAGCTCCTCTGTGAAAGAAAAACAAAAAAAAAAAAAAAAATCAAATACAAAGAAACAAATAAGCCACTAAGATAAAATATGTGAATTAAGTTTAGTTGAGTAGTGCTAAGTGATTTATCAATTTATTTGGTGTAAGCATAGTGTTTATTTTATTTTTCCTTCCATTTAACCTTTTCAAACATTACAACCCTAAGAAGTCCCCTTGACTATGGATTCATGACAAAACTAGTGGTAAAGATAGTAGAAACTTTACAAGCTTATGGCAGATGCTATAATATGTGAATTGAGTGAAATTCCCTATGATTTGAGAGATGAGAGAAACACTTATTCCCTTGAGAGTTCTATCATGTTATTCTTTCTTGGTTTTGTTATGTATTCAAGTTGGTTTCTTTGCATTAAAAATTTCCATGAGCTTTAATTGATTTAGGGATTGTAGTTATTCAATCTTTATGTAATTTCAGTCTTGAATAACTTGATGATTAATATATTAGAAATATGTTTGAGAATATTAATTTTATTTGGCCTAGGAGTGCAAAAGGCTAAGTGTGGGGGAATTGACAAATCCCTATTTTATTATGTATTTTCATATTTTTATTTGAGGATTTTGTCAGAATAATTGATCTAAAATGCCTTTATTGTGATAAATTAAGATCAAGAGTAAATACGTTAAATTAGGATTAAAAAGGGTAAAATTGTCAAAATAATTGTAATTACTCTTAATCATTAATTTTTGAGAGGATTTGATATTGGTGTAATTGTTTTCAATTGTAGGTATTTGGAAGATGGGAATAAAACTGAAACTGGCAGCTTTGGAGCTCGAATTTCAGAAATGCCATTTTAGTCTCACGAATTTCAGTAATTTTATTCAATTCATAGTTTTGAAAACTAATCAATTATGTTTAACCCTTGTAAATTTTGCATTATAATTACTTAGTTTATTATGAATTAGTTTCATAATCGGCTCTTCAAAGTGAAACGACCCTAGGTATACACTATATTGCATTAATTTGATTTTATTCTTAATAACCCCGATGCGACTAAAAGGCTATTTTACATACCCAAACCATATCGCATAGGAAGTCACTGGTGACGCTTGATCCTTCCTCCACAATTATGGCATCCACTGAATCGTTCATGTTTGACACACTATTCTCCGATTCTCTTTTTTCATCTTCCTCCATTTGGTTTCTCATTCATCATGCTTATGCATATAAACCAAGTAGAAAGCTTATTATCCTCTTTACATCTACCCTCATTTTATTTATTTATTTGTTTAGAAGAAGAAGACAGACAAAAAGAATATAGTATTCCAACGTACGTGCTGAATATATTGGTAATACAATCCAACTTGTTTTCTCGTGAATTGAATTTGAGAAACAGCTCTAAGGGCGTTCGTTAATAACTCAGTCAAACCATCATCATTTATATATGCCAAAAAGCCATGTATAAGAACTCACAAGTCCTTAATCTATCTATAAATTATAATAAAGGGAAATAATATATTCGGGTGGAACAAGTAATATATGAACCAGTGATTTGGACTCCTTCCATATATCTTACCACACGAACCATACTTGATCGGTTGCTTTCAGAACAGAATTTAATTAAATTTACACCATCATCTAAAGGTTGATAAGTATCAGTAAACAGAACAGCCATAACTTCAAATTAACGAAACTTTCAAATATATGCTCTTTGCTTTACACGGTTGCTATTTTGTATTATTATTCCAAGTCACCAGACCCGCTAAATCTATTAGATTATCCAGAAACTTATATAAAAGTCAAATATCTCTTGCTCCAAAAACTTAATAGGATTGGGAAGGGCGAAAACTTTGACTTTCTCTGCGCTCCCCCTCAACGCTTTTAAACGAATAGCCTTAGTTCACTCAATGACACTTTCCTGGTCAATGATCATAGTTTGTGATTTCATTTCCATACAGAAGTTTAAATCGGATTCCTTGTCAATATGCGAAAATCATGACAGCTATCTTTAAGTTTGCAAACTTAAATTTTCTTTCAACTTAAGCTCGCAGGTTTATATTTAAACTTTAATACAAACAAATCATTTTAGGGTTAAGATGCAAATTTGTCCTAGAAATTTTTGCTGAGGAGCAGTTTTGCTCTGAGAGTTTTAAAATACAGCAATGTTACCATATACCGTTAAAAAGCTACCAGTTTATTATTAAGAAATTAACATTGACCACTAACTTTTTAAAGGTAAGAGGCAACATTGCTCCCAAGAAAACTTTCGCGGCAACATTGTTATTAAGTGAAAAATTTCGGAACAAATTTACAACTTTCCATCATTCTATAGGGCGTTCTACTGTGCTAAATTTTAAAACAAGGTGATTTATGACTCCTGCTTGGTCTTGTTCTGTTCAGATTTTATTCGAAGATGGGTTCTTGCATGCAATCTAACAAATGCGTATTACTTTCTGCAACAGCTCGAGCCTTGAAACTTACTACGGATGCTAGATTTTAGATTTTGTCCAAATTATTGCGTGGCATTGTGCGAGCTTCTTCTTCTTGTTAAGAGTTTATCCTCAAGGTCATCACAAATCACAATCACAATAATCTCTCTTTGTTTCCGCGGATAGCCGATATGGTAGACTTATTCCGTATGTTAAAATTAATTTAAAGTGATAAATATATAGAAAATGTACCTTTCCTTCTAAATATGCCCTTTTATATAAGTGGGTAAATGAGAAAAATGCTGAAAGAGAATGTATAAGGAAAATTAATTAATTAGGATACAATTGATAAAATTATATTTAATGCTTAGGGTATGTTTGGGATGAGGGTTGGAGGCCCAAACCTGCATCCCAGCAGCTCAAAGCCACTTTTTGGTTTTTTGTGATGTTTGAATCAACAATTTTTCTTTCAATTGGATTTTTGAAGAAAAAAATAATAGTTTAAGCCCTAAGCCAAAATTTCATACCTTTAGCTTTTACACCATGGAGAGAGAAGAAGTTCTTATATGGAAAGAGAATAAATTAAATACCTCTTGAAAAAAAGATATTGGGTTCGACATTCTTTTATTAAAATAACATTCCGATTCTTATTATAAGTCCACTTGTAGATGAAAATTTTGATCCTAATTATAAATGTCTACTTAAAGGTTAATAATGATTGTTTTCCAATTTTATCCTTATTTATGAAAGTATCCAAAAATAAATAAATAATAAAATTTAAGGGACATCGGGAAAAAAATTCACCATTAGAAATTTAATTCGCGTGAATGACGATATAAGTTTATATATACAAAATATGACATTATTTTGATCGAGGTCTTTCTCACCAATTAAATTTTTAAAGGGGGACTTTTCTCCAGTTTTTCCTAAAATTTAAGTAATTTAATATTTTCTAATTTTCACAATAATACATTAAATATTTTTATTTTTATTAAATTCATATCATTTTTAGTCATTTCACATCCAAATTTACTCTTGCATTAATCATTCAAACAAGTTTTAGTTGATCAAACCGACTTTTTCAAAAGTAAACCCAAATATAAATCACATTACACAATAAAACTTTTACCCTATCTTACGTTTGCAAAAGTCAAATTGAAAATAAGACACTTTTATCTCCATTTATCCAAACACACCCTCAGACGACAACCCCAAAGTGAATGTTATAAAAAAGGACAAAGGGATTCAAAAATTTGCGTCTTTTTGAAGGGGGGAGTACTTACTTCTTGGTTACATAATGCTTATTACCACTTTTCCCCCCGACTTGGGTTGATATAAAATGTGGAGTCATTTTGCACAGTTAACAATAGCTGTGGTCCCCCACGATTCATAATGAGATCACAATTTTGCAGGTCCCTCAGAAGTGCCCCTTGTATACTGGTCAACAACTATGCTGTACATTGTATTCTTTACATTCAGCACTTAAAGTTTTCATAAAGTTGATGAACGGGGATGTGTCTAGTGATGTTAATGTTAAAGGGGCTGTCTTAGACTGCTTAGTCCTCCTTAGGATTTTTAATGAAAGGTAATGTACTGTAGGTGATTATGCAATTTTCCCATAAAATTAAAAATGAAAACAGAATATTCTGGTCTGTTGATCAGTGGTTGCCTTAATAATTTTAGTGTGTTGTGCTTATGTAAAAGCATTGTTTAGTGACTTGAACTTTAGTTTTGTAGACACCGCATCGTTTCTAAAAGGAGAATGGATGGAGTGATAACAGATCATGAAGCCTTCAAAAGTTATGCATTTAATACATTAAATAGCATTAAATCTCAGTCATTAAAGCTTCATCTGATCTAATGATGGAAACATTCAATGGAGAGAGAGATCAATGGGGATATTCCTTCCCCGTTTAAATTCAAATGGCATTTGGGATGTTTGCAGACGGGGTGAGTGGTGTAGAAAATACTGTAGCCGTTGGGCTTGCAATTTCTGTGCAGTAAATACACATATCGGCCATGTTCTTTCTCCAACTTGTGTATGATTAATTTCTTAAAGATGGGTTCAATTAATCTCTTTTGGCGGAACTAATAATTAAGCAAACCAAATTTCAAGACAAGTGGAATTCACCCATGAGCTAATAGAATATATTAAGAAGATCTCACGTCAATTAGTTGAACATTGAATTGAAGTTATATAAAAGTTGAGGTAGGTCATATTTATCAATTGATTTAAATTATTTTGATAGAAAAGAACCATGAACCAATATCTAGATGTAAAAATTCAACATAAGAGAAGTGGGATAGGCTTAATTGATTATAATTGGAATGGCAGGCAAACAAAGAAAGAAAGGATAAAATTAATGGCAAGTGGGAAAATATATGAATAAAAAGCATAGGTGTTGGGGCTTGGTACGCATATAATGAAATGTTGAATGTGAAATTAACCAATTTGGGGGACTTGGGTGACAATTTGTTGGTTGTTAACGAAGACACGAACACGGTCGCATCGGAAATCACCGGTGACGACGGATCCTTCCTTCAGGACGGTGGCTGTCACTCTCCCATCTTGCCTCTCTATTATCACCTTCGCTGCTTCTCCGTTTGTCCCTACCAGTTCTGGCCACGAACTCTTCCCTATATTCACACACACATGCATACATATTCACGTTGATTCATTACAGATAGAGAGAGAGAGAGAGAGAGAGAGAGAGAGGAAGGGAGGGAGGAAAATGAATTATATATAACCTGGGCAACTTGACATGTGTTTCACCTTTTGCCTCTGATCTTCGGATGATATAATGCACCTATTTACTGCTTAAGTGGGTTGCTATACTTAATAAGCTTTGGACTATATATATATCAGAGATACAGATCAATTTAAGTCATGATTTGTCTTCTTTTTCACAATGAATCAACAATGATTATCTCTCCACATTGACCGGTTATTTTGTCTTTTGCATTTCATCAAATAAATTTTCTCCTTTAAAACTAATCAAATTCATATGTGTGTGTCTATATATCACACGCGACAATTTAAATTCTCATATACACGACCATATCAATATTCAAACAGAGGACTTCAATGTAGCAAGGTAGGGACGCTGCCTCTGGGATAGCTAGTGTAAAACCCTAGCTGCATACTCAATCCCATTCTTATAATTTTAAGGGATTTGCTTTCTCTCCATTTGTCCAAAATTTCACTGCCCCCTTTGCATGTCTTCTGGATTGTTTGGTTAAATTTGGGTGATTTAGAGTTACTGTCTTGTAAAATTAAATATTATTAATATATTAAATAAATAAATCTAAAGAATTAATTTTTAGTCTGCACTGTTTAAGAATTAGCATGGGAGAAAGCGAAATAGCCGGCTTTATAGTCATGAAACAGTCAACGGTGACTCCATCCAAATCCAATCCCTAGATGACAAGATTATAAAGTAAAAATATGCCTTTTTCTCTTCTAATTAACTTTATTCAAAATTTCAGTTTGTTCCCTTAAATTTAAAAGGTATCTTTTTAACTATGTAACTCTGATACAGTTGATATCGAATCATGATTTTTTGTAATATTCACAATTATTTTAAAAATTAAACTTTATTTATTAGCTTTTTACAATGTCTTAAAAGTCCAGTGTTAGTAATTTTTTTATTAAACGCTGTTTGTGATAAAGGACTAAAACGATATTTTTTAAAATTAAATTACTAAATTAAAATTTTGTATAAAGTTAAAGAATTAAATGTATATTTTTGCCAAATTATAAATATCTTATAAAATTAAATATTATTAATATAATAAATAAATTAAAAAATCAAACGAATTAAAATTTAGTCTGAACAATTTAAAAATCTGGATTACGAAAACTAAAATAGCCGATTTTAATTTATAGTTATGGACAAGCAACAATATCAATCCAATACGTAGATGACAAATGGTCGGCCGGCTGAAATTACGTCCAGCAAAAATTACATATAATTAAAATGATATCAAATGTATATTAAATTTCCCACCAAAATTTCTTTCTTTTTACTTTTTAGGCATAAAGGAACAACTTTTTATTTTCATATATTGCAATTGTAAGTGCCTCAAGCTGTGTGACTGCGGGTTGCTGTGTATAATGAGATACTCTCATCACGTGCTGCATCTCAATCCCTTGTTTTTCTTTTTCATCAATCTTATGGTTTCATATTTTTTCAGTTAAAAATAAAGTTGAACATAACATTAAAAACATTTCTCTACTGTCATCAAATAATAGCCATCATAATAAAAAAAAAAAAGATTTGTCAACTTCCCCAACTTTTTCCATATGATAAAAATTTGAAGAAAGATTTTGCTTATTGTATATTTGATTTCCAAAAAGATAACTAATTTTATGTAATTTATGATTGCAAACGTGATTGCATATATAAATTAGGTTAAATTATATAAAATCTCCTGAATTTTGTGTTACAGTATGTAATAACCTCTCCAACCTTTGAAATTGTATGGTAAATCTCTCTGAGTTTTTACATTTACATAAATAGTTCTTATACTGTTAGTTCTATTCATGAGCCATCAGCAAATGGCTTGAAGTTTACGGCATATAACTCAAAATTGTCGGACTTATCTGCGTACAAAAATAAAGTTTAAAAGGGTATATATAAAGTTAATAGTTTGGGGTTAATGTCATCATCGTAGACTTAAGAGTATTAGGTTATAAAGGCTAAGAATAATAAACAAGCATGCAATAAGACTGTAAACACAACAGAGTTCAACAGTTTACGTAAGGCACTAGTAATTAATTATTGACCACAAACAACATACACAGGAGACATAACATTAATGACATGATATTAAGCTGGATAGAAAATAAAAAATGAACAATACACTCCTTATTCCACGGCTATGACATATGGAGTAGTATAGTGTTTATGAACAACATTGAAGAGGTAGCTAGCTTTATAGTATAATGTTCTATCCAATCTGGGGAACCCGAGTGACTATGCCATGACGGTTGACCCAAATCCGAACCCGATCGCATCGGTAGTCATCGGTGACGAAGGATCCTACCACCACAATTATTATGATAGTCACCCATTGGTTCTCTCTCGCTATTATTGCTTCTGCTCTCTGTGCTTCCACCCCTACCAGCTCTGGCCATGAATCCTTACCTTCACTCACATCAACACACAAGTCACAAATATGTACCAGGAAAAAGGAACAAGACTTAACATATAGATAATAACATCATGATCGAATTACAACGATCTCTATTACCTCGGCAGCCACCAGACATGTCTTTCACTTGGGGATTTCCCTGCAATGTGTGTAAAGTTGATGTCTTTTGTTTGGGATAGTTGTGATTGTATGTAGCTGGGGGGTCCTATTTATAGTACGGCTGAGGTTGTGTCTTGAACGAGCAAGGGACATTTCTGACTACTTCTCCCCCTCTCTATATGGCAAGCATGGTTATATTTTTATAATGCGTACGTAGGTCAATTCAATTGAAACAGTCAACTGTTCATGTATGTTTCACACACTATTCTCCATTCTTCTTGTTTTCAACTTTCTCCATTTGTTTTATCATTTGTCTTGTTTATGCATATACATCAATTAGAAAGATTATATCCTCTCTACACCTACCCTTGATCATTCTATATTTATTCATTTTTCAAACAAACGAAGTCAATATTCCAACATGCTAATTATATAATTGCAATTGAACTTTTCTCGTGAATAGACTTGGACAAACAGCTGCATAAGGTCATTATCTAATAACTCAATCAAACTATCAATTATATATGCCAAAACGCAATTTATAAGACATTATGGGTCTTTGTCGATTGCTCGGATATTTGGTAATAGAATCCCGGAAAAACATTGGAAACCAGTTGAAAGTATGAGAAAAATAAAGAAATTACGAATCTTTAATCAATCTAATAAATTAGTATGATAAAGGGAAAGTAATCGTGTGGAACAAATAACAGATGAATCAGCGATTTGAACTCCTTCCATATATCTTAGTAAAAAATAAAATTGAATGTAACATGAATAGCATTTCTCTATATATTCTCATCAAATAATAACCATCAGAATAAAAATGATTTTTCAACTTTCCCAAATTTTTCTATATAATAAAAATTAGAAGAAAATTATCTTTATTATATATTCATTGCCACAAAATAAAAAATTTTGTGTCCTTTATTATTGCAAATGTGATTGTATATATAAATTAGGCTAAATTATATAAAACCTCCCTAAGTTTTATGTTATACATAAATAACCTCTGACCTTTGAAATTTTACAATCAATCTTCCTGAATTTTTACATTTATGTAAATAATTCTTATACTACTAGTTTTTCCCATTATTTATCTACAAATGACTTAAAATTAAGGAGTTCATCTACTTATAACTCAAAATTTGAGGGAATTATATGCATATAAAATAAGGTTTAAAAACGTACAAAGTTAATAATCTGGGGTTAATATTGTAGACTTGAAAATTTTAAGGGGGTTAATTATTAAGTTTTAAATGTTAAGAATTTAGCGCCTATAAATTATAAACAAACATGCAATAAGACTGTAGTATGCAGATTAAAGAAAAAATCCCATTTAAATCTATCTAAATATTTGGACTTGCACTTTTATTAAATGCCTAATCAAGCCAAGAGGCGTCATTAGGGATTTATGAATTTGTTGATTTTGCCAATACATCATTCTTCTATTTTATCCCCTTCTTTCTCTCCCATAATGAGCAAATCATGTGTTCTCTTCCCCTCTATGCTCGTAGCTCATTTGAATTCCCAGTCCGAAAGAGAATTTCTAGTAGAAAAGGAAACAAAATAACAGCCCCACAAACTTGCCAAAGTTAGGTTTAATGTTGTCGAAGGGTAGAGTGGCGTTGTTCCCAATTAGCACGACCTTAGGCACCGCAAGCATTAAGCCACCACAAAGAAGAATAAAAGACACGATAAGATTCATCGTCCCTGTCAATGCAAAGGTTTTGAATGGAAAAAATTAAAAATGTTCGGTAAATCTCATCCAAAGAAGAGGCAAAGGGAGATGGGACAATTGCTATTTAGGGTTTACGAAAAGAAAATACTAAAGAATGTATACACGCGTCCGTATCTCAATAATAATAATAATCAAATGGATCTTCTATTCATTGATGCTCTTGCTGCTACATGTATCAAATTGATTGCTCTCTTGACAAAAAAGGAAAGATTTTACAGATAAGATGGACAAGATTTTTTATAGGTAATAATATTTGTTATTTGAGTGGTTGCTATGACACACAATATTGATGAAAAAAAAATCATGATGTGATGGGATGCTCTCTCATCATGGTACAGGAACCAATAATGGTACAAGAACCAATCTTAAATGTGTTTATTCAATTTCTGGATGATTTTTACAATGAAATGATATACCTATTTATACTACTGAAATGCCCATTAAAATATTACAAGAGTCAGAAACGTTGGGCTTCTCCAACTCTCCTCCCACCTACTTCCTCTGCATAATCGTCATGCCTTGCATCATTTCAGTCATATGCTCTATTTTCATTTTCAATGTGTTGGTGTGCTTTGTCAACGTTGTCTGCTCTATTTCATTCTCCCGAGGTTAGACAAGACTCGTCCTCAAGTCAAAATCAACATCATCATCAACATATGGAGATAGATCTGCAACATTGAAGGTGGTTGAAACACCATAGGCTCTGGGTAACTCCACTTTGTAAGCATTATTGTTAACTTTATGCACAATCTTGAAGGGACCATCAACTCGAGGAGACAACTTAGTGTTTGGATGTTTAGGAAAATGTTCCTTTCTCAAATGTATCCAGACCAAATCTCCCACATTAAAGACTTGATGCCTTCGATGGTTGTCCTGTTGTGCCTTGAGTTTCAAATTTTGTTTTTGTATCCTATGACGAACCTGCTCATATAGTTTCTTGATTTCCTTGACTCGTTGGTCCACATGGGTACTATATTGTTGCTTATCAAATGATGGTGTCAAATCAAGTAGGCTAAGTGGACGGGAACCATAAAAACCATAAACAACTTCAAATGGACACTTCCCGGTTGCTTGATTGACTGAGTTGTTGTAAGCAAAATTCAACTTGAGAAAGAATAAGATCCCACTACTTCAAGTTCTTTCCAACAAAGCTACGTAAAAGATTTCCAAGAATTCTGTTTACAGTTTCTATTTGTCCATCAGTTTGAGGATGGCTAGCACTACTAAATTGAAGCTTAGTTCCAATCTTCTTCCATAAGGTTCTCCAAAAATGGCTTACAAACTTAATATCTCTATTAGAGGTGACACTTTTGGGAATGCCATGGAGATGAACAATCTCCTTAAAGTACAAATCTGCAACTTGAACCGCATTATTAGTCTTTTGGCAAGGAATGAAGTGAGCCATCTTTGAGAAATGGTCAACAACTACCATTATAGAGTCCTTTTGTCTTTGGGTTCGAGGTAACCCAAGTACAAAATCCATACTTACATCCTCCCAAAGTGCTTCGGGTACTGGCAATGGCATGTGCAACCCGATATTTTGGCTTTTGGATTTAGCCAGATGGCATGTTCTGCACCTTTTGATATGTTTGTTTATATCCCGTTCAAGTCTTGGCCAAAAGAAGTTCTTCTTTACTAAGGCCACAGTTTTATCTCTACCAAAATGACTAGCTAATCCTCCATCATGTGCTTCCCAAATTATAGCTTCTCGTAGTGAGCAACAAGGAATGCAAAGGGTTTTTCCTTTGAATAAAAATCCTTCTTCCCTGTAATACTGCTGAAATGGCTGAGATTCAGTGGCACTCCAAACACCCTGGAAATCAGGTTCATTTTGGTACAACTCTTTTAGGGTTTCAAAACCCACTACTTTAGTTACCATAGTTGTTAACAAAGCATGGTGAAGACTAAGCGCATCAGCTACTGAATTTAGGACTCCTGCCTTATGCTTGAGTAAAAACGGATAAGTCTGCAACATTTCACTCCAAGTGGCATGGCATGCCTTCGATTGATCTTCTGTTGAGAATTCAAATGCTTGAGTGATTCATGGTCAGAATAGAGAATAACTCTTTATGCAACAGGTAACGGCTCCAATGTTGCAAAGCTTGAACAACGGCATAGAATTCTTTGTCATAGGTAGAATATTTGAGCTTAGCATCATTAAGTTTCTCGCTGAAGAAAGCAATTAGATGGCCTTTTTAACTCAGAACAACACCAATCCCGGTATTAGAGGCATCAGAACTGACCTCAAACACTTGGTCAAAATTAGGAAGAGCTAGCATAGGAGTTTTTGTCAAGCATTTCTTCAGTTCTTCAAAACTTTTTTGAGCCTTCTCTGTCCATTGGAACTTGTCTCCCTTGATGCAATCCGTGAGGTGTGCGGCAATGGAACTAAAATTTTGAATGAACCTCCTATAGAAGGAAGCTAATCCATGGAAACTTCAAACTTCTTGGATATATTGTGGAGTTGCCCCACTGATAATGGCTTCAATTTTTCTTGGGTCAACTCATACACCTTATGCAGTGATAATATAACCCAGAAAAATGACTCTATTTTTCAAGAAAGCGCATTTCTTCAAATTGGCATAAAGTTTCTATTCATGAAGAGCTTGTAGTACTTGACGTAGGTGCTCTAAGTGATCTGCTATGCTCTTGCTGTAGATAGGAATGTCGTCAAAGTAAACAACAACAAACTTACTAATGAAAGGGCGAAGGACCTTGTTCATCAGGTGCATAAACGTGCTAGGAGCATTTGTCAACTCAAATGGCATCACATTCCATTCGTACAATCCATCTCTTGTTTTGAAAGCGGTCTTCCATTCATCTCTGGGGCGAATTCAGATTTGATGATATCTACTACGAAGATCAATCTTAGATAAGGTAGTGGAGTCATATAACTGGTCGAGCATGTCATCAAGCTTAAGTATCGGAAACCAATACTTAATTGTGATGACAATCTACACACGTTCTCCATTTTCCATCTTTCTTGGGTACCAAGAGTACAGGCACTGCACATGCGCTGACACTTTCATGGATTAATCCCTTGTTCACCAATTCTTCAACTTGCCTTTGCACTTCAGCATGTTCTTGGGGACTCATCCTATAAGCTGGCTTGTTAGGAATTACTGCTCCTGGGATGAAATCCATAGCATGTTGAATGTCTCATATGGGTGGCAATCCTGGTGGAATGTCATCTGGAATTATATCGGGAAACTTAGCTAACAACTATTAAACTTCTGGTGGAATGATAGTGCCGTTATTTGCCTCTAGCAATATAAGAAAACCCATGATTTGGCATTCTTATTTGGTCACCTTTAGTTATGACTTCTCGACTAGTGATACTATTGGCTTGGACTCATGTTTGCCTTTGTTGTGTTTATTGGGTGATAACGATGCAAGCTGAATCTTCACGCCATCCTTCTGGAAGGAATATGTATTTGCATGATTGTTGTACAGAGCACGTCGATCATATCGCCAAGGTCTACCCAGAAGAAGATGACAGGCATCCATAGGAATAACATCACACCAAGCTTCATCATGATACCTCTTACCAATAGAAAAAGTAACAAGGCAATGTTTCAAAACTTTTACCTCGCTATCTTGGTTAAGCCATTGGAGCTTGTAAGGGCACAGATGGTTGTGAGTTGGTAGTTACAACTTTTCCACCATATAGCTGGAGACTAATTTTCACAGCTTCCGTTGTCAATAATGACGTTACAGACTTTACCTTGAGTAGTGTAGCGAGTATGAAAAATATTGTGACGTAGCCAAGACTCTTCTTTCACAGTTGCTCTATGTAGGCTTCTTTTAATCACAAGTAATTCACCGTGATTAGCAAGAGTGACTTCTTCGTCAAGAATTGGTTCCTCATCAAACATTGGCTCTTTGTCAGGCATGGGCTCCTCTTCTTCTTCAAACACTACAGAAGTTTCCCCTTTAATAATAGTAACGACGCTGTGAGTAGGATATTCTGAAGCGATATGATCGAACTCTTGGCATTTGAAACACTTAGGTGCTTTGGAGTTAAACTCCTTGGCGGCCTTTGGTGGAGGTTTGCTTGAAGAGCTAGGCTGAGGCATTTGTGGCTTATACCCATCAAAAGGAATTCTGGTTGAGGAAGACGGTTGGTACAAAATCCTTTTGAGCAATTGTTTCTCATTGCGGATGACTAGACGAATGACATCGTCTAGATCTAGTATTGTTGAAGCTGCACTGGATGGGCAATATTAGTATTCAACCCTCCGAGATAACGGGCTATTGTTTGCTCCTCCCTCTCTTGGATATCACACTTCATCATGAGTTTTTCAAATTCCCTCTATATTCTTCGACAGACATAGCTTTTTTGCGGAGATTATGTAATTGAAAGAAGTTATCTTGATAATAGTTTTCAGGAAGAAACTTACGTGAGAGCTCACATCGCATCTTGCCCCACATTCGGATCTTGCTTTTTCCTTCTCTTTCACGCCTTTTCTTGAGATTTTCCCACCATATGGAAGCATGTTTCTTTAGTTTGATGGCGACAATTTTGACTTTTTGCTCATCGGGAATCTCTTTGTATTCAAAAACCCATTTGACGGTCTGAAGCCAATCGACAAATTCGTCTGGTTGAAGTCTTTCCTCGAATTAAGGTATGTCTACTTTAATGTCATTAAGGCGAAATGACTGTTGTTGAGGACGACGGCGGTTATCAGTGGATGATGAACTGTTGTTATCCGAATCATCCTCTGGATATTCATCACGAGATTGTAGCAAGGCTTGCTGCGATTCTACAGTGGTCTCCAGCTCCTTTCTGCGTCTTGGAGGCATTTTGGACTATTCTAGTAAGGTTAAGACTTAAAGAATACATATATTAGGTATAGGGTGAAAGGATATAGGGGTAGAGTAGGTATTTATGAAACAAAAGTAGTAAAATTGGAAATTTTATGGACAATTTAGGGTATGACTGGTGTGTTTGGAAAAAGAAAGGCTAAAATTGGATTTTTTTTTGTAAATTTCAGGGGTCAAAATGTAGTTTTGGAAAGTTTAGGGGCTGAACTGTAATTTTGACATAATTCAGGGGGTCAAAAAGGTAATTTTAGAACGTTTAGTGGCAGAAATGCAATTTTGACAAAATTATGGGATCAAAATATAATTTCAGAAGTTTAGGGACATAAATGTAATTTTGGCAGAATTTTGGGGTCACAAATGTCATTTCTGAAATTTTTGGGGCAGAAAAAAGTAATTCTGACCAAATTTAGGGGTCAAAATACAATTTCTGAAAGTTTTGCTGACTGGTATGTTGATGTGGCAGAACAGACACGTGGCAGTCACGGTTGACTAACTTGTCACTGACATAGTAGATCAGGATGACGTGTCAGACAACGTGGCGTATGACGTCATCATCTTCAACCTTTGAACTCCGGCGATTGTGCATGAAATTCTGGCGACAGAGCATGACTTTCTGGCGACGTGGAACTGTTTCACGGAGGCAACCGAGGCTATTCTAAGATTTTTCGGCTTTCTGAACACGATGGTGAGGTTGGTTTCTTCAAAAAATGCTACGAGAGTGAAAATCCAACACCCTCTTTTTCTCACATTTTTTTCTCTCTCACTCCTCACTCTTTCGCTCTCTGGCCCTCTGGAACTCATCTCTGATGCCAAAATGGTATAGGAACCAATCTTAAATGTTTTTATTCAATTTCTGGATGATTTTTACAATGAAATGATATACCTATTTATACTACAAAAATACCCATTAAAATATTACAAGAGTCAGAAACGTTGGGCTTCACCAACTCTCCTCCCACATACTTCCTCTGATCTGCATAATCGTCATGCCTTGCATCATTTCAGTCATATGCTCTGTTTTCACTTTCAATGTGTTGGTGTGCTCTATCAAAGTTGGCTGCTCTGTTTCATTACGTTGGCTGCTCTATTTCACATCATTTTAATTAGAGGGGTATTATGGTCTTTTAACTATATTAAAAAATCCCTAGTGAGTAGGGATTTGTTAAAAGTGCGAACCTAAATTTGAATTTGGATATTTTAAACAAGTTTAAATGATATTCTCCTTAGATTAAACTCCACACAGAGTGCAATAGAATACATAACGCAATCGTAATCATTTACCACCAGAAAAAACATACCCAAGATATACAACAAATAACATGAGATTATATTGGATAGAAAATGAAAAAAAAAAAAAAGAATAATAAACTCCTTATTCCGTGGCTATGACCTATGACATGGAGTAGTGTTGATGAACATAATGACAATATTAATATAATTAATTACTAACTCCTGACCTTAATATAAAATCATGTTCGTAGTGTAAATTGCACTGCCAACTAGATCTTATATTAAGTATGAAAGCAACAGTTAAAAAGGTGAAGGTAGCTAGCTTGCTTGTTCTATCCGATCTTGAGAACCCTAGTGCCAATGCCAGCACTATTCACCCAGACCCAAACCCTATCGCATAGGTAGTCACTGGTGACGCTTAATCCTTCCTCCTATGGCATCCACCGAATCGTTCATGTTTGACACACTATTCTCCAATTCCCTTTTTTTCATCTTCCTCCATTTGGTTTCTCATTCATCATGCTTATGCATATAAACAAAGTAGAAAGCTTATTATCCTCTTTACAACTACCCTCATTTTATTTATTTATTTGTTTAGAAGAAGAAGACAGACAAAAAGAATATAGTATTCCAACGTACGTGCTGAATATTTTGGTAATACAATCCAACTTGTTTTCTTGTGAATTGACTGTGAAAAACAACTGTAAGGGCGTTCACTAATAACTCAGTCAAACCATCATCATTTATATATGCCAAAAAGCCATGTATAAGAACTTACAAATCCTTAATCTATCTATAAATTATAATAAAGGGAAAGAATATATTCGGGTGGAACAAGTAATATATGAACCAGTGATTTGGACTCCTTCCATATATCTTACTGCACAAACCATGCTTGATTGGTTGCTTTCAGAACAGAATTTAATTAAATTTACACCATCATCTAAAGGTTGCTAAGTATCAGTAAACGGAACAGCCAAAACTTCAAATTAACGAAACTTTCAAATATAAGCTCTTTGCTTCACACGGTTGCTATTTTGTATTATTATTCCAAGTCACCAGACCCGCTAAATCTATTAGATTATCCAGAAACTTATATAAAAGTCAAATATCTCTTGCTCCAAAAACTTAATAGGATTGGGAAGGGCGAAAACTTTGACTTTCTCTCCGCTCCCCCTCGACGCTTTTAAACGAATAGCCTCTTCACTCAATGACACTTTCCTGGTCAATGATCATAGTTTGTGATTTCATTTCCATACAAAAGTTTAAATCGGATTCCTTGTCAATATCTAAAAATCATGACAGCTATCTTTAAGTTTGCAAACTTAAATTTTCTTTCAACTTAAGCTCGCATGTTTATATTTAAACTTTAATACAAACAAATCATTTTAGGGTTAATATGCAAATTTATCCTGAAAGTTTTTACTGAGGAGCAGTATTGCTCTGAGAGTTTTAAAATACAGCAATGTTACCATATACCGTTAAAAAACTACCAGTTTACTATTAAGAAATTAACATTGACCACTAACTTTTTAAAGGTAAGAGGTAACATTGTTCCCAAAAAAACTTTCACGGCAACATTGTTCTTAAGTGAAAACTTTTGGAACAAATTTGCAACTTTCCATCATTCTATAGGGCTCTACTGTGCTAAATTTTAAAACAAGGTGATTTATGACTCCTGCTTGGTCTTGTTCTGTTCAGATTTTATTCGAAGATGGGTACTTGCATGCTGTCTAACAAATGCGTATTACTTTCCGCAACAGCTCTCGAGCCTTGAAACTTACTGCGGATGCTAGATTTTAGTTTTTGTCCAAATTATTGCGAGGCATTGTGCGAGCATCTTCTTCTTCTTGTTAAAAGTTTATCCTCAAGGTCATAACAAATCACAATCACAATAATCTCTCTTTGTATCCGTGTATAGCCGATATGGTAGACTTATTCCGTGTGTTAAAATTAATTTAAAGTGATAAATATATAGAAAATGTACTTTTTCTTCTAAATATGTCCTTATATATAAGTGGGTAAATGACAAAAATGCTGAAAGAGAATGTATAAGGAAAATTAATTAATTATGGTACAATTGATAAAATTATATCTAAGGCTTATCGTATGTTTGGGATGAGGCTTGAACACCCAAACGTGTATCCCAATAGCGAAAAGCCACTTTTTGGCTTTTTGTGATGTTTAGATCAGCAATTTTTCTTTCAATTGGATTTTTGAAGGAAAAAATGATGGTTTATGCCCTAAGCCAAAATTTCATGCTTTTGGCTTTTATACCATGGAGAAAGAAGAAGTTTCTATTATAGAGAGAGAATAAATTAAATACCTCATGAAGAAAAGATATTGGGTCCCACATTCTTTTATTGAAAAACATTCCGATTCTTATTATTATTATTATTATTATTTTTGGATAAGCTCTTTTCTTTCAATTGGATTTATGAAGAAAAAGCTGGTTTAAGCCCTAAGCCAAAATTTCATGCTTTTGGCTTTTACACCGTGGAGAGAGAAGAAGTTCTTATCATGGAAGGAGAATAAATTAAATACCTCATGAAGAAAAGATACTAGGTCCCATATTTTTTTATTAAAATAACATTCCAATTCTTATTATAAGTCCACTTGGACATGAAAATTTTGGTCCTAATTATAAATGTCTACTTAAAGGTAAATAATCATTGTTTTCCAATTTTATCCTTATTTATGAAAGTTTCCAAAGAAAAAAATAAATAATAAAATTTAAGGGAAATCGGGAAAAACTCCCCCATTAGAAATTTAATTCACGTGAATGACGATATAAGTTTATATATACAAAAAATGGCATTATTCTAACTGAGGTCATTCTCACCAATTAAATTTTTAAAGGGGGAATTTTCTCCAATTTTTCCTAAAATTTAAGTAATTTAATATTTTCAAATTTTCTCCAATAATACATTAAATATTTTCATTTTTATTAAATTCATATCATTTTCATTCATTTCACATTGATTGAACCATAATTTTATATAATTTTTCATAACTAATTTAAGATTTTTAATGCATTTTGTGAATTTGTGAATTAATTGTAATAGTATTATTTATATTTTTCTAAAACTAAAAAAAAATAAATTATATATATTTATAGCGGTTAATGTGAAAAACCGCTATAAATATAATTATATTAGTAGCGGTTAATACAATAACCGCTACAAATAAAATTTTATTATATTTGTAGCGGTTTTATTGTAAAACCGCTACAAATATATAATTTATTATTTTTTAGATTTAGAAATATAGTTTCATTTTGTAGCGGTTAATACAACAACCGCTACAAATGTAAAGATATGTGTGCGGGAAATCCAAAATTGAAACGTTGACTAGTTGTAGCGGTTACATAAATAACCGCTACAAATATTCAACTTTTGAATTTTGAATTTCCCCCCTTTGTGTAAATTTGTAGCGGTTACCTATTTATAACTACTACAAATGAAAATTAGTAGTGGTTTTTTTTATAACCGCTACAAGTTTAAAACTAAATCTTCAATTTGATTTTCGACGGCTCTAAAATTAGTAGCGGTTTAATACATATAACCGCTACAAATGTGTAGTACCGTAGCGGTTAATGTAGCGGTTTAAAATATTAAACGTTAGAATTTCAGAATATAAGGTTATAAGCATTCGTCATTCTCTATTCACTTATCTTCTTCACTATACTTTCTTCTCTCTCACTAGTAACTATGGATAAGTCATGGATCAGGTTGCCACGCAATTATCCGGAATATTTGTACGGATTAAATAATTTCTTGGAGTTCGCATTTACTCACGCCAGCTGTAACGGCAAGATCGTCTGTCCGTGTCAGAGATGCAAGTTCAAGAAGTGGCATGCATGAAACGTTGTTAAGGAACATTTGCTTTTGAAGCCTTTCCCAGAGGACTATACGTTCTGGGCAGTTCATGGTGAGAAGGCCAGCATTAGATATGACAATGCTCTTCCTCGAAGCTCACAAGTAGGAGTTCAACTAGATAAAGATGATCCTATGAATGATGCTATGCGTGATGCATTTGGATTTCAAGGCGACAACTTCAACAAAGAAGTGCACAGTTCTGAGCTGGTGTTCATGAGGAATGAAGCAGCTTGGGATTTTTTCAGCTTGATGGATGAAGTAGATCGTCCTTTATATCAAGGTTGTCGAAAATATTCTAAATTATCTTTCTTGATCAAATTGTATCAAGTGCTTTTGTGGAATCACAGATAAGAGAATGTCGATGTTGCTCGAATTATTGCAAGATGCATTCCCCAACGCTGAGATTCCCACAACATTCTACAAGGCCAAGAAGATTATCCACAGGTTGGGGTTGAACTATCAAAAGATTAATGCGTGCCCCAATGATTGTATGCTGTATTGCGAAAGACGATTCCAGCAGGGAAACTTGTAAGAGATGTCATACATCGAGGTACAAGACAATTCGAAAGGGGAAGAAGAAGAAGAAGAAACATGTAAAGATTCTCAGGTACTTCCCTTTGAAACCTCACATATAAAGATTATTTATGTCGTCTAAAACTGTAAAGCACATGAGGTGGCATGCTGTTGATAAGAATGAAGACGGTAAATTAAGACATCCTCAGGATGCAGACGCTTGAAAAACGTTTGACAACGACTTTCCAGATTTCGGGACTGACCCCAGAAATGTTCGGCTTGCTTTAGCGACTGACGGTTTCAATCCTTTCGGGAATCTTAGCACAAGTTACAATATTTGGCCAGTAGTCTTAGTTCCCTACAACTTACCCGGCTCCCTGGATATGTATGAAACAAAGCTCTTTTATTATGCCTATGATCATTCCAGGCAAAAAGGTACCAGGCAATGACATCGATGTGTATCTTCAACCGCTTATTGCGGAATTGCTTGACCTATGGAATGTCGGCATAGAGACGTACGACGCTTACGGAAAGACTTTGTTCAACTTGCGTACAGCCTTGATGTGGACGATTAGTTACTTTCCTGGCTTTGGCACATTATCTGGTTGGAATGTGCATACTAGATCAGCATGTCCAACTTGCAATTTTGACTCTCACGCAGTGCGCCTTCCCCACAGTTGAAAGTAGTGCTTTATAGGGCATCGGAGGTTTCTTGATGGAAGGCATAAGCTCAGATTGCAACGGAATTGCTTCAATGGAAAACCAGAAAAAAGAGGACCACCTTAGACTTTATCTGGTACAGACATCTTACAGCAACTTAAGCATGTTGACTTCGAGTTTAGAAAAAGCGACGATTCAGCATAAACTCGCTAAAAGACGCGCAGAACTTTAGCGACTCAGTAGTGGAAGAAAATAAGTATTTTATTCATTCTTCCATATTTGAGATCTAATTTACTTCACCACAGTCTTGATGTCATGCACATTAAAAAAATGTTTGCGATAATGTGCTATATATGCTGCTTAATGAACCCGGCAAGACAAAAGATCACCTTCAAGAGAGGAAAGATTTACGTGCCATGGGAGTTCGTGAAGACGCTTGGCCATATGAGCATGACAAATTTCAACCGGCAAAGTTTATCCTCACAAAAATGTGAAGAAAAGGGCCTAGGAAAAATCACAAACAAGAACCCATATTTTCATAAAATTATATTTGAGCCCCAAAAGAGTTTAAAAAATTTACAATTAGTCCCTTCTCAAAAGTTTTAAACTTTTTAAAATGGTCCTTGGTCAAAACTTGCTTTTTGACTAGGTCTATTAGGTCAGAGGAGGGAGCTGGTACCTGAGGGGGAGAGAGCAGAGATCCAAGAGTTGATAAGGAGTGAGATGAGAGTTTTAACAAAGGATAGAGTGAGAGCGTTGCGGATCATAATCGGATCTGATCACCTTCGTCTTCTTCCTTCCTTCCTCTTCTTGTGTCGCCGGCGGTGAGCTTCTCCTCTTCACCATTGCCTCCGGCCATCTCCTTGAACTAAAGGAAGGGCGCCGCAAGGAGCAGAGACTAGGGGAGTTGACCATCTGTCATCTCCATCACCACTGACACCTTCCCTCTTTAACCACATCATCAATCATCAACCTGAATTAACAATCACCACTCCGCCAGTGAGCTCCCAGAATAGAGTAACAGTGCCACGAACTACATAAAGCTCGAACTAGAGCTGGAGTGTGCCACAAAATTGGTCTCCTCCTCGCCAAAGTTGTTAAGTCTAATGGCTTTCACTTCTACCACTCTCACTGATCTTCTTCATCACCACTAGAGATCGCTATCAACACCACCATCAACCACCTCCTCTATTTACCACTACCACAGTGTCGTTCAGTAAAGAAAGACTACCACCACTCCTCCTCCTTTGTGTTTGCCACCACCGTTCTTCTCTCTCTATCTCCCTCTCATTTCTTTCCATATTCATCATTCTTTCTTCCCTTAATCACCATCGACCTCCTCAACTCCTAGATTCACTAGCAACTTCATTCTCTTTCTCTTTTAGAGTCTAAATTTCCAATAAAGTTAGAGATGAGTGGTTGACCACACTGCCTCTTGGGATGGTAACAATGACTTGAGTTCTACGTGTATTTCTACGGGGGAGTTATTTAGTTCAATTCAACTTCTCAATTGTATATTTTATATTTCCTAGTTCTAGGATGTTATTTATATTGATTGAGACTGAGATTTTGTTTGATTATCTTTTTGGATTGAAACTTTGTGATTCGATTGGATTTTGTTACTTGAATTCTTGATATAAATATTTCCTTTATTGAGTTCAATGATATTTTATTAGCTAGTGTGTTATTGTTTAGTTAATATAATCGATTTGTGCTTTCTAATGTCTCGTTTGAGCATTTTTCTTTAGAGAAGCAAGTTACATTAATCCTATTTTGATTGCACTCTAGGTGGTTCCTCATAGTGCCTTAAGGGGTAGTTATTAGCTATGTTCGCAGGAGTAACTATTAATTAAAAACACTAGACCTAAGCTTTCGTTTGGGGTTTTACTTTCAAGACTTAGAGAAAATTAACTCTCACTGCCTTAATTGAACTAGGATAGCCATTCTCCCATTCCCAAGAGCAATCATTATACATTAAATACCCATTTTCATACTCAATTCCATTTTATAAAGAAAACACAAAAAAAATAATAGTAGCTTTAGGATTTTAATTAAATTTTGCATTTACTTATTTCCAACAAAATCCAAAACAAATTTCCCCTTGTTTTCATTGCATTCGCATGGCATTTAGATTACTTATGATTCAATAAAAGGCTCCTCGAGAAGAAAGAATATTCTTAGATTTGCCTATACATAATCCTTAGTAAATTTTTAATTATGGACCCCAAGGCTAACGTACGAAAAAAGTCTTAATCACACACATCCAAACTTACTTTTGTATTAGTCATTCAAACAAGTTTCAATTTATCCAACCGACTTTTTCAAAATTCAATCCAAATATAAATCACATTACACAATCTAACTTTTATCCTACCTTACGTTTGCAAAAGTCAAATTGAAAATAAGTCATTTCTATCACCGTTAATCAAAACACACCCTCAGACGACAACCCCAAAGTGAATGTTATAAAAAGGGACAGAGGGATTCAAATGTTTGGGTCTTTTTGAAGGGGGAGTACTTGCTTCTTGGTTACATAATGCTTATTATGTAGGGGGAGTACTTGCTTCTTGGTTACATAATGCTTATTATGTAGGGGGAGTTCTTGCTTCTTGGTTACATAATGCTTATTACCACTCCCCCCCCCCCCCCGACTTGGGTTGATATAAAAAGTGGACTCGTTTTGCACATTTAACAATAGCTGTGGTCGCCCGCAATTCATAATGAGATAAAAAAAATTGTGGATTCAAAAATGTGGGTCTTTTTGAAGGGGGAGTACTCGATTCTTGGTTACATAATGCTTATTACCACTCCCCCCCCCCCGACTTGGGTTGATATAAAATGTGGAGTCGTTTTGCACAGTTAACAATAGTTGTGGTCGCCCATGATTCATAATGAGATCACAATTTTGCAGGTCCTTTAGAAGTGCTCCCTGTATACTGGTCAACAAACTATGTTGTACATTGTATTCTTTACATTCAGCACTTAAAGTTTTCATAAAGTTGATGAACGAGGATGTGTCTAGTGCTGTTAATGTTAAAGGGGCAGGGGTAGGGGCAGGGGCAGGCTTAGACTGCTTAGTCCTCCTTTAGGATTTTTAATGAAAGTCAATGTACTGTAGGTGATTAGGCAATTTTCCCATAAAATTAAAAATGAAAACAGAATATTCTGGTATGTTGATCAGTGGTTGGCTTAATAATTTTAGTGTGTTGTGATTATGTAAAATCATTGTTGAGTGACTTGAACTTTAGTTTTGTAGACACTGCATCGTTTCTAAAAGGAGAATGGATGGAGTGATAATAGATCATGAAGCTTTCAAAAGTTATGCATTTAATACATTAAATACTATTAAATCTTATTCATTAAAGCTTGATCTGATCTAATGATGGAGACATTCAATGGGGAGAGAGATCAATGGAGATATTCCTTCCCCGTTTATATTCAAACGGCATTTGGGATGTTTGCGGACAGGGTGAGTGGTGCAGAAAATACTATAGCCTTTGGGCTTGCAACTTATGTCCTATAAATGCACATATCGGCCATGTTCTTTCTCCAACTTGTGTATGATTAATTTCTTAAAGATGGGTTCAATTAATCTCTTTTGGCGGAACTAATAATTAATTAAGCAAACCAAATTACAAGAAAAGTGGAATCACCCATGAGATAATGGAATATATTAAGGTTTCATGTCAATTAGTTGATCATTGAATTGAAGATATAAAAAAGTTGAGGTAGGTCATATTTATCATTTGATTTAAATTATTTTGATAGAAAAGCAACATGAACCAATACCTCTACGTAAAAATTCAACATGAGAGAAGTGTGATAGGCTTAATTGATTATAATTCGAATGGCAGGCAAACAAAGAAAGAAAGGATACAATTAATGGCAAGTAGGAAAATATATGAATAAAAAGCATAGGTGTTGGGACTTGGTAGGCATATAATGAAATGTTTAATGTGAAATTAAGCAATTTGGGGGACTTGAGTGACAATTTGTTGGTTGTTAACGAAGACGTGGACACGGTCTCATCGGAAATCACCGGTGACGACGGATCCTTCCTTCAGGACAGTGGCTGTCACTCTCCCATTTTGCCTCTCTATTATCACCTTCGCTGCTCCTTTGTTTGTCCCTACCAGTTCTGGCCACGAACTCTTCCCTATATTCACACACACATACGTACATATATGTTGGAGATAATGAGTGGGTGTGTCATAAGGATCAGGTCCCACTTAGGATTGTGGGAGCCAAGAGGAGGAGTGAACTTGCACAATGACTGACCACATGAAAATCCGGCAATTTCCCTTACGTGCGAGCTAAAAGTGGACTAAGTGTTTTTATGAGTGACCTCTTAAAAAATTCAGGATCATCTTTAAACATAAATGATTTCTTGAAAATTGTTTTGCTAGTGTTATTTGTGAAATATGTACATTAAATACTATGCAGCTTTTTAATGTCACATAAACCGAATTGCCAAATTGCCTTAATGCCATTTGTTGCTTGTGATATTGTGAAATACGGACGTTGCAAGATTTTGAGCTTGGAAACATGTTTTCTTTCAATATTTTATTACTATTTAATTGCCTTGACATCCATTTATTGCATAACACATAAAACATATTCAGTTTGGTTTTTATTGCATTCCAACGTCCAAAAACGCTTGCTTAATGGCTGTTATACCGTTATGATGATTTAATGAGAATTTATATGTTTTTAAGCTACCTAACGTCTCTATTCTTTTTCTATATAAAGAGATGTTTGTAAGAGGTCAATACACATTTTTGCTCTTGAACTCTCGAGCACCTCTCTTCCTCCTCTGGCATATTCTTATATCTTTTGAGTTCTATTATCTTCCATAGTTTTGCTCACCTTGTTTTGCAGGAAGAGTTCGTTTCATCCTGGGGAGTGCCGCTTCTTATCTGCCAATAGTTGTGGAATAGCTCTTTAGGACATTGTCCTCGGGCACTACTCGAATCAACTTTTTCATTTGCAGGTGTTGCCACTAATTGGATCTGCATAGCACTAAGAGGAGCTGGAGAATCCACTAAGTTGTGTGACAATCTAGGAGCTACCGCCAACAATCTTAAGAGTTACTCACAACCATGGAGTTTCACGTCGCTATAGCCAAAGAGAACTTGGTAGAAGCTAAGTCACATAACAAGACGAGGTATGGCTCTGATGTCATAATCAAAAATATTAAAATTAAAAAATCTTTTTACAAGCCCAAGGATACTAACCCCAAGAGAGCAAACAAAAATCCTCCTAAACTGAGTGTAAATGTGGTTAAAGGAGATGATAACAGTGATGATAAGATCATTATGTCAATGGTTTCTCATGCCTCCTTTCTCTTTGATGTGAAGAAATGGGTGGTAGACTCGGGAGTTACCAGGCACATATGTGCTAATAAGAAAATGTTTACCTCCTTTGAAAAAGAGAAAGAGCACATTTATCTCACTAACTCCCAGGCTACTAAGGTTCAAGGAAGAGGGAAAGTGGTATTACAACTCACATATGGAAAGACCTTGGCACTGAACGATGTGCTGTATGTGCCTAAAGTCAAAGCAAACTTAGTGTCTGTGGCATAGCTTGTGGAAGCTGGGGTTAAAGTGTCGTTTGAGTTTGATAAAATTGTCATGACAAAGAATAATATGACTATAGGAAAGGGCTATTGTAACAAGCTAAGGGATTGTTTATTTTGAGTGCTGTTGAAATTATTGATAATGCATCTTCTTCTGTTTACTTGATTGACTCCCTGGATATGTGGCATGCTAGATTAAGACATATTAGCAAGTCTTATATAATTAAGCTGCAACATCTTGGGTTTATTTCCAAAATAAAAAATAATGATTTTTATAAATGAGAAATTTGTGTAGAAGCAAAGTTGACTAAAAAGTCACATTTTTCTACTAAAAAAGAAACTGAGTTGTTGTCCTTAATTCACACTAATTTAGGTGATTTAAAACAAATGGAGACTAGAGGAGGTAAAAGATATTATATCACTTTTATTGATGATTTTTCAAGATATACAAAAGTATATTTGTTGAGAAATAAAGATGAAGCTTTTGGAAAATTTCTTTTATACAAGGCAGAAGTAGAAAATCAATTGAACAAAAAGATTAAACAGGTTAGGTTGGATAGAGGAGGGGAATATTTATCACTAAATTTTTTTTGTGAAAAAGAGGGAATAATTCATGAAGTAACTCCTCCATATTCACCTGAGTCAAATCATGTTGCAGAAAGGAAAAATAGAACTTTAAAAGAAATGATGAATTCTTTGCTTGTTAGTTCTTCTGCACTTGATAATTTGTGGGGTGAAGCTTTGTTGACTGCTTGTTTTTTACAAAACAGAATACCTCATAAGAAAACAAATAAAACACCTTATGAGTTGTGGAAAGGGTTTTTTGCCTAACCTTCAATATTTGAAAGTGTGGGGGTGCCTCGCAAAAGTTTTATTACCTGATCCTAAAAAGAGAAAGATTGGTTCTAAAACTTATGATTGTATGTTCATTGGTTATGCTCAACAAAGTGCTGCTTATCATTATCTAATTTTGAAAAGCGATATCTTAGATCATAACACAATTATTGAGACAAAAGTTGCAGAGTTTTTTGAACATATATTTCCTTTGAAGGTTGAGCATATTCCTAAAAGAGTTGAAAATTCTTCTTCTTCTAAACAAAATTCAAATGAAGTTTTGGTTGAAGATTTAAGGAGAAGTAAAAAACAAAGAAAACAAATGTCTTTCGGAGATGATTTTTATACTTATTTGGTGCAAGATGAACCCAAAAAAATTTATGAAGCTGTTTCTTCTTCAGATGCTTTTTTTTTTTTTTTGGAAGGAAGCAATGAATGCTGAAATTGATCCTGAGTTAAAATAAAACATGGGTTTTGCTTGACTTGCCTCCAGGAGCAAAGCCTATTGGTTGCAAATGGGTTTTCAGAAAAAAGTATTTCCTGATGGAACTATTGATAAATACAAGGCTAGGTTAGTAGCCAAAGGATTTACTCAAAAAGAAAATGTTGATTATTTTGACACATTCTCTCCTGCGACTAGGATCTCTTCTGTTAGAATCCTAATTGCTTTAGCTTCTATTCATAAACTCTTTATTCACCAAATGGATGAAAAAGTAGCTTTCTTAAATGGTGATTTAGAAGAGGAGATTTATATGGTACAACTTGAGGGTTGTATTGTTCCTGGGCAAGAAAACAAAGTTTGTAAACTAGTCAAGTCTATGTATGGTTTAAAACAAGCGCCTAAGCAATGGCATGAAAAACTGGATCAAGTTTTGATAAATGGTGGTTTCTCTACTATTGAAGTACAAAGATGTGTTTATACAAAACTTGTGAATAATGAATGTGTGATTATTTGCTTGTATGCGGATGACATGCTTATTTTCGGTACTAGCATGAGGTTGTGCTTGAAACTAAACGCTTTCTTGCTTCTAATTTTGATATGAAAGATTTGGGTGAAGCAAAAGTGATCTTGGGTGTTAAAATCATAAGGAATGGAAATGACATCTTACTTTCTCAAGAACATTATGTTGAGAAAATTCTGAGAAAGTTTGAATTGTTCGATGAATCTCCTTTGAGTACTCTTTATGATCCAAGTGTACAATTAAAAAAACATAAAGGAGATCCAATTGCTCAATCGAAATATGCACAGATTATTGGGAGTCTATTGCATTTAATGAACTATACCAGGCCTGACATAACATATGATGTATGTAGATTGAGCATATATACTGACTATCTGAGTAGTGAACATTGGGAGGCTCTGGTAAGGGTAATGAGATACCTGAGAGGTACCATGAATTATAGTATTCAGTATAATGGATTTCGCGCTGTATTAGAAGGATACAGTGATGCTAACTGGATTTCAAATTCTGAGGAGACCAAATCCACTAGTGGAATGTTTTCACTCTTGGTAGTGGTGCTATAACGTGGAAGTCAGCCAAACAAACTGTTATAACCAGTTCCTCAAGGGATTCTGAGTTTATTGCTATGGAATTGGCTGGTACTGAGGCTGAGTGGTTGAAAAACTTCTTAGCAAATATCCCACTAGGTAAAAAACCAACACCATTAGTGTCCTCACATTGTGATAACCAGTCTGCGATAGTTACGGCTAAGAATAAAACCTTTAATAGTAAGAATAGACATATTCGGTTGAAACATAATATTATAAGGTAGCTACTAAAAGATGGTGTAATCTCAATCAACAATGTAAGGTCTAAAGTGAACCTAGCAGATTCGTTAACAAAACCCTTGGGGAAGAAAATAATTATTGAAACATCGAGGGGAACGGGACTAAAGCCAATTTGAAATTAACAACGATGGCCAACCCAACATTTGTGATTGGTGATCCCATAAAGAAAGTTCATATGGGTAAAAACAAGTCGTTTGTTAGTTCTGCTAGCACTAATAAATTGCTAGTCCAATCCCTTCCTATGGTATGGGAGAGTGCTACAATACATTTTGGCGAGGCTGAGCGAAAGCTCTTAATGATTTCATAATCCTATGGGATGGTGTATTCATTGCAGGTATATTTCATGAAATCACCTCTACGAATGTGGAGTGGGGCCGCTCCTATGAGATTATGGCGAAATCTCTAAAGCATTCGTTATGCACTAAGCACACGCATGGCCGTCTTAACATGCAAAACCGATGTTAACAACAGAAATGTGAGGGTATAATCTGACTCTTAATGCCACTAGTGCACACCCAAGATTTGTTAGTTCATAGAAGCATGCTTCACTAACATCTCTATGTACTAAGTGCTATCAGTCTAGGCCTGGTTCATAGTCCAAAGGACCACCAGATACAATGATTATACTCATGTGTGTAACTCATTAAAGGTGTTCCTTTTGACACATGTGGGGGATTGTTGGAGATAATGAGTGGGTGTGTCATGAGGAACGAGTCCCACTTGGGATTATGGGAGCCAAGAGGAGGAGTGAACTCACACAATGACGGACCACATGGAAATCCGGCAATTTTCCCTACATGCGAGCTAAAAGTGGACTAAGTGTTTTTATGAGTGACCTCTTCAAAAATTCAGGATCATCTTTAAACATAAATGATTTTCTGAAAATTGTTTTGCTAGTGTTATTTGTGAAATATGTACATTAAATACTATGCAGCTTTTTAATGTCACATAAACCGAATTGCCAAATTGCCTTAATGCCATTTGTTGCTTGTGATATTGTGAAATACGGACGTTGCAAGATTTTGAGCTTGGAAACATGTTTTCTTTCAATATTTTATTACTATTTAATTGTCTTGAAATCCATTTATTGCATAACGCATGAAACATATTCAGTTTGGTTTTTATTGCATTCCAACGTCCAAAAATGCTTGCTTAATGGCTGTCATACGGTTATGATGATTTAATGAGCATTTACATGTTTTTAAGCTGCCCAACGTCTCTATTCTTTTTCTATATAAAGAGATGTTTGTAAGTGGTCAATACACACTTTTGCTCTTGAACTCTCGAGTACCTCTCTTCCTCCTCTAGCATATTCTTATACCTTCTGAATTCTATTATTTTCTGCAGTTCTACTCACCTTGTTTTGCAGGAAGGGTTCATTTAATTCTAGAGAGTACCGCTTCTTATCTGCCGGTAGTTGTGGAATAGCTCTTAAGGACAGTGTCCTCGAGTACAACTCGAATCAACTTTGTCATTTGTAGGCGCTCCCACTAACTGGATTTTCATAGCATAGGAGGAGCTAGAGAATCCACTAAGTTGCGTGACAATCTAAGAGCCACCGCCAACAACATATTCATGCTCATTCATTACACACACACAAAGGAAAATGAATTATATATAACCTGGGCAACTTGACATGTGTTGCACCTTTCGCCTCTGATCTTCGGATGATATAATGCACCTATTTACTGCTTAAGTGGGTTGCTATACTTAATAAGCTTTGGATTATATATATAGCAAAGATACAGATCGATTCAAGTCATGCTTTGTCTTCTTTTTCACAATGAATTAACAATGATTACCTCTCCACATTGGCCGGTTATTTCGTCTTTTGCATTTCATCAAACAAATTTTCTCCTGTAAAACTTATAAAATTCATATGTATGTCGATATATCACACGCGACAATTTAAATACTTGTATACACAACCATGCCAATATTCAAACAGAGGACTTCAATGTAGTAAGGTAGGGACGCTGCCACAGGGATAGCTAGTGTAAAACCCTAGCTACATACTCAATCCCATTCTTATAATTTTAAGGGATTTGCTTTCTCTCCATTTGCCCAAAATTTCACTGCCCCCTTTGCATGTCTTCTGGATTGTTTGGTTAAATTTGGGTGATTTAGAGTTACTATCTTGTAAAATTAAATATTATTAATATATTAAATTAATAAATCTAAAGAATTAATTTTTAGTCTGCACTGTTTAAGAATTAGCATGGGAGAAAGCGAAATAGCCGGTTTTATAGTCATGAAACAGTCAACGGTGACTCCATCCAAATCCAATCCATAGATGACAAGATTATAAAGTAAAAATATGCCTTTTTCTCTTCTAATTAACTTTATTCAAAATTTCAGTTTGTTCCCTTAAATTTAAAAGGTATCTTTTTAACTATGTAGCTCTGATACAGTTGATATCGAATCATGATTTTTTGTAATATTCACAATTATTTTAAAAATTAAAATTTATATATTAGCTTTTTACAATGTTTTGTCAATATTAAAATTTCAATGTTAGTTATTTTTTTATTAACCGCTGTTTGTGATAAAGGACTAAAATGATATATTTTAAAGTTAAAGGACTAAATTAAAATTTTGTATAAAGTTAAAGAATTAAAGGTATATTTTTGCCAAATTATAAATATCTTATAAAATTAAATATTAGTAATATATTAAAAAATTAAATAAATCAAAAGAATTAAAATTTTGTCTGTACAATTTAAAAATTAGCATTAGGGAAACTAAAATAGCCGGTTTTAATTTTTAGTTATGGACAAGCCAACAATCAATCCAATACGTAGATGACAAAAGGGCGGCCGGCTGAAGTTGCGTTCAGCAAAAATTACATATAACTAAAATGATATCAAATGTATATTAAATTTCCCACCAAAATTTCTTTCTTTTTACATTTTAGGCATAAAGGAACAACTTTTTATTTTCATATATTGCAATTGTAAGTGCCTCAAGGTGTGTGACTGCGGGTTGCTGTGTATAATGAGATACTCTGATCACGTGCTGCATCTCAATTCCTTGTTTTTCTTTTTCATCAATCTTATGGTTTCAGATTTTTTCAGTTAAAAATAAAGTTGAACATAACATTAAAAACATTTCTCTACTGTCATTAAATAATAGCCATCATAATAAAAAAAGATTTGTCAACTTCCCCAACTTTTTCCATATGATAAAAATATGAAGAAAGATTATCATTATAGTGTATTTAATTTCAAAAAAAAATAACTAATTTTATGTGATTTATGATTGCAAACGTGATTGCATATATAAATTAGGTTAAATTATATAAAATCTACTGAATTTTGTGTTACAGTATGTAATAACCTCTCCAGCCTTTGAAATTGTATGGTAAATCTCTCTGAATTTTTACATTTACATAAATAGTTCTTATCCTATTAGTTCTATTCATGAACCATCAGCAAATGGCGTGAAGTTTACCGCATATAACTCAAAATTGCCGGGCTTATCTGCGTACAAAAGTTAAGTTTAAAAGGGTATATATAAAGTTAATAGTTTGGGGTTAATTTCATCATCGTAGACTTAAGAGTATTAGGTTATAAAGGCTAAGAAATTAGTAACTTATTGAACATGATTCCAAATAATAAACAAGCATGCAATAAGACTGTAAACATGACAGAGTTCAACAGTTTACGTAAGGCACTAGTAATTAATTATTGACCACAAACAACATACACAGGAGACATAACATTAATGACATGATATTAAGCTGGATAGAAAATAAAAAATGAACAATACACTCCTTATTCCACGGCTATGACATATGGAGTAGTATAGTGTTTATGAACAACATTGAAGAGGTAGCCAGCTTTATAGTATAATGTTCTATCCAATCTGGGGAACCCGAGTGACTATGCCATGACGGTTGACCCAAATCCGAACCCGATCGCATCGGTAGTCATCGGTGACGAAGGATCCTACCACCACAATTATTATGATAGTCACCCATTGGTTCTCTCTCGCTATTATTGCTTCTGCTCTCTGTGCTTCCACCCCTACCAGCTCTGGCCATGAATCCTTACCTTCACTCACATCAACACACAAGTCACAAATATGTACCAGGAAAAAGGAACAAGACTTAACATATAGATAATAACATCATGATCGAATTACAACGATCTCTATTACCTCGGCAGCCACCAGACATGTCTTTCACTTGGGGATTTCCCTGCAATGTGTCTAAAGTTTATGTCTTTTGTTTGGGATAGTTGTGATTGTATGTAGCTGGGGGGGTCCTATTTATAGTACGGCTGAGGTTGAGTCTTGATCGAGCAAGGGACATTTCTGACTGCTTCTCCCCCTCTCTATATGGCAAGCATGGTTGTATTTTTATAATGCGTACGTACGTCAATTCAATTGAAACAGTCAACTGTTCATGTATGTTTCACACACTTCTCCATTCTTCTTTTTTCCAACTCTCTATTTGTTTTATCATTTGTCCTGTTTATGCATATACACCAATTAGAAAGATTATATCCTCTCTACACCTACCCTTGATCGTTCTATATTTATTCATTTTTCAAACAAACGAGGTCAATATTCCAACATGCTAATTATATAATTGCAATTGAACTTTTCTCGTGAATAGACTTGGACAAACAGCTACATAAGGTCATTATCTAATAACTCAATCAAACTATCAATTATATATGCCAAAATGCAATGTATAAGAAATTATGAGTCTTTGTTGATTGCTCGTATATTAGGTGATAGAATCCTGGAAAAGCATCGGAAACTAGTTGAAAGTATAAAAAAGAAAAAGAATGAAATTACGAGTCTTTAATCAATCTAATAAATTAGTATGATAAAGGGAAAGTAATCGTGTGGAACAAATAAAATAACAGATGAATTAGCGATTTGAACTCCTTCCATATATCTTAGTCAAAAATAAAATTGAATGTAACATGAATAGCATTTCTCTATTGTCATCAAATAATAACCATCAGAATAAAAATGATTTTTCAAATTCCCAAATTTTTCTATATAATAAAAATTAGAAGAAAATTATCTTTATTATATATTCATTTCCACAAAATAAAAAATTGTGTCCTTTATTATTGCAAATGTGACTGTTTATATAAATTAGGCTAAATTATATAAAACCTCCCTAAATTTTATTTTATACATAAATAACCTCTAGCCTTTGAAATTTTACAATAAATCTTCCTTAATTTTTACATTTATGTAAATAATTCTTATACGATTATTTTTTTCCATTATTTATCTACAAAATTAAATAACCTAAAATTTAAAGAGTTCATCTACTTATAACTCAAAATTTGAGGGAATTATATGCATAGAAAATAAGGTTTTAAAACGTACAAAGTTAATAATTTGGGGTTAATATTGTAGACTTGAAAATTTCAAGGGGGGTTTATTATTAAGTTTTAAATGTTAAGAAAATTATTTTTACATGCATGATCTTAAATTCAGGAACATTTTATATAATTTAGCGCCTATAAATTATAAACAAATATGCAACAAGACTGTAGTATGTAGATTAAAGAAAAAAACCCATTTATATCCATTTGAAATATCTAAATCCATATTCGGACTTTCACTTTTGTTAAATCCCGAATCAAGCTAAGAGGCATCCATTGGTACAAAATTTCCTTTTTAGACCGCCATATTTAGACCGGTTATAGCGGATAAGGTAAAAATAATTTGACCGATGGCAGTTTTGTAATTATATAGAACTTCTAAGACCGGTTCTCAAAAAAACCGGTCTTAAAAAAATTATTTAGACCTGTTACTAATAAAACTGGTCTAAAAATATCAAAATATTTAAAAAATTAAAAATTTTAAATTTTTATGACCGGTTATTAATATTAACCGGTCTTAAATATGAAAAATTTAAGTATCTGCAATTGATTTTTCACTGTAATCCCTTCTACTCATCTGTATGTTTGACTACAAAAAAAAGGCCATGTTTATTTGTTTTTTAAAAAAATATCACTTTTAAGACCGGTTATTTTAACAACCGGTCTTAAAAGTGATATTTTTTTAAAAAAAACAAATAAATTGGGCATTTTTTTTAAAAAAATGTCAAAATATTTATAAAAATTAAAAAATTTAAACTTTTAAGACCGGTTATTAATAATAACCGATCTTAAATATCAAACATTTAAGACCCGTTTTAATAAAAACCGGTCTTAAATATGAAAAATTTAAAAATTATTTTTTCCCACCCTTTTAAGACCGGTTTTATATATACCCGGTCTAAAAAATTGGCCCTAAATTTTTTAATCTCCTCTTTGTCGTGCCTAAATTTCGCTCTTTAAATCTGAAACCTCTATTCTTGGTGCAATTACTCTATGAGCTCGGTCATCTTCGCTCGATCTCATTCTCATGTTTGTTGCTGTGGTGCTCTCACCCTTGCACTGAATGAGTTTGTCGCTGCCACAACCTCGCTTGCTCTTATCTCCTTCGTCGCAACTTTTATCTTTCCCCGTGACATCTATCATTCATCGCAACCTGTTTTGGCAGCCTCACTTCTTTGCTGCCATAAGCTGCTTGCTCCTTTGCTTTGACCCAGAGATGCGTGAAGAAGTTGCAACTGATGTTATGAGGTTTGAATAAACTTTCCTTTTAAACGCTTAATTAATTTGTAAACTAATTTTTGAGTATCTACTGCAAGGTGGTGATAGATGAAAGAGGAAGAAGGTGCAGAGGAACAAGGGTCACAAAGAGAAGAGAGATCCTTATGGGTGTGCCTGAATTTTGTTACAAGAGCTATTCATTATCTTTCTACGTTGTTTGATGTTCTTAGTGAACGATACAGCAATTCAGGTTTTTAGAAATTTTAGCAGCGGGATTCACAAGGAAGGTGTTTTTGTGAAATCTGATGGTGGTAATTTGCTTGGAAGTATATGCAATCGATTTTTCACTGTAATCCCTTCTACTCATCTGTACGCTTGACTACAAAAAAAAAAAAAACAAAAGCCCTATTTATTTATTTTTTTAAATATCACTTTTAAGACCGGTTGTTAAAATAACCGGTCTTAAATTAAGACCGGTTATTTTAACAACCGGTCTTAAAAGTCTTGAAAAAAAAGTTTTTAGATCGGTTTTTAAACAATCGGTCTAACAAGTCTTGACTTTTTAGATCTGGTCTTCGAGTAACCGGTCTAAAAAAGTTATTTTTAAGACCGTTTTCATTAACCGCTCTAAAAAATAGCAGACTTTTAAGACCAGCTGTATCAAGACCGGATCCAAAACCGGTCTAAAATGTCATTTTTAACCGTTCTTAAAAGTGATTTTCCACTAGTGATCATTAGGGATTTATGAATTTGTTGATTTTACCAATAAGTCCTTCTACTATTTTATCCCCTTCTTTCACTCCCATAATGAGCTAATCATGTGTTATCTTCCCCTCCATGCTCGTAGCTCTTCTGAATTCCCAGTCTGAAAGAGAATTTCTAGTAGAAAATGAAACAAAATAACGAAACAAAATAACAGCCCCACAAACTTGCCAAAGTTAGGTTTAATGTTGTTGAAGGATAGGGTGGCGTTGTTCCCAATCAGCACCACCTTGGCCACCGCAAGCATGAAGCCACCACAAAGAAAAATGAAAGACACGATAAGATTCATCGTGTAACCCCCTCCATAATTATATCCGAAATACGAGATTAAAATGAAATAGAGATCAATAATAATCAAATAACATTTACTAACCCATCACATGATGGGGTTTTCAAAAATACCTTTCAAAATCATTTATAAACTTGGTCTCATATTCACATTTCGAATACAATTACTACGCGAAGATAAATCACATTCATATAAATATCAGAGTGCACAACATAATCATCCCGGCAATCTCGGGTACATACCTACGCTAAAGATATACAGGGCACAATTGCCCATTACAACTCTTCAAATGGGGATTACACAATCTCATCTCAAATGAGTCCTGCTGCTCCCTCCATGAGCCACTTGCCCTGTCTAAATTGTTGGTAAGGGAGGGTGAGATTCGAGAGAATCTCAGTAGGGAAACATTATCAATATGCAGGCAAGATAAGTGTTTAATGCATGACATGCTTGCATCACATAACTCATGCACACATACAATGACAAATCTATAAGCTCAATGCTTCGAACGATACACATATGGCCATAGCATATATTGAAACATAGCTTCAAATCATTCATACATGTTTCACATAATCAAGCAAAGCAATAACATGCATCAACACATTAATACAGTTATCAGAGCATGCAGGAGAGATAAGTTCCCTACCTCCAGTCTTTTCTCCTCGATTTACGTGCCAACAACTTGGCTTCACATTCGATCCTACAATGTCAAATGTACTATTTAGATACTTCCATAATGTTTCTGGGGTTTATATGAAGCTATATTGAAAAATTACTAAAATACCCCCGGGGACCCGGCCCGGCCCCGCCGTACTCAGTCCGGTTGTACTTTTCTTGAAATTTTGACATGGGCTATTCTACCATATTTTCGCCCAAGGAATCCATTTCCGGACTCAGAATTATCAAATTCAATGTCAATTTACAAATTTACCCTTGGCAGCCCCACTTTAAGGGTTTCGAGGCGTTTTCATAATTATGCTTTTTCGGCCTTTTCCGAAAAAGTGACCAACTGTAACCCCACCTAATTTTCGCTCCTAAACTCAATGGAACCATCAAATCATTGAAAATTCAACTCTAAGACCCATTTATAGCCATAACCAAAATATACAAGTACTTCAGGGAAAATTGGGGTTTTTCGATTTCGGCTCCGTAAACGTGTTTCTTTCTACTCCTAACCACTTTGTTAACCATTACATTAGGTTACAACTAACATTAAGACCCAATTTGGGCAGCATAACCCTTAGGCCAACCCATTTTTCAAATTTACAAACAAAGACAATCCGGTGAAATTTCACCGATTAAATCAACCACAGCAGCCAGAACAATCAAATATTGAAGTTTCGGAAGTTACCTCAAGCTCCCTCTGGCTTTTACTCAATATGGCTGAACCCTAGCCCCTTTTAAACAGAAAAATTAAGCTTCAAGTACCTTAATCCATGTAGAAGAGAAGCTTAGGAGAAGGATTATACGTGTTAGGTACGAATTCACCGAAAAAATCGATCTACCACGCGAGTTTTCTCTTTCCTTCTCCCTATTTTCTCCAAGCTCTCTCTCACGTTTTTGTTTCTGAAATGGCGTCAGGAAATGGCTGATGAAGATGAAGGAATTGGTTTTAATTCCATGCTGATGTCATCTTTTATTTTGATGATGTCATAATTCCCATTTTCGGATTTTCTAGCAGATTTTCTGCCCAAACTTTGAAAAATCATAACTAATTCTAGAAAACTCAAAATGAGGTGATTCCAAAGCCAAATGAAATATATTTAAGTCCTCTTCATAGGAAAAATATTGGCCACTACTAAAAATCACCACACAATTCCAAAATTACATAAAACTCATCACTGCCCCAAAACAGAGTTCAGTTTCCATCCCAAACTTTGGACAGTCATATCTCCTAGTTCAAAAAACGAAATGGCACAAATTATATGTCCATTTTGTAGCTTGAGATGTGAACTATAAGACTAAAAAGTTTCAGAATTTTTAGACACCATTTGGTCATTCAAAATGTTCACACAAACTGACTGCCCAGAATAGAGTTTCACTGGACAGAATTTCAGATTTTGCATCTTTGCTTCCATTGGTTCCATTTTCATACCAAACATCATTCCCACATAAATTTTCACAAGGAATCCATTGGAAATACCAAATCAATCAAATTCACATCACATTGACATGTTTTCACAACAATCCCAACATGTCAACACAATTCACATTCAATTCTTCCCTCTATTCTAAGTCAATTTGGATGTTAATCCACAATTGAACTCAAATACAAGATTTCGGCATTGCTCACAACACACACGAATCACATTCGAGTGCCAAATCACATCATATTCTCCAAAAGGGTTATTTATCACCAACCATATCCACTTTTAGAGTCATTATCTCTTAATCAAAATTTAGGATCTTGCTAAATCGGGGCTTAGTAGTCCACTTATCTCAGGCTTATTCTCTAGCCTCAAGTCTTAGAATTCGGGGTGTTACACATCGTCCCTGTCAATGCAAAGGTTTTGAATGGAAAAAAATTTTTAAAAAAAAATGTTCGGTAAATCTCATCCAAAGAAGAGGCCGAGGAAGATGGGACAATTTCTATTTAGGGTTTACGAAAAGAAAATACTATGAACCTATTTGATTCAACCACATTGCATGTTTGCAATGGTAACCATAATTGCATTACCAAGAAAAAATTGTTTGGTTGTTTTTTAATTTACCATGGTAATGATGATTACCAAAAAAATTCGTAATCCACATCATACCTTCCCCCTATGAATCATCATTACCATCCTATTACATGGTTAAAAAATTCTAATTTATTCTTTAGTTTCACGTATCTTTGTTTTACTTATCTCATTTCATTTGTAATAACTGCAAACGCCACAAACTCCTCCACCGCCGTCGCCTCCACCCGCTGCCGCCACCACCTCCTCCTCCTCCTTCGCCACCACCTTGTCCTCCACCACCCTACCGCCGCCACTGCCTCCTCCTCCACCGTCATTGCCTCCACTTGCCACCTCCGTCACCACTAGCTCCTCTGTGAAAGGGAAAAAAACAAAAAAAAATCAAATACAAAGAAAAAAATAAGCCACTATGATAAAAGATGTGAATTAAGTTTAGTTGAGTAGTTCTAAGTGATTTATCAATTTATTTGGTGTAAGCATAGTGTTTATTTTATTTTTCCATCCATTTAACCTTTTCAACATTACAACCCTAAGAAGTCCCCTTGACTATGGATTCATGACAAAACTAGTGGTAGAGATAGTAGAAACTTTACAAGCTTATGGAAGATGCTAGAATATGTGAATTGAGTGAAATTCCCTATGATTTGAGAGATGAGAGAAACACTTATTCCCTTGAGAGTTCTATCATGTTATTCTTTCTTGGTTTTGTTATGTATTCAAGTTGGTTTCTTTGCATTAAAAATTTACATGAGCTTTAATTGATTTAGGGATTGTGGTTATTCAATCTTTATGTAATTTCAGTCTAGAATAACTTGATGATTAATATATTAGGCATATGTTTGAGAATATTAATTTTATTTTTCCTAGGAGTGCAAAAGGCTAAGTGTGGGGGAATTGACAAATCCATATTTTATTATGTATTTTCATATTTTTATTTGAGGATTTTGTCAGAATAATTGATCTAAAATGCCTTTATTGTGATAAATTAAGATTAAGAGTAAATACGTTAAATTAGAATTAAAAAGGATAAAATTGTCAAAATAATTGTAATTACTCTTAATCATTAATTTTTGAGAGGATTTGATATTGGTGTAATTGTTTTCAATTGTAGGTACTTGGAAGATGGGATTAAAACTGAAACTGGCAGCTTTGGAGCTCGAAATTCAGAAATGCCATTTTAGTCTCTCGAATTTCAGTAATTGTATTCAATTCATAGTTTTGAAAACTAATCAATTATGTTTAACCCTTGTAAATTTTGCATTATAATTACTTAGCTTATTATGAATTAGTTTCATAATCGGCTCTTCAAAGAGAAACGACCCGAGTTATACACTATATTGCATTAATTTGATTTTATTCTTGATAACACCGAGGCGACTAAAAGGCTATTTTACATACCCAAACCCTATCGCGTATGAAGTCACTGGTGACACTTGATCCTTCCTCCACAATTATGGCATCCACTGAATCGTTCGTGTTTGACACACTATTCTCCAATTCTCTTTTTTCATCTTTCTCCATTTGGTTTCTCATTCATCATACTTATGCATATAAACCAAGTAGAAAGCTTATTATCCTCTTTACATCTACCCTCATTTTATTTATTTATTTTTTTAGAAGAAGAAGACAGACAAAAAGAATATAGTATTCCAACGTACGTGCTGAATATATTGGTAATACAATCCAACTTGTTTTCTCGTGAATTGACTTTGAGAAACAGCTCTAAGGGCGTTCGCTAATAACTCAGTCAAACCATCATCATTTATATATGCCAAAAAGCCATGTATAAGAACTCACAAGTCCTTAATCTATCTATAAATTATAATAAAGGGAAAGAATATATTCGGGTGGAACAAGTAATATATGAACCAGTGATTTGGACTCCTTCCATATATCTTACCACACGAACCATACTTGATCGGTTGCTTTCAGAACAGAATTTAATTAAATTTACACCATCATCTAAAGGTTGATAAGTATCAGTAAATAGAACAGCCATAACTTCAAATTAACGAAACTTTCAAATATATGCTCTTTGCTTCACACGGTTTCTATTTTGTATTATTATTCCAAGTCACCAGACCCGCTAAATCTATTAGATTATCCAGAAACTTATATAAAAGTCAAATATCTCTTGCTCCAAAAACTTAATAGGATTGGGAAGGGCGAAAACTTTGACTTTCTCTGCGCTCCCCCTCAACGCTTTTAAACGAATAGCCTTAGTTCACTCAATGACACTTTCCTGGTCAATGATCATAGTTTCTGATTTCATTTCCATACAGAAGTTTAAATCGGATTCCTTGTCAATATGCAAAAATCATGACAGCTATCCTTAAGTTTGCAAACTTAAATTTTCTTTCAACTTAAGCTCGCAGGTTTATATTTAAGCTTTAATACAAACAAATCATTTTAGGGTTAAGATACAAATTTGTCCTAGAAGTTTTTACTGAGGAGCAGTTTTGCTCTGAAAGTTTTAAAATACAGCAATGTTACCATATACCGTTAAAAAACTATCAGTTTATTATTAAGAAATTAACATTGACCACTAACTTTTTAAAGGTAAGAGGCAACATTGCTCCCAAGAAAACTTTCGCGGCAACATTGTTATTAAGTGAAAAATTTCGGAACAAATTTACAACTTTCCATCATTCTATAGGGCGTTCTACTGTGCTAAATTTTAAAACAAGGTGATTTATGACTCCTGCTTGGTCTTGTTCTGTTCAGATTTTATTCGAAGATGGGTACTTGCATGCAATCTAACAAATGCGTATTACTTTCTGCAACAGCTCGAGCCTTGAAACTTACTGCGGATGCTAGATTTTAGATTTTGTCCAAATTATTGCGTGGCATTGTGCGAGCTTCTTCTTCTTGTTGTTAAAAGTTTATCCTCCAGGTCACCACAAATCACAATCACAATAATCTCTCTTTGTTTCCGCGGATAGCCGATATGGTATACTTATTCCGTATGTTAAAATTAATTTAAAGTGATAAATATATAGAAAATGTACTTTTTCTTCTAAATACGCCCTTATTATAAGTGGGTAAATGAGAAAAATGCTGAAAGAGAATGTATAAGGAAAATTAATTAATTAGGATACAATTGATAAAATTATATTTAATGCTTAGGGTATGTTTGGGATGAGGGTTGGAGGCCCAAACGTGCATCCCAACAGCTCAAAGCCACTTTTTGGTTTTTTGTGATGTTTGAATCAACAATTTTTCTTTCAATTGGATTTTTGAAGAAAAAAAAATGATAGTTTAAGCCTTAAGCCAAAATTTCATGCTTTTGGCTTTTACACTGTAGAGAGAGAAGAAGTTTTTATCATGGAGAGAGAATAAATTAAATATCTCATGAATAAAAGATACTAGGTCCCACATTCTTTTATTAAAAAAACACTTCAGTTCTTTTTTTTTTCCTTTTTTTTTTTGGATAAGCTCTTTTCTTTCAATTGGATTTTTGAAGAAAAAGCTAGTTTAAGCCCTAAGCCAAAATTTCATACTTTTAGCTTTTACACTGTGGAGAGAGAAGAAGTTCTTATCATGGAAAGAGAATAAATTAAATACCTCTTGAAAAAAAGATATTGGGTTCGACATTATTTTATTAAAATAATATTCCGATTCTTATTATAAGTCCACTTGTAGATGAAAATTTTGATCCTAATTATAAATGTCTACTTAAAGGTTAATAATGATTGTTTTCCAATTTTATCCTTATTTATGAAAGTATCCAAAGAAAAAATTAAATAATAAAATTTAAGGGACATCAGGAAAAAATCCCCCATTAGAAATTTAATTCACGTGAATGACAATATAAGTTTATATATACAAAATATGGCATTATTTTGACCGAGGTCATTCTGACCAATTAAATTTTTAAAGGGGGACTTTTCTCCAATTTTTCCTAAAATTTAAGTAATTTAATATTTTCAAATTTTCACAATAATACATTAAATATTTTTATTTTTATTAAATTCATATCATTTTTAGTCATTTCACATCCAAATTTACTCTTGCATTAATCATTCAAACAAGTTTTAGTTTATCAAACCGACTTTTTTAAAAGTAAACCCAAATATAAATCACATTACACAATAAAACTTTTACCCTATCTTACGTTTGCAAAAGTCAAATTGAAAATAAGCCACTTTTATCTCCATTTATCCAAACATACCATCAGACGACAACCCCAAAGTGAATGTTATAAAAAAGGACAAAGGGATTCAAAAATTTGCGTCTTTTTGAAGGGGGGAGTACTTGCTTCTTGGTTACATAATGCTTATTACCACTTTCCCCCCCCCCCCCCCCCCCCCCGACTTGGGTTGATATAAAATGTGGAGTCATTTTGCACAGTTAACAATAGCTGTGGTCGCCCACGATTCATAATGAGATCACAATTTTGCAGGTCCCTCAGAAGTGCTCCCTGTATACTGGTCAACAACTATTCTGTACATTGTATTCTTTACATTCAGCACTTAAAGTTTTCATAAAGTTGATGAACGGGGATGTGTCTGGTGATGTTAATGTTAAAGGGGCAGTCTTAGACTGCTTAGTCCTCCTTAGGATTTTTAATGAAAGTCAATGTACTGTAGGTCATTATGCAATTTTCCCATAAAATTAAAAATGAAAACAGAATATTCTGGTCTGTTGATCAGTGGTTGGCTTAATAATTTTAGTGTGTTGTGCTTATGTAAAAGCATTGTTTAGTGACTTGAACTTTAGTTTAGTAGACACCGCATCGTTTCTAAAAGGAGAATGGATGGAGTGATAACAGATCATGAAGCCTTCAAAAGTTATGCATTTAATACATTAAATAGCATTAAATCTCAGTCATTAAAGCTTGATCTGATCTAATGATGGAAACATTCAATGGAGAGAGAGATCAATGGGGATATTCCTTCCCCGTTTAAATTCAAATGGCATTTGGGATGTTTGCAGACGGGGTGAGTGGTGTAGAAAATACTGTAGCCGTTGGGCTTGCAATTTCTGTGCAGTAAATACACATATCGGCCATGTTCTTTCTCCAACTTGTGTATGATTAATTTCTTAAAGATGGGTTCAATTAATCTCTTTTGGCGGAACTAATAATTAAGCAAACCAAATTTCAAGACAAGTGGAATTCACCCATGAGCTAATAGAATATATTAAGAAGGTCTCACGTCAATTAGTTGAACATTGAATTGAAGTTATATAAAAGTTGAGGTAGGTCATATTTATCAATTGATTTAAATTATTTTGATAGAAAAGAACCATGAACCAATATCTAGATGTAAAAATTCAACATAAGAGAAGTGGGATAGGCTTTAATTGATAATTGATTATAATTGGAATGGCAGGCAAACAAAGAAAGAAAGGATACAATTAATGGCAAGTGGGAAAATATATGAATAAAAAGCATAGGTGTTGGGGCTTGGTAGGCATATAATGAAATGTTGAATGTGAAATTAACCAATTTGGGGGACTTGGGTGACAATTTGTTGGTTGTTAACGAAGACACGAACACGGTCGCATCGGAAATCACCAGTGACGACGGATCCTTCCTTCAGGACGGTGGCTGTCACTCTCCCATTTTGCCTCTCTATTATCACCTTCGCTGCTCCTCCGTTTGTCCCTACCAGTTCTGGCCACGAACTCTTCCCTATATTCACACACACATACATACATATTCACGTTCATTCATTACAGATAGAGGGGGGGGGGGGGGGAGAGAGGAAAATGAATTATTTATAACCTGGGCAACTTGACATGTGTTTCACCTTTTGCCTCTGATCTTCGGATGATATAATGCACCTATTTACTGCTTAAGTGGGTTGCTATACTTAATAAGCTTTGGACTATATATATATCAGAGATACAGATCAATTTAAGTCATGATTTGTCTTCTTTTTCACAATGAATCAACAATGATTATCTCTCCACATTGGCCGGTTATTTTGTCTTTTGCATTTCATCAAATAAATTTTCTCCTTTAAAACTAATCAAATTCATATGTGTGTGTCTATATATCACACGCGACAATTTAGATTCTCATATACACGACCATGTCAATATTCAAAAAGAGGACTTCAATGTAGCAAGGTAGGGACGCTGCCTCTGGTATAGCTAGTGTAAAACCCTAGCTACATCATCCCATTCTTATAATTTTAAGGGATTTGTTTTCTCTCCATTTGTCCAAAATTTCACTGCCCCCTTTGCCTGTCTTCTGGATTGTTTGGTTAAATTTGGGTGATTTAGAGTTACCATCTTGTAAAATTAAATATATTAAATAAATAAATCTAAAGAATTAATTTTTAGTCTGCACTGTTTAAGAATTAGCATGGGAGAAAGCGAAATAGCCGGCTTTATAGTCATGAAACAGTCAACGGTGACTCCATCCAAATCCAATCCATAGATGACAAGATTATAAAGTAAAAATATGCCTTTTTCTCTTCTAATTAACTTTATTCAAAATTTCAGTTTGTTCCCTTAAATTTAAAAAGTATCTTTTTAACTATATAACTCTGATACAGTTGATATCGAATCATGATTTTTTGTAATAATCACAATTATTTTAAAAACTTTATATATTAGCTTTTTACAATGTCTTAAAAGTCCAGTGTTAGTAATTTTTTTATTAAACGCTATTTGTGATAAAGGACTAAAACGATATTTTTTAAAATTAAATTACTAAATTAAAATTTTGTATAAAGTTAAAGAATTAAAGGTATATTTTTTCCAAATTATAAATATCTTATAAAATTAAATATTATTAATATAATAAATAAATTAACAATATCAGATTTTAATTTATAGTTATGGACAAGCAACAATATCAATCCAATACGTAGATGACAAATGGTCGGCCGGCTGAAATTACGTTCAGCAAAAATTACATATAATTAAAATGATATCAAATATATATTAAATTTCCCACCAAAATTTCTTTCTTTTTACATTTTAGGCATAAAAGAAATTTTTTTTATTTTCATGTATTGCAATTGTAAGTGCCTCAATGTGTGTGACTGCGTGTTGCTGTGTATAATGAGATACTCTGATCAAGTGCTGCATCTCAATCCCTTGTTTTTCTTTTTCATCAATCTTATGGTTTCATATTTTTTTCAGTGAAAAATAAAGTTGAACATAACATTAAAAACATTTCTCTACTGTCACTAAATAATAGCCATCATAATAAAAAAAACGATTTGTCAACTTCCCCAACTTTTTCCATATGATAACAACTTGAAGAAAGATTTTCCTTATTGTATATTTGATTTCCAAAAAGATAACTAATTTTATGTAATTTATGATTGCATATATATATATATATTGCCAGAAACGTGATTGCATATATAAATTAGGTTAAATTATATAAAATCAACTGAATTTTGTGTTACAGTACGTAATAACCTCTCCAGCCTTTGAAATTGTATGGTAAATCTCTCTGAATTTTTACATTTACATAAATAGTTCTTATCATATTAGTTCTATTCATGTACCGTCAGCAAATGGCGTGAAGTTTAAGGCATATAACTCAAAATTGGCGGGCTTATCTGCGTACAAAAATAAAGTTTAAAAGGGTATATATAAAGTTAATAGTTTGGGGTTAATTTCATCATCGCAGACTTAAGAGTATTAGGTTATAAAGGCTAAGAAATTAGTAACTTATTGAACGTGATTCCGAATAATAAACAAGCATGCAATAAGACTGTAAACTCAACAGAGTTCAACAGTTGACGTAAGGCACTCGTAATTAATTATGGACCACAAACAACATACACAAGATACATAACATTAATGACATGATATTAAGCTGGATAGAAAATAAAAAATGAACAATATACTCCTTATTCCACGGCTATGACATATGGAGTAGTATAGTGTTGATGAACAACATTGAAGAGGTAGCCAGCTTTATAGTATAATGTTCTATCCAATCTGGGGAACCCGAGTGACTATGCCATGACGGTTGACCCAAATCCGAACCCGATCGCATCGGTAGTCATCGGTGACGAAGGATCCTACCACCACAATTATTATGATAGTCACCCATTGGTTCTCTCTCGCTATTATTGCTTCTGCTCTCTGTGCTTCCACCCCTACCAGCTCTGGCCATGAATCCTTACCTTCACTCACATCAACACACAAGTCACAAATATGTACCAGGAAAAAGGAACAAGACTTAACATATAGATAATAACATCATGATCGAATTACAACGATCTCTATTACCTCGGCAGCCACCAGACATGTCTTTCACTTGGGGATTTCCCTGCAATGTGTCTAAAGTTTATGTCTTTTGTTTGGGATAGTTGTGATTGTATGTAGCTGGGGGGGTCCTATTTATAGTACGGCTGAGGTTGAGTCTTGATCGAGCAAGGGACATTTCTGACTGCTTCTCCCCCTCTCTATATGGCAAGCATGGTTGTATTTTTATAATGCGTACGTACGTCAATTCAATTGAAACAGTCAACTGTTCATGTATGTTTCACACACTTCTCCATTCTTCTTTTTTCCAACTCTCTATTTGTTTTATCATTTGTCCTGTTTATGCATATACACCAATTAGAAAGATTATATCCTCTCTACACCTACCCTTGATCGTTCTATATTTATTCATTTTTCAAACAAACGAGGTCAATATTCCAACATGCTAATTATATAATTGCAATTGAACTTTTCTCGTGAATAGACTTGGACAAACAGCTACATAAGGTCATTATCTAATAACTCAATCAAACTATCAATTATATATGCCAAAATGCAATGTATAAGAAATTATGAGTCTTTGTTGATTGCTCGTATATTAGGTGATAGAATCCTGGAAAAGCATCGGAAACTAGTTGAAAGTATAAAAAAGAAAAAGAATGAAATTACGAGTCTTTAATCAATCTAATAAATTAGTATGATAAAGGGAAAGTAATCGTGTGGAACAAATAAAATAACAGATGAATTAGCGATTTGAACTCCTTCCATATATCTTAGTCAAAAATAAAATTGAATGTAACATGAATAGCATTTCTCTATTGTCATCAAATAATAACCATCAGAATAAAAATGATTTTTCAAATTCCCAAATTTTTCTATATAATAAAAATTAGAAGAAAATTATCTTTATTATATATTCATTTCCACAAAATAAAAAATTGTGTCCTTTATTATTGCAAATGTGACTGTTTATATAAATTAGGCTAAATTATATAAAACCTCCCTAAATTTTATTTTATACATAAATAACCTCTAGCCTTTGAAATTTTACAATAAATCTTCCTTAATTTTTACATTTATGTAAATAATTCTTATACGATTATTTTTTTCCATTATTTATCTACAAAATTAAATAACCTAAAATTTAAAGAGTTCATCTACTTATAACTCAAAATTTGAGGGAATTATATGCATATAAAATAAGGTTTTAAAACGTACAAAGTTAATAATTTGGGGTTAATATTGTAGACTTGAAAATTTCAAGGGGGTTTATTATTAAGTTTTAAATGTTAAGAAAATTATTTTTACATGCATGATCTTAAATTCAGGAACATTTTATATAATTTAGCGCCTATAAATTATAATCAAATATGCAACAAGACTGTAGTATGTAGATTAAAGAAAAAAACCTATTTATATCCATTTGAAATATCTAAATCCATATTTGGACTTACAATTTTATTAAATTCCTAATCAAGCTAAGAGGACTGTTTATATAAACTAGGCTAAATTATATAAAACCTCCCTAAATTTTATTTTATACATAAATAACCTCTAACCTTTGAAATTTTACAATCTATCTTCCTGAATTTTTACATTTATATAAATAATTCTTATACTATTATTTTTTCCATTATTTATCTACAAATAACTTAAAATTTAAGGAGTTCATCTACTTTTAACTCAAAATTTGAGGGAATTATATGCATATAAAATAAGGTTTTTAAAAACGTACAAAGTTAATAATTTGGGGTTAATATTGTAGACTTGAAAATTTCAAGGGTGTTTATTATTAAGTTTTAAATGTTAAGAAAATTATTTTTACATGCATGATTTTAAATTCAGGAACATTTTATGTAATTTAGCGCCTAAAAATTATAAACAAACATGCAATAAGACTGTAGTATGTAGATTAAAGAAAAAATCTCATTTAAATCCATCTGAAATATCTAAATTCATAGTTGGACTTACAATTTTATTAAATTCCTAATCAAGCCAAGAGGTGTCATTATGGATTTGTGAATTTGTTGATTTTGCCAATGCGTCGTTCTACTATTTTATCCCCTTCTCACTCTTTCTCTCCCATATGAGCTAATCATGTGTTCTCTTCCCCTCCATGCTCGTAGCTCATCTGAATTCCCAGTCGAAAAGAGAATTTCTAGTAGAAAAGGAAACAAAATAACAGCCCCACAAACTTGCCAAAGTTAGGTTTAATGTTGTTGACAGATAGAGTGGCGTTGTTCCCGATCAGCAGCACCTTGGCCACCGCAAGCTTGTTTATGTATATAAACCAAGTAGGAAGCTTCTCGTCTCTACATCGACCCTCATTTTATTCATTCATTAAAAAAGAAGAAGAAGAAGAAGATAGACAAAAAGGATATAATATTCCAACGTACGTGATGATTTATTACAATCAAACTTGTTTTCTCGTGAATTAACTTTGAGAAACAGCCGTAAGGGCATTGGTTAATATCTCTGTCTAACCATCAGTTACACTCCCACCTGTCCTTTTTATAAATAACAATTATTATTCTAATTGCGTAAAATGAACTAACGGCTAAGATTAGTTAAAAACAATAAATATGTTAAAAATGTGATATCTTTTCTAAATATGCCCCTATTTATGAAAAGAGTATAGAAGAAAGAATGAGTAAAAATAGAAAATATGAGAAATAATGGGTAATAAATGATTAAATAAAAGAGAATTAGGGGTGAGTGTAAGATAATTAATATAAAGATATGTATTTAATATGGGTAGAAAAAGAAAAAGTATTTTAAATTTTGAGACACAAAAAATAAGTTACATATATTAAAGATCATCCCTAAAAGAGAGAAAGTTGTTTATAAAAAGGATTGGAGGGAGTATATGCCAAAAAGCCATTTATAGGAAATTACAATTCCTTAATCAATCAATAAATTATAATAAAGGGAAAGTATTGGATCGGGTGGAACAAATACTAGATGAACCAGTTATTTGGGTAAGGGCGTCATTACTTAAACATAATAGAACAGGCATACCTTCAAATCAACGAAACTTTGAAATATATGCTATTTGCTTCACACGATTGCTTTAATTTTGTGCTTATTGATCCAAGTCCCCAAAGCCGATTAAATTAATTAAATTATCCAGAAACTTGTATAAAAGTCAAATATCTCTAGCTGCAAATACTTAATAGGATCGGGAAGGGCGAAAACTTTGACTTTCTCTCCCCTCCTTCTCAAAATTTTTAAATGAATAGCTTCAATGTTGGGTTTTTGGCTCCCTTTTTATGTGGAGAAAAGCCCATGTTTGAATTGCTTAAATCTTATATATTTTCCATTTTATGTATTTCCTATTTTATGAAAAGAAAGGAAAGAAACAAATAAGAAAGAAGGAAAAGAGTAAGAGAATTAAAAAAAAGGAAAGTTTCTTGATTGTTCTTTGTGAAAAAGAATATTCTCTTGGTGTTTCCTAATTTGAGGTTGTGTCTCACTTACTTAAGTGGAGAGAGGGTATATTAGGATTTCGGGTAGAGAAGCCTCGCCGAGGCTGGAGAGGTCGGAGAAGTCTAATGTTGCAGCCATGTGAAAGAAAAATGCAATTTCACAAGTCAGTATCAGTAAATCGGCATTTGCGCATTCGTTGCCCGTTGGATAGAGCTAAAATTTGGTTAGTGATTTCTCATGATTTATTCGGGATTTAAATGCATTTTATGAAGCATTATTGCATGATTAAGCATTAATTTTGGTTAGGAACAATTGTTTTGAATTAATGGTAATTAGGGGCAAAATGGTCAAAATTATTAATTATTTTGTACAATTGTTTCTTGGACTTTTAATTCTATTTATGCTTAATTTTTGCATTGTTGGTGTTGTGGAAGGAAATTGGAGATTTTAAAGGGTCAAAATTAATATTTTGAGGGTTAGAAAAAAATTACAGAAAAGGTCCCAAGATTTTGTGAAAATTACAAAAATGTGTAGAAAAGGGCCCTAGAAAAATCACATAAAATAACCCAGATGTTTGAGAAATTACATATATCCCTGCCAAAATTTTAAAATTTACAATTAAATCCCTCAACCTAACTTTTAATAATTTCAGATTAATCCCTGGTCAAAATGCAAGTTTTGACCAGGGTTACTATTCATCATCTGCAACCCGAGAACACTGGAACGGAGACCCGACTTGGTTGGTGGATACGCTATTCGGACATGCCAGACCTGAAAAGAGAGGGGATATACAGAACAGAGCTGAGGGCAAGAGGGAGAGCGCCGCAACACGAGGACCTTCATTCTCTTCTTAACCTGCCTCATCTTCCCTCGCCGGCGGCCAGTGCTTGACTGTCACCACAGATCCTTGCCGCTGGCGAGCTCCTTTCACCATCCACAATAGACAGCTGCAACACAGATCCGGCGAGCTTTGCCTCTTAACCGTGCTGCCACCAAGCCGGAGCTGTGAGGAAGAGATACGCGAGCTGAGAGTTTCAGAGAGGAGAGTGCCGTGTCTTCACCACCACCGACGTTCACAACGTCACTGCCGTGAACGGAGCTGGGAATGGAAGACACAGAAGTAGCGGTGTAGTAAAGAAAAAGGGTGAACCAGAGAGCTTGAGAGAGTGGGAGATAACTTGAGAGGAGAGGGGAAGAGACGGACAATACTGCCACCGTCGAAGACTTCCCACAGTCCACCGAATCACAGTTCACCACCGTCGCTCCTCCTCCTTGCTTTACCACCGTGTCTCTGTTCTCAGACTACAGCCTCCCACGTCGATCACCACAGCCATCTTTCGTCCATCATTTCTTCCTCCACTTCCATAAACCGCTCTCTCCACCAACCTTCACCATCACCTGAAAGCTCTACTACCAGAAGCTACAGTCAGCAAATCACAGCCGTGGCTTCCTCTGTTTTGTGTTTTTTTGGTTCAAATCCAGCCCTGTTTTTAATTGGTTTAATGCTAATTAATTTCTTTAATTAGTGTTTCATATGGCTGGATGTTTGAATCCTAGAATGATTATATTTCTTGAATCCATGGCTGTGAGTGGTTGATTCCTTTGCCTCTTGGGATGGAAATTTGTGCTTGAGCTTATTGGACTATATTTTTTCTATCATTCCATTTATCTAGAATTATATATTAATTGCCTAGTTTTAGGAATTATTATGTATGATTCTGGAACTAAGATTGATATTAATTGTCTCTGTTGGTTTAATATTTGTGATTGGATTAGATTTTTGTGGCTTGTTGAATTTATATATATATTTTCTTATTGATTCAATGAAATTGTGCTTTCTACGTGATATTGTTATATTGTATAATTGAATTGGATTAATTGAGTGTCATGTTATCGCATTCAAATTAAGAGGAAACAAGTTATAATTATCTATTTTAATTGCACTCTAAGTGGTTCTTAATAGTGCCTTAAGAGATAGTTACTAGCTGCGTTCGCAGGAGTAACTATTAATTAAGAACACTAGACCCGAACGATCGTTTGGGGTTTTGCTTTCAAGACTTAGAGAGAATTAACTCCCATAATCTTTTTGAGCAAGGATTGTTACTTCTTCATTACCAAGAGCATTCATCATTCATATTTTCCACTTCATACCATTTCATTCACTTTTACTCATTCTTTATTTTCGTAAGAAAAATACCAAAAATAATAGCTTAGCATTTAATTAATTTGCATTTTCTTTTAGATATTAATTTGAAAAATCCAAAACTGTTTTCCCCTTGCTTTCATTGTATTCATATGATAATTAGGTTACTTAGGTAGCTCAATAAAGGCTCCTCAAGAGAACGACCCAAGTGTTACATTATACTGCAATTCTTGGGTACAAATATTTTGCATTTAACCCCAAGGCGTAAAGACATGGTTAAATCAGTTCGTAGGTTTAGAACATATGGTTTGTCATTTTCAACTGTGGGATCATCGTTTGGAGGCCTGGTGTAAGAGAAAACGGGTTCATGGTTGGTGACATTTTTTTTGGTATTTTGAACTGCTTTATTCTCTATTTTAAGATGGTAACTTTTGTTATTTGGCTGGGTGATTGCACATGTTTGTGCATTTGTTTGAGACTCTCTTGTACCCTATTTTGATTATAGTGGATCATATTTTTATTAGTCTGGACGACCTGTGGTTTTTATCCTAGACTTGAGAGATTTTCCACATTGATAATTTTGGTATCTCTTGTGCCATTTAATTTTTTTCCATATATTTGTTTATTTGTTTTGCCATCGACTCTTACAAGCTTCCAATTTTTGTTCATTTACTTGTTTATTTGTCCATTCAATGATACTTTACTGGTTAATGATCGTAGTTTGTGACTTCATTTACATACTAAAGTTTAAATCGGATTCCTCGTCAATACGTAAAAGTCATGACAGCTATAGTTAAGGGCTTGCAAACTTTTATTTTTCTTTAAACTTAAGCTCGCAGGTTTGCATTGTGCGAGCTTGTCGTCGTTGAAAATTTATCCTCAAGGTTGTGACGACAATCACAATAATCTCTCTGTTTCTGTGTGTGGCCAATGTGGTAGACTTATTCCAGGTTTTTAGATTGCAATCGATGATCATTACTTGCTTCTTGGTTGCATAATGCTTACCAATTTTTTACCAACTGGGGTTGATATAAAATATGAAGTCGTTTTTTCAACTTCCTTCAAAGGAAAAAAAAAATGGAGTCGTTTTGCGCAGTTAACAATAGCAGTAGTTAACAAAGATCCAAAATAAAATCAGAATATTCTGTTCTGTTGATCGGTGATTGGCTTAGTCGTTTAAGTGTTGGGCTTTTGTAAAAGTATTGCTAAGCAATTCCAACTAAAAAAACAATTAACTAGCAGCGGAATTTAGTGACAGAATTCCATCGCTAATTTGACTTAGTGCTCGCAATAAGTGCTTATAAATCGTGATTTACGGTATTCGAGATAAGTATGTAAGAAGAGTTTTATCTCGACTTACGTAATAAGTTCTTATTCTTAAAAAATAAACTAATCCAAACATGCCGTAGTGACAGAATTCTGTCACTAATTAATTAGTGACAATCTATTTGACGGCAGAATTGTACAATTATTCTATCGCTAAATTCCCCAGCTAATCCACTACTTTCTTTTAGCCTTTAGTTTTGTATATGCTGCATCTTTCCTAAAGGAGAATGGAGTGATAACAGATCATAAAGCTTTCAAAAGTTATGGATTTGTTGAAACAACTCACAATCTGATGATGAAATCTCAAGTTCAACTCTGCATAAGGGTTCTACACTTTTTTTTGCTAATTAAGTACATATATCCTCCTATTATGGGCAATTCAGTTCAAGACATTGCTGGTCACTAAATGTAAGTGTTACACCCTTCTCTTATTTTTCATGTTTTTCAGAGTCTTTGTGAAAAACGATATGCGGTTCAGTGGGCAACACAAGAATAGCATGAAAATACTGATAAAAAGTGCATAATTACAGAAATTCCCCTTAGAGATTGTATATAACACTTACAAATTATGTAGCCAGTAAGCCAGGCAAGGCTACATGGTTGTCCAACCTGTCCCAATGAAACGCAGGCATCTTCCCTCTTCGTTCCACCACAGCAATTCTCTTGTGCAATTCTTTTCTTTGTTCTCAATATACATTCTATCTTCACCTGTCTAAATTGTTGGTAGGGGACGGTGAGATTCAAGAGAATCTCAGTAGGAAATAGATACTAATATGCATGCAAGATAAGTGCTTAATGCATGACATGCTTGCATTATATAAACACATGCTAACATAATGACATATCTTCGTGCTCAATGTTTCGTGTAACAAAACTATGGCCACAGTATAAACAGAAATAGAGCTTCAATCAATCATATATATTTCACATAATCAAGCAAAGCAATAACATGCATCAATACACCAGCACAAATATCAAATACATGCAGTAGAGGTAAGTTCCCTACCTTAGACCTTTTCTACCTCGAACCGTGTGCTTCGATTCTCATGCCAATCCGTCGGGCTTTCAACTTGGTCCTAAAATGTCAAATGTACCAGTTTAGACACTTCTATGGTGTTTCTGGTGGTTATACAAGTCTATCATAAAAATTTACCAAAATGCCCCCGGGGATGCGGCCTGGCCACCGTAGCCGGTCCGACTGTCCTTTTTCTAAAATTTTGACATGAGCTATTCTTACATATTTTTGCCCAAGGAATCCATTTCCAGATTTGGAATTACCAAATTCACTGCCAAAAGATGAAATTGCACTTGGCAGCCCTTATTTCAGTGTTTCAGGGGTGTTTTCGTAATTATGCTTTTTCGGGTTTTTCCGAAAAAGTGACCAACTGTAACCCCACCTAATTTTCCCTCCTGAACTCAATGAAACTATAAAATCATTGAAAATCCAACTCTAACCCTCAGATTTAGCCCTAGCCAAAATTTTCAGTTCCTCAGGAAAAATAGGGGTTTTTCGGTTCTAACTCCGCAAACATGTTCTTTTCTACTCCTAATCACTTTAATAACTATTTAATAAGGTTACAACTTCAATTTGAACCAAAATTGGGTAGCATAACCCTTAGGCAATGTTAACATCATGAAATTCTTGTTAAATATGCACATTTCCCCTTAATTTCTCATACATTTTGGTGAAATAATGGATATTTGGGAGTACAAAAGCAATGGAAATGGGTTTGATGCATATATGGCATAAAAAGAGAATAAATATGGTGATTTTGTATGAATATCTTGTTATGGAGTTCTCTGCATTGATAGGACCACATTTCAATCACAGTTGGAGCCAGAGAAAGTTCAATTTAATGAAAAGAAGGTGAAATGAAGTTTGAGTAATCAACTATGCCATAGAAATGCAAGAAGGGATGAAAGCAGACCTTGGCGGGAGCAAAGCTGGAATTCAGAAGCTCACTAGCTGATTGAACCATATTTTTATATGAATTTTCCATGATTAATTTGGGATTTTAATGTATTTTCTAGGACATTATTGCATTATTAAGCATTAATTTTGGTTAGGGACAATTGTTTTGAATTAATGGAAATTAGGCGTAAAATGGTCACAATTTATTAATTATTTTTATACAACTGTCTCTTAAACTTTTGATGCTACGTTGTGTTTAATTTTGTATTGTAGGTGTTAAAGAAGAAATTAATTATTTTGTGGGTGATTTGGGCCAAGAGAAGAGATAAGGCGGGCCAAGAGAAGAGATAAGGCCTAAGTCAAGTTTTTTTTAATGGGCTGAGATTGAATGAGACATGGTAGGCCCAATTTGAGGAAGACAGATCCGAAAAAACAAAGAGAGAAGAGGGACTTGGATCAGCTGGACAAGCCCAGAGGAAAAAAAAAAGATACAGAAACAGATCCGGTCAGGGCCCACGTTAGCGTTATTTGAAGCTGAAAGAATCAAAGGCCCGAGACAAGCCCAGACCCGACTTGGTTGCACCCTATGGATATGCAGTTGGATATGGCAGACCCGAATGGATATCAGCTGAGAGTATATACAGAGGGCGTCGCAGATCATCGGAGGGGGATCATCATCGAACATCACCTGGATCGAGTATCATCATCGTCTTCCTTCCTTCCTTCTTCCACCTCGCCGGCGGCCTCATCACCCACCACGGTCGCCGGCGAGCATTTCTTCCCTACTACCACCGTCCTTGCTCTGTTTTTTTCCGTAGCCACCGTCGGACACCAATGCACCACCGCTGTCATCTCCATTGCTGTCTTTTCACAGTTGTCAGCCACCACTAGAGTTCCGTTTATCACCACCACCATCGTCCTTCCTTCTCTTTCCATCGTCTTCTTCATTCCTCGGTTCTTCTTTGTCCAACGTTTATCCACCACCATGACAGATCTTGGATCAGAACCACAATCATCACCATCCTCCACTACCTCGTCTGTTCCTTTTCCTTCAAACACGATCAACTCCTATTCCCAACTTCATTCATAATCCATCTACTTCACAATCTTCAACATTTCCATTACCACCCACTGCTCCTTCATTTTTTTTCTTCATTGACCGAACCATTCTCATCTTTCATTAATTCAGTCATTCATTCATATTTCCATAGATTTTTGGTGTCTTGAGGAGATTGTGGTTGCTGTTAAGATCATGGTTGGCTAAATTGCTTGGGTGTTGGTGGTAGAGGAGGTGGCTAGAGCTTCAAGATTCTATAAGGGGAGTTTATTATTTTCCATTTGCTCAATTTATACATTATGTCTTTATGGATTAATTGTACATTGATATATTTGTATTTTTGAGACTTAGATGAGTGATAATTTATCTATGTTGGTTAATATCTTGCATTGAATTTGGTATTGGTGCATTTGAATTTTATTGGATTTATTTTCCTATTGGATTAATGAAGTTATACATTTTATGTGATATCTAGATTGTGTGATGGATTTAATTTAATTTGAATGTTGCGATTGTGCTTTCAATTAAGAGGAACCAAGTGCATTAATCCATTTTCAATACACATCAAGTGGGTCTTTAACAATTTACCTAAGAGGTGGTTAAGAATGCGATTGTAGGACTAGTCATTTATTAGGTAGATTGGACCTAATGCGATTGCTTAGGGTTTTAAATTTGACTTGATGCAAAAATAACTCCCAAATTATTTTAAAGAAGCTAGGAAAGCCACCAAATTGGCCACCAAGGTTCATTTTATCATATAATCTCTTTTTAGCCCAATTCATTTTCTTTATTATTTTCCAAAATACCAAAAATATTATATTAGCTTTTAATTAACAATTGCATTCTCTTTTAGTTATTAATTTCAAAAACCAAAAATCGTTTCCCCTTGTTTTAATTGCATTTGCATGATAATTAGTTTACTTAGGTAGTTCAATAAAAGCTCCTCAAGTAAGACGACCCGAGTGTTGCATTATACTGCAATTCTTGGATTAAAAATATTTTGCATTTGACCCTAAGGCGTAAAAACATGGTCAAATCAATGGCGCCGTTGCCAGGGAGCTAAGTAATTGGCTCCCTAGGTAATCTAATTGTCAATTTCACTTTTGACAGGGGGTTTCTCGTATTGAGCTTGTTAGTTTTGCATTTTTTGTTATTTCTTTGCATATAATTTAGGATTTTTGCATTTAGATAGCTTGCATAGCATTCATTGCATTTCTTGCCTTGATTTGACTTGGTAGCTTTTGTGTGGTGTTGTTGCATTCAATTTGATATGATTTTGATCTCATTTGTATGAATTCACCATGTCTGCAAGTTGATTCATAGCATACTTGCATCTTTTGTCATTTTGAAATTTATTTTTTCCCTTTTTCATTTGCATTTGTATTTTTGTAGATTTTTTTTCTTAGTTTTCATAGTTTATAGTTATATAATCCTCTTTGTGATTCATTGAAATTTATTGTGATTTGATTTCATGGCTTGGTTTAATGGTAATCAAGGTTTACCTTTTTAATCTCACTCTTCTGTAGCAGATTCAACTGAAAGGAAAGAGTCCATATCTGAAAGCATCCATGCTATTCAACAAACATTACAGATTCTTCAAGCTAATTTGGGATGTCAAGATAGTCCAATTGGTCAAGAATGCCAAGGTCCATTCCACCCTTCATACCATGAACCCTACCAACAACCTTCATTTCAACCTCATTACCCACGCGACCAGTAATCCACTGGATGTGGCACCATATGGTCAGAAGCTCACTAGCAGCGGCCAGCAATCCACTGGCCGCGGCCACTATATGGTCAGTAACTTACTGGCCGCGGCAAGCCCTTTCACTAGCCGCAGCCAGCGCCCGAAAATGCAGTTGCGCGTTTTGACATCAAAACAAATTCTAAGGCTTTTAAATATTGAACCCACGAACGAAAGTGGCATTCTGGACTGAGGAGGCGATCTTGGAGGCTGGCTCTTCTAGGGTTTGGGCCTTGGAGATGGAGATTGAGCTAGAAATTGAAGATTTGAAGAGATCTAAGCTTTTCCTTTTGGTTTTTCCTCTCCATCTGTTGTTTTTTCCTTATGTTCTACTCTGTTTCTGGTTTATCGCCATTTTCTCATGAGTTGTATGAACATGTATAGCTAGATCTTTGATGTTGGGATTATTTTGAACCCTTGTATGAATTAAGTACTCATTTCCCCTTTATATTTTTTATTAATGATTAGATTACGCTGATTTTACTCTTTGCTTAATGCTTCTTGTTAATTGGCCACCAATGAGACTGTTGGGTTCACTTGGTTTATGCTTGAGAGGGCTAGATTAAGTGTAGAACTTGAGTTTAATCGTGTGAGAACTTAAGATTCATGATTGAATGGATAGTTTTGTTGATGAGGTAGAGATACACTCATTGACCTCACATAACCATATAGGATTTGCAATGAAAACTGGGTTTAATTGATTGATTAAGAGATTAATGGATTAATTGAACTAAACACTTATTTGGAGACTTGAGAGAGCACTTATGGGTAATGTAATATCCTTGGTTAGCATAATCTTTCATTAAGAAGCACATATTGTAGGGATTCAATTGAGTACTTTGAAATGCAACGGGGATAAATAATCCTAACTCCCATTTTATCCTTGAAGTCCATGAATCACTTGTTTTTATTTTCTTTTTAACTTTATAATTTGTTTCTACCCACCATTGATAATTGTGTAACTCAAATTGGGCGAAAGTGCAATAATTGATACTTGACTGGGTTTTGGAACCAAATCCTTGTGGGAACGATACTTTACTCATCACTTTATTATTTGGTGTGACTCATGCACTTGCGGTGGTGAACAGGAAACTCAATTTCCAAAATTTAAAACTAACGGCAATCCGGAGCTTTTCCTCTTCTTGGCTGAAATCCCTAAGCTCCCAAGACTGAAATTTGAGCTTAAAAATCTTAATCCACATAAAAGAATAGCTTAGGAGCGGATTTATACACGTTAGATAGAAATTTATCAAAGAAATCAACCTACCATACAAGTTTCTCTTCCCTTTCTCTCTCTAGAAAATTGTTGAACTTCCTCTCTTCTCTAGCTGAACTTCACACCAGATATGGGCTGAAGAAGGAGGATGATTTTTTTAATAATATATCCCAATTTAATTAATTAATTTTCCCAATTTTGGATTTTTACAAAATTTTGGCAGATTTCTGCCCAAATTTTGAAAAATCATAACTAATTCTAGAAAAATCGAATTAGAGCAATTCCAATGGCTATAAAACCCTTATTGAGTCTAGTTTCAAGGAAAATATAGCCTTTTGCTAGTTGAAAGTACAAATTTCCCAGAATTTTAATCTTTACTTGTTGTTCCAGAAAATTCACAGTTTTTCAGGGCTAACTTCAAAAATTCATAACTTTTTGTATATAGCTCTAATTAAGTCATATAACCTATCAAATTAAAGCTTAGGAAGACTACTTTCATCCTATAAAATCTCATAATTTTTTTCTCTTCATTTGATTATACAAAATCACATGATAAGCTCACTGCCTCATAGGCGATTTCACCGAAGACATTGTTTACCTTTAATTTCTAGTATCCCATGAACAACATTAACATTAGTATTGGCCAAATATTATTTTCTTATATTCCTCTACTTTGGACCTCAATATTAGGATTTCTAGAAAGCCCAAGAGTTAATTCCATTTTTGTATATAAATTTCCCTTACTCTTTAATTCACCATTTTATTCCCTTTAATACCTCAAACATAAGAAATGTTAGAGAATAAGTTCAAGACACATGCTAAACCGGGGCTTAGCAGTCCACTTAATTTAGGCTTATTTCAAAGCGTCTAGTCCCAAAATTCAGGATATTACAATAAGCACCTCTTAGCAGGATTCGAACATTGGTTCGCCACGTTATGAGAAACTAACCCATTCTTCTAGACCCGACCCCGATGGTAGGGTTCTACACTTTAAATGCATCTCACTCAGTAAATTAATGTTATATGTAAAATATTTATTGGGCTATAAGATATCACTCCTATGTGGAGGCTTAAGTTTTTAATTGTTTAATTTTATTTACTTCTTATGTGAGGCCCATATGATAAAAATTTGAAGAAAATTACCTTTATTATATATTTCATTTCCACAAAAATAACTTTGTCTAATATATGATTGCCACCGTGATTGTATAAACAAGTTACGTTAAACTACGCAAAATTTCCCTGAATTTTATATTATATGTAAATAACTTCCCTAACCTTTGAAACTTTACAATAAACCTCCTTAAACTCTTGAGTTATATTTCTAAACCCACTTACCCAAACACAAACCATTCTTCACTTACCTTTGCTTACCCCCTTGAGCCTTCACTTTCGTTTCTATTCATTATACAAATGCTATGTTTGCATCCTTTATCAAGTTCTTCCTAGCACTATGAAAAAAAAAAAGGAAGTACTATTGTATATGTGAAAAGAAGAGTGCCATGTGAATAGTCAAAAGAAAGAAAATCAAACAAAAACTAGAAGAAAGAGAGAGAGAGAGAGAGAGAGAGAGAGAGATATATATATATATATATATATATATATATATATATATATATATATATAAAAGAAAAGGTGTTGAAAAAAAAAAGAGAAAAGAAAAAAAAAAGGAAAAATCAAAGAAATAAAGAAACAAATGAGGCACTATAATAAAATATGTGAATTAATTTTAGTTGTGTAGTACTAAGTGATCTATCAATGTATGTTGTACAAGCATAGTGTTTTGTTAGATTTTCCATTCCATTTAGCCTCTTCAACATTACAACTCTTAAGAAGTCCCCTTGACTATGGATTCATGGCAAAACTAGTGGTAGAGATAATAAAACCTTTACAAGCATATGGTAGATGCTAGAATAGGTGAATTGAGTGAAATTTCCCATGATTTGAGAGATGAGAGAAACACTTATTCCTTTGAGAGTTCTATCATGTCTATCTTTCTTGGTTTTATTATGTGTTCAAGTTAGTTTCTTTGCCTTAAAAACTCCATGAGCTTTGATTGATTTGGGATTGTGGTTATTCAGATTGCCAACGTGATTGGATGAAAAAGTTAGGTTAAATTACGCAAAATTTCCCTGAATTTTATAGTATATGTAAATAACTTCCCCAACCTTTGAAACTTTACAATAAACCTCCTTAAACTCTTAAATTTATATTGTACTATTAATTTTATGAGTAATCTTTTATTATTTACAAATGGCTAGAAGTTTAAAGAGTGTATCTGCATATATAAAGTTAAGAGGGTTATATGCATATGGAAATAAGATTTAAGAGGGTATAAAGTTAATAATCTGGGGTAAACGTCATAGACATAAAAATTTAAGGGGGTATATTAAGTTTTAATTGTACTACAAGATCTAAACTCAGGGAAATTTCATGTAACTTAAGAATTATTAACAAACATATATATGCAATGGAACTGCTATAAACTTGAGAAAGAGTACACGGAATAGCTTTACATAAGAAGGCACTCGTAATTTATTTTTGATCACTAACGAACATACACAAGATACACAATAATGACATGAGATTAATAAACTGGATAGAAAATAAAAACACTAAACAATAGTTAAACTCCTTATTCCACACGGCTATGACATGGAGTAGTACAGTACAGTGTTGTTAAAGAATATTGAGTAGGTACATAAGCTGATTTATATATTTATATATATATATATATTCTCCAATCCTCTTATTTTCAAGTTTCTTCATTTGGTTTCTCATTCATCATGCCTATGTATATGGAAAAAAATTAGAAAGCTTATCCTCTAAATCTTCCCTCATTTTACTTAATTTATTATTCATTTTTTAAACAAAAGAATATAATATACCAACGTGCTAATTATATTATTATAATTCAACTTGTTTTCTCGTGAATACACAATGAATCGGATTATATTATTTATTAATTTTACTGGTTAATGATTAGAGTTTGTGATTTCATTTACATACAGAAGTTAAATTGGGTTCTTTGTCAATACATAAAAAAAAAACTAATTTTGTGTAATTTATGATTGCATATAAAAATTAGGTTAAATTATGCAAAATCTCCTGAATTTTGTGTTATAATATGTAACTAGCACATCTAACCTTTTATCTAGCTACAACTCGGTGTGTCGGTGCAGCTCTTACGAAGAGGAGTCGCTGAAAGAGTGGGTGTCCCTGCCCCTTCTCCTATGATCAAGATCTTGGGAACTGCTGAATCTAAGGCTCGGAGGTTTCTTTTATCTGAGTTGCATTTTGGTGTTCTCCTAGGATTCATTTTATTTTAGTTGCTGTTAAGTTTATTCGTTGTTGTTTTTGTTGACTTCTGTGTGCAGGCTGTTATGCCTTTAGTTTGTTGACTCGGTTGCTCGTTTCTTGATTGATTAACGAAATATATATCTGATTGGCAAAAAAAAAAAAAAAACCTCTCTAACCTTTGAAATTTTGTAATTAATCTCACTGAATTTTTACATTGTTATAAATAATTCTTATACTATTAGTTTTAATTTATTCATTAATTATTTGCAAATGACTTCAAGTTTAAGGCATATGAGGTTGAGAGAGAAGCTTTTTCGCCTCATTAAAGTTTTGAAGTGAATATACAATTTAACCCTTCATTTATTATTGTGTTGGTTTTGTTTTCATTTAGTATTATGTATATTAAATAGGGGTAGAATTGGAAAGTTGTTGAATTTTATGGCAGAGCTAATGAGATTTAAGGTTTTCCTTTGACTGTGTGAAAAATGTTAGAAGTGCCCTATAAAAAGGACCACATGAGTAGTTGTGATTGTATGTAGTGGATCCTATTTATGGTGCGGTAGATGTTGTGTTTTGATCAAGTACGGGACAATATTTCTGACTTCTCCCTCTCTATATGGCAAGCATGGTTGTAATTTTAGAATTTACGTACGTTAATTCAATCGAAATAGTCAATGTTTATGTTTCACACACTTCTCCAATGTCCTTGTTTTGAACTTTCTCCATTTGGTTTGTCATTCATCATGGTTATGTCTTACCAGCCAATTATAAAGCTTATCCTCTCCACGTCTTCCCTCGATGATTTTATATTTAGTCATTTTTTTAAACAAAAGAAGTTAATATTCCAACATGCTAATTATATAATTGCAATTGAACTTGTACGTTTTCTCGTGAATAGACTTTTATAAGAGCATTATCTAATAACTCAATCAAACTATCAGTTATATATGCCAAAAATCCATGTATAAAAAAATACATGTCTTTGTCAGTTACTCAGATATCTGATAATAGGATTCAGAAAAGGCACCAGATACTGGTTGAAAGTTTAAAAAAACAACAGAAATTACCGGTCTTTAATCAATATAATAAATTAGTATGATAAAGGGAAAGTATTCGTGTGGAACAAATAATAGACGAACCGGTGATTTATCAATTTTTTCGTAATTTATCCCTATTGATGCCCCCTCAACCATAATCAAGGATGAGAGAGAATGAAGGAATTAAAGAAGATGATTATAGTGTTTTAGAAAATACATGTCATATTGACTAACTTAACTAACTTCTGCGATCTAATCAAATTAGGTAAATTAAGTTGGTAAATATGACATGTATATCCAAAACACCCTAGTCATCTTCCTTATTTTCTTCTTCCCTCTCCTCCTTGATTATAGTTGAAGGAGCATCAATAGGGCTAAATTAGGAAATGATTAACAAATATAAAAACTATGCATTATATTTAAGATCAATATTAACTCGCCAAATATGTTGTATATTAAGGACCGGAGGCCGGAGGGAGTATTAAATTTCCCACCAAAATTTCCTTTTTATTTATGAAGGAAAATCTTTTATTTTCTTATACCGCAATCGTGTAAATGCCTAGATGGTGCGTGACTGCGTGTTGCTGTGCGTAACGCGATAATTTGATCATGTGCTGCATCTCAATCCTTTGTTTGTCTCTTTTTTTTCATCAATCTAATGGTTAAATATTTTTTTAAAATTGAACATAACATTGAAAACATTTCTCTACCGTCATTAAATAATAGCCATCATAATAAAAAGAAAACAGATTTTTCAACTTCCCAAATTTTTCCGTAGGATGAGAATTTGACGAAGATTATCCTTATTATATATTTAATTTCCAAAAAAAAAAACTTATTGTGTGTAATTTATGATTGCATATATAAATTAGGTCAAATTATGCAAAACCTCCTGAATTTTGTGTTATGATATGTAAGTAGCCTCTCTAACCTTTTATCTAGCTACGACTTGGTGTGTCAGTGCAGCTCTTACGAAGAGGAGTCACTGAAAGAGTGGGTGTCGCCGCCCCTTCTCCTATGATCAAGATCTTTGTCAGCTTCTGAATCTAAGGCTGGGAGGTTTCTTTTATCTGAGTTGTATTTTGGATTAGGATTCACTTTATTTTGGCTTCTGCTAAGTTTATTCGTTGTTGTTTTTGTTGGCTTCTGTGTGCAGGCTGTTATGCCTTTAGTTTGTTGACTCTGTTGCTCGTTTCTTGATTGATTAACGAAATATATATTCTGATTGGCCAAAAAAAAAAAAAACCCTCTCTGACCATTGGAATTTTGTAATAAATCTCACTGAAGTTTTAGATTGTTACAAATAATTCTTATACTATTAGTTTTAATTAATTCATTAATTATTTGCAAATGGCTTGAAGTTTAAGGCATATGACTTCAAAACTTGCGCGATTATACGGGTATAAAAATGAAGTTTAAAAGGATATAAAGCTAATAGTTTGAGGTTAGCATCATAGACTTGAAAATTTAAGGAAGTTTATTACTATTAAGTTATAAAAGTTAAGAAAGTAACTTGATGAACATGATTCCAAATAATAAACAAGCATGCAATAAGACTGTAAACTCAACAGAGTTCGATAGTTTGCATATATAAGGCACTCGTAATTAATTATTGACCACAAACTGCATACACAAGATATATAACGACGACATGATATTAGACTGGAAAGAAAATAAAAACGGAACAATATACTCCTTATTTCCACGGGCAACATATTAGGACATGGAGTAGTACAGTAGTGTTGATAATATTGAAGAGGTGGCTTTATGTTATAATGTTCTATCCGATCCTGGGAACCCGAGTGACTCTGCCCTGAAGGTTGACCCAAACGCGAACCCGATCGCACCGGAAGTCAGCTGTGACGAAGGATCCTTCCACCACAATTATGACTCTCACCCATCGGTTCTCTCTCTCTATTATTGCTTCTGCTCTCTGTCCTCCCACGCCTACCAGCTCTGGCCATGAATCCTTACCTTCACTCACGTCAACACAGAAGTCACAAATATGTACCAGGGAAAAGAACCAGAATAATCAAACAAGACTTAACATATAGATAATAACATCATTATCGAATTACAACGTTCTCTTCTCTATTACCTCGGCAGCGACCAGACATGTCTTCAACGTGGGGATTTCCCTGCAATCTGTCTAAAGTGGTTTATGTGTTTTGTTCGGGATATGCTGCTTTGTATGTAGGGGGTCCTATTTATAGTACGGGTGAGGTTGTGTTTCGTTGATCAAGTAAGCTAGGGACATTTCTGACTACTTCTCCCTCTCTCTATATGGCAAGCACGGTACGTTGTACTTTTAAGAATCCGTACGTCCGTTAATTATATTCAATTGAACTTGTTTTCTCGAGAATAGACTTGGACAAACATCTATATAAGGGCATTATCTAAGTATTCGTGTGGACAAATAATAGATGAACCAGTGATTTGAACTCCTTCCGCACATCTCAGTTAAAAATAAAATTGAATACAATATTATTAAAAACATTTCTCTACCGTCATCAAATAATAACACCATCAGAATAGAAATGATTTTTCTGCTTCCCAACTTCTTCCATGGGATGAACATTAGAAGAAAAATATCTTTATTATATATTCATTTCCAAAACAGTAACTAATTTTGTGTCCTTTATTATTACAAAACTTCTGTGAATTTTATGTTATATGCAAGTGACCTGTAACCTTTGAAATTTTACAATAAATCTCCCAGTATTCTTACATTTATATAAATAATGCTTATACTATTGTTTATCCATTATTTATATGTAAATAACTTAAACTTTAAGGGAATTATATGTATATAAAAATAAAGTTTAAAAAGGTACAAAGTTAATAATTTGGGGGTTAATATCATAGACTTAAAAAATTTACGGGGGTTTATTATTAAGTTTTAAATGTTAAGAAAATTATTTTTACTTGGATGACTTTAAATTCAGAAACATTTTATGTAATTTAACCTAACTATAAATTATAAACAAACATGCAATAAGGCTGGCCGCAGACTCTACATACTCCTCTGGTCCTATATATAAGGTAGAGAGAGAGAGAAGCTTTTTTTCTTTTGTCCTATTTATAAGGCACCTCATAAAAGTTTTGAGGTGAATATACAATTTAACCCTTCATTTATTGTTGTGTTGGTTTTGCTTTCATTTAGTATTATGTATATTAAATAGGGGTAGAATTGGAAAGTTGTTGAATTTTATGACAAAGCTAATGAGATTTAAGGTTTTCCTTTGACTGTGTGAAAAATGTTAGAAGTGCCCTATAAAAAGGACAAGATGAGTAGTTGTGATTGGGATAGTTGTGATTTTTTGTCGTGGATCCTATTTATATAGTGCGGCAGAGGTGTTGTTTTGATCAAGCAAGGGACATTTCTTTTTTTTTTTTTTGTGATACAAAGGCAAGCAGAGCTTGAGAAGATACAAGATCAGGAGCAAGGCCCCAAAGATTACTCTTGTGGCAGTAAACCACGTTCTAACGCAAAAAGACTAATACATTCCACCGTAGGTGAGCGTAATTCGGCATAGTTGAGGTTACTGTAGTGAGCCGATCGTGCAAGGTAATCAGTCTGAAGTTTTATCTTCCAAGTGCACCACAACTTCAAGCTGGGATACAGGGTGCAACACGGACCCATGTTCGAGCAGATCCTGATTAGGATTTGGAAGTTTAGGGGGAGCTACGGACATGGGCATAGACTCCAAATAATTGCTCTTCTCAAGTCTCACGGACTCACTGGGAATTACCATAGAAAGAGGAGTGGGGACAACTCCCCTGTGATCATCATTGTGAGGGGTTGGGGAGTGATTTAAATCACTCAAAACACAAATGAGATTTGGTTCCGTTAAGCTCCCTCTAACCAGGTTGTGGGTCCTTGTTTTAATAGCTTTCTTGGGCTTCATAGTGGGAGAAGCAGGCGGAATATTTGGGCTCACATTGGATTCCAATTCCTTCTCTTTTTCAATGGCTGTGGGGTTGGGTTTAATCATCCAATCACTTTTCCTTTCTGTCCAGTTTTTTCTTCTCCCCACGTGGACACCCTTGCTTTTGGGTTGTTGACCGAAACTGACCCTATTTCCCTTCCTAATCTTTCCTTCGGCCATGGACATCACAGCAGCTTGTTCAGTCTTCTTATCCGAGCCTAATCCCAAATTTGAAAACTGATGGGAAGTCGAGCCTTCCACATGACCAGCACCCGACAGGACTGCAAATCTGGACTGGGATGATGTGCCGAGATGGGTTTGCCCACAAAGCTTCTCGGATGGTGCACTACTCACAGAGCTTCTCGGGAGGTGTGAACTGGCGCGTCTACGCACCAGCATCCACGGACCGTAGGGCTGATCCTTGGCCGGCGGGGGCAGCACCGGCGGAACCATTGAAGAGGAAGATGAAGGAGGATTCTGGGTGGTGCACAGATTCTGCACTAGCGGCTTATCTTTCACAGAAGATGAAGACTTCACAGTGGCCAATCCTTCAGGCTTAAGCGAAAAGCTACATTGCTCTTTACGGTGGCCGTATCTACCACAACCAAAGCAGATAAGTCCTAAGCCTTCATATTCAATATTAAAAAGATTGGATGCCGTGATGATTCTGGAAACGAGTTCTTTCTGTAAATCTACTTCTACACAGAGTCTCGCATAGCGTCCCCTGTGAATGGTAGTTTCCTTGTCGTCAGGATTTTCCATAGTGTTCATATCCACTTTGATAGTTTTTCCAATCATGTCACCCATTCTCCAAAGGCATTCCTTGTTATAGCAGAGGAGTGGGACATTGGGAATGCGAACCCAAGTAGCCACCCGACCTAGAGGGTTTTTGAGAGGGTCGAAGAAAGGAGACCATCTCTGAACAAGAATTGAGTGCTGGGCAACCGTCCAGGGACCACCAAAAAGGATCTTCTTGTAGAGTTGTTCACAATTAGCTTGATCTTTAAATTTCACAACGTAATAGTTGTTTGGGAGATCAATTAAGTCAAACCCATTTGACCGCCACATTTTGTGCAGGTGCTCTTTATATGGCCAGCATGGTTGTATTTTTATAATGCGTACGTACGTTGATTCTATTGAAATAGTCAATGTTCATGTTTCGCCCAATCAGAAAGCTTATCCTTTACATTTACCCCCATTTTATATTTATTCATTTTTTAAACCAAAATAATATTTCCCCAGCTTTAATGTAAAATATATTTACCTAATTTAATTATATTGAAAAAGTTAGTTTAGTTTGTTTTCTTATATTATCATCTGGTGTCTGGTTCGGGATTCGTGGCTGCCCCTCCCAATATAGGTGTTGGCAATTAAGTTAGCTAAGACGACATATATTTTCTAATACACTCTAATCATTTTTCTTAATTCTTTCGTTCTCCCTCCTCATTGATTATTATTGAAGAGCATTAATAGGAGTAAATTGAGAAAATACTAATAAATATGGGAAATAGTTATTATATTTAGGATCGAGATCAACTTCTCAATCAGGTTCTCTATTAAGGACCAGAGGGATTATATAATATTTCAAGGTGCTAATTATATAATTAAAATTGAACTCGTTTTCTCGTGAATAGACTTGGACAAACAGCTATAAGGGCATTATCTAGCAACCCAATCAAACTATCAATTTTATATGCCAAAAAGCCATGCATAAGAAATTACAAGTCTTTAATCAATCTAATAAATTAGTATGATAAAGGAAAAGTATTCGTGTTGAACAAATAATAGATGAACCAGTGATTTGAACTCCTTCCGTATATCTTAGTTAAAAATAAAATTTAATATGAAATTAAAAACATTTCTCTACTGTCATCAAATAATATAGGGAGAATTGCTGATAAATACCTTTTTGACAAATTAATTGATGAATGCTACCATTGCACATAACGGAAGATGTTTTGCACATAACGGAAGATTGCTTGCACATTTATACGGAAGACTTTTGCACACACGGAAGATGATTTGCACAAAACGGAAGATAGCTTGCACACACGGAAGATCACTTGCACGCTTGGTAGCAATCAACAATTAATTTGCTTCAAAAATATTCTTCAGCAATTCTCCCAATAATATAATAGCCATCACAATAAAAATGATTTTTCAATTTTACCAACTTTTTCCTCATGATAATAATGAGAAGAAAATTATCTTTATTATACTCCCTCCGATCCTTAATATAAGACATATTTACCTAATTTGATTAGATTAAGGATGTTAGTTAATATAACATGTATTTTCTAAAATACCGTAGTCATATTCCTTAATTTCCTCATTCCGTTTCCTCCTTAATTATTGATGAGGGAGTATTAATGGGGGGTAAATTATATTAAGAAGGGATTGACAAATATGAAAAATATATCTTATATTTAAGATCAAAATCGACTCTCTAAATATGTCTTATATTAAATACCAGAGGGAGTATATTCAGTTCCAAAAAAAAGGAAAAACTAATTTTGTGTCCTTTATTATTGCAAATGTGATTGTATATATAAATCAGGCTATTTGTAAATAACCACTAACTTATGAAATTTTACAATAAATCTCCCTGAAGTTTTACATTTATTTAAATAATTCTTATACTATTAGTTTTATTAATCATTTAGCTGCAAATTACTTAAAGATTAAGGAGTTCGCCTATATATAACTCAAAATTTGTGAGAACTATATGTATATAAAAATAAAGTTTAAAAAGTTACGAAGATAATAATTCGGGGTTCATATCGTAGACTTAAAAATTGAAAAAATTCTAGTCAAATCGAGCTGAAATACCAAAATGTATTTTTAATAAACTCTTGATGAATAATTCAAGAGGCCAAATTAGATATTTCAGAATCATATTAAATGACTAAAATGCCTCTCTATAGTTGAAAACAAAAAAGAATGGCAGAAGCGATTTTAAACTGATTGTTCCCATTTCTACAGAGAAATGAATAGGTTAACATAAAGCACTGGTAATTAATTATTGACCACAAACAACATACTCAAGGTGTACATTATACAACAATGACATGAGATTAAAATGGGCAGAAAATAAAAACACTGAATAATAAACTCCTTATTCCATGGATATATATATATATATATGTATATGAACTATATGACAATGGAGTAGTAGTAACTAGTAGTGTTGATGAACAATGAACTTGTTCTATCTATCCGATCTTGGGAACCCTAGTGACAATGCCATCACTATTCACCCATAGGGGTGGAAACAGGCCTGGCGGCCTGACAGGGGTCTGCGGCCTGGCCTGTTAGAGGCCTGATCAGGCCTGGCCTGTCAGGCTAAAAGGCCAGGCTCAGGCTGATTTAAAAGCCTGTTTGTCTTAACAGGCCAGGCCAAGGCCTACTGTCAGGCCTGTGAGGCCTATCAGGCCGGCCTGAGCCTGTTAAGCTCTTTTTTTAAAAAAAAAAAAAATTTGGGGAACCTCCATTATTACGCTTCTGCCACTCACCGCCTCCCCTAATTCCCTAACCTAATTCCAAAATCAACTTTTCTCATTCTCATTCGTTCAGACTTTGGGTCCGTCGGGCGTCGGGCGTCGGCGTCGGCGTCGATACTTCCACGGCCACGACTCCCACCATAGCTCCGTTCCACTCCACTGTGACGCGTCTCCTCTCTAGTTCCCCTCAAATCCACCGCCGTTGTTTCCCTACTCTTCCTTCTCCAGTTCCACGCTCGTTCATCAGCATCGATCACTCTCCTCTTGAATCTCTCTAGCCATGATTCTCGAACTCTCTTCCTCAACGGACGGCATCCAGCTGCTCTCCTCTCTCTCTCTCTCAACCCTGTCACTCGTCGTCTCGTGGCCCACTCTTCGGTCTCCTCCTCTCATCTCGTCACTTGTGGATCTTGGTCGATTGGCCGGACTCTCACACACTGGTTGCCGCAGGTATGTCTCTCTCTTCTTGTAAATCCCCAAACCCCAAACTTTCTCATCTGGGTTGTCTCTTTTCTCTTCCTGTAAATCCCCAAACCCTAAAGCTCGATCTGTGAAAAAAAGAAAGAAAAAAGTTAAATCCCCAAACTTTCTCATATGGGTTTTCCTTGTCTAGAGAATGTTAGAAACGATTCTCATCTGGGATTTTCTTTCTTTTAAAATGGCTTGTGAAGAATAGTTGTGTAATAATTGAAAGTTTAATGGAAGTTTGATCTTGGAATTGGAAGTTTGTTGCCTGAAACGCATGTGGCTTGGATTCATATGATTCATCTGGGTTTTTTAAACAACTCCTGGATTGATTATTTTTTCTGCACTTCAACTGAATTTTTTTAGATGTTACTTGTTAAATTGTGTTTTTCTGCACTTCCTTTATTTTTTTTCAAGGTGTTGGAACAAGAAGAAGAAATTGTGTTGAAGATTTGATGATTTGCGGGTAGTTGCCATCCTTTGATTGATGTCTTCTGTTGTATTTTGTAATGTATTTTGGATTAATTTGTGCAATTTTGGCTTGTTTGCCTAGAAGAACTTTCGAGCCCTGGGGAAGCTATTAGAAATGCCTTTTATTCTCTATTTTTCTTGGATATGGTGCTGTTATCAAAATGTGATGGCTGAATAAACTGTTTGTTGCACTAAATATGTTTTATTTTCCATTTTTTATCTGCTCCTTGAGTCATTTGACTAAAATTAAAATATATCAATTGGGGATATTCAAGAAAATTATTGCACATCATCATGCCTTACAGACGCTAAGATGGTAAATGCTGGTTAATATCTTAAGGATTTATTTCTTTTATATGATAAATGATGCCTCATTCTATGCATTGATTTGTTTGTCCACACATGCTTGCTGTCCAACAGTGTTAGTTTTCTCTTTTTGCTTCTGGAATTCGCATAAACCAATTTGGAGAGTGGTGTGTGCTCAATTTTTAACTGTGCTAATGACATATCCTTTTCAATTCAGCATGTGCTTTTTCCCCTATGAAATTTGTGTTCAACAGCAGTTGAAGGCTAGAGGTCAACCATTTGCTTTTATATATATATATATATATATTTTTAATAGATGAACTCAAATATTCATCAGGTCTATGCTGTAAATAATTCAGGATCCATAATTTTTCACTGAATTATCTATATATTAATTTCATGGTAATATAGAAAACAAAAAATACAAGCGAATGATCTATTTCTGGTTCATTTGCTGGTCTATTTCTGGTTTATTCTCAAAATGATTGCTTCTGCTGTTCTGGTTTATTTGCTGATATGTTTCTGGTTCATGAACTTCTCTATGTTGCTCTTGTCACTTTAACTAATACATTACTTTTAATGTTTCAGGTGTAGTTAATGTCATCTCCATTTGAGAGTGAAACAATGTCGTCTACTTTAGTTCCTCCTAATACTATTGAGTTCCAACAACAAGCACCAACAAATTATGTATGTTATTTCTGTGTATCAAACAAGTGTATGTTATTTCTTCTGTAAAAGTTTGTGACTAACAAGTTATCTTGGTTCTAATGTGTGTTTCTCACTTGTTCGCTTGTATTTTGATGTATTTTGAATCATTGATATTAATTTATGTAAATTTCGGCCTGTTTAAGGAGGCCTGTTAAGGAGGCCTGTTTTCGGCCTGTGGCCTGTTTTGCAATGTGGCCTGTAGGCCTGTCAGTTAGCTTAAAAAATTTCCAAACTTCAGGCCTCCTTAACAGGCTTCAGGCCAGGCCAGGCTCAGGCCTAAAATTTGGCCTCCAACAGGCCACAGGCCAGGCTCAGGCCAGTTTGTGCCTTAACAGGCCAGGCCTGTTAAGGCAAAAGCCTGGCCTGGCCTGGCCTGTTTCCACCCAAGCCCAAACCCTATCGCATCGGAAATCAGAGATAACGCTTGATCCTTCTTCCACAATTATGGCATCCGCCAAGTCGTTCTCTCTCTCTATTGTTGCTTCTGCTCTCTCTGCTTCCACTCCTACCAGCTCCGGCCATGAACTCTTACCTTCACGTCAACGCACACGTCAGAAATCAGAAATAATATCAGGAATAAAAGGAACAAGAAGTCAAACAAGACTTAATGTACATAATAACATTATTCTATATCGGATTACAACGTTCTCTATTACATACAGCGGCAATTTACTTTTAGATCAAGTGTGTGTTTTATTTTAGACTTGGAATGATAGATGGGACCACAACTACATCATTAAAGTTTACGTCTAAAGTTTAATGATGTAGTTGTGGTCCCATCTATTATTCCAAGTCTAAAATAAAACACACACTTGATCTAATACTCCGAAGTAAATTTTAGGAAAAAATACTCCAAGGTAAATTTTAGGATTTCCCTGCACTATTATTGATCTGTCTAAAGTTTATGTCTTTTGTTTACGATAAATTGTGATATGTTGCTTTTGCATACAAGGGGTCTTATTTATAGTACTGTTGATGTTGTGTGTTGATCGAGTAATGGATATTTCTGACTTCTCTCCCTTGCCATATGGCAAGCGGTATTGCTGTACTTTTTTGCGTACGTTAATTTTAATTCAACAGAAATATAGTCCATGTTCATGTTTGACACACTATTCTCCAATCTTGTTTTCAACTTTCTCCATTTGGTTTCTCATTCATCATGCTTATGTATATAAACCAATTAGAAACCTTGTCCTCTCTACAGCTGCCCTTATTTTATTTATTCTTTAAAAAAAAAGAATATAATATTCCAACGTGCTGATTTTTTTTGCTCCCTTCGGTCCTTAATATAGGAGTTAATTAGGAGTTTATCTTAATTCTAAATGTAAAACCTATTTCTCATATTATCAGCCTTTTCTAAAATTATCCCTATTGATACTTCCTTAATAATAATCAAGTTGGAGGCAGATAGAGGGAATTGATTAAGGAAGATGATTAAGATATTTTAGAAAAAACATGCAATCAACTTCTTTGATATAATCAAATTAGGTAAATAGGTCTTGTATTAAGGACAAAAGGAATATATTATTTAATTCAACTTGTTTTATTGTGAATAGACTTTGAGAAACAGCTGCAAGGGCATTCGCTAACTCAGTCAAACTTACAAACGCCTTCCTTCTATATTTTCAGAGGAAGAGAAATAATATATAATCTATTCCAATATTACACATGTAATGATGCATGTATGTACACACACACACACACACACACACACACACACACACATATTTATATATATTTATATATATTGTACCGGCGGGCGGGTTAGCAGTTCCGCTATATGCCAAAAAGCCTTAATCAATCTACCCTCTTCTTAATATAAGATATGTTCTCCTCCTTGATTAATGTGGAGGAAGCATCAATAGGAGTAAACTAAGAAAAGATTAACAAATATAAAAAATATGTCTTATATGTGAAACCAAGATCAACTTTCCAAATATGTCTTATATTAATTAAGGACAAGAGGAGGAATAAATTAAGACTCGTGTGGAACAAATAATAGATGAACCAGTTATTTGAACTCCTTGTATATATCTTACCACAGGAACCATCATGGATCGGTTGCTTTCAGAACAGAGTTTAATTAAATTAACGTCATCATCAAAAGCTTACTAAGTACCAGTAAATAGAACAGCCATACCTTCAAATTAATTAACAAAACTTTCAAATATATGCTCTTTGCTACGTACGATTGCCTTAATTTTGTGCTTATTATTCCAAGTCACCAAAGCCGACTAAATCTATTAGATTATCCAGAAACTTATATAAAAGTCAAATATCTCTTGTTCCAAAAACTTAAAAGAATAGGGAAGGGCGAAAACTTTGACTTTCTCTCCGCTCCCCCGCAAAGCTTTTAAACGAATAGCTTCAGTTCATTCAATGACACTTTACTGGTCAATGATCATAGTTTGTGATTTCATTTCATTGCAAAAGTTTAAATTGAATTCCTCGTCGATATGTAAAAATCATGATAGCTATATTTAAGTTTGCAAACTCAATATAGGTTTTCTCTCATTGTTTCCGTGTGCAGGCAGTGTAACCGATATGGTAGACTTATTCCAGGTTTTTAGATTGCAATCGATGATCATTTCTTGCTTCTTGGTTACATAATGCTTACCAATTTTCCCCCAACTTAGGTTGATATAAATTAGAATACGAATTCGTTTTTTCAAGTTCCTTCGAAGGAAAAAAATATGAAGTCGTTTTGCACAGTTAACAAATAGCACTCTTCAACAACGATCCAAAATAAGGTCAGAACATACTGTTCTGTTGATCGGTGATTGGCTTAGGGAGTATTTGGATTGGTGATTGGATAAATGATTTATTTTTACTTAGACTTATGAAATCTTAAAATTGGAAAAAAGTTAGATTGGATAAAATGATGAGTGTTTGGATTGGCGATTGGATAAGTAACTTATGTAAAAGTGAATAATGTTTGATTTGACTTTTGCATAAGTGGCTTTTGTATTATTTAAGAGAAAAAATTGTAAAAATTATGAAAAAATGAAAAAATGAAGGGATAATTGTGAAAAAAGTCCTCATTGGCAACTTAATTATCAAATGGGACCTAGAAAGATATCTACACGCGGAGGGATTTTTTCACAATTTTCTCAAAAATTAACTTTGAAAATTTGGCAATGGTACAATTTTAATGAAATTATATCAAACTCTAATTTAAATTGGTACACTCCAAAAGTCTTTTCTATTGTACACCTCAAGCTTAAATTTTATAAATTATATCAAACTCTAATTTAAATATTAAATCCTAACTCATATTTACACATAGCTCAAAATCTAACAAAATAAATCAATTAAAACCTCAATAATACCTCCAATAATCCAAATAAATTATTTAAACTAAATTTAATCGGTAAAAACACCATATAGAAACTAATTTACGACATGTTTATAAAAGAAATTGATTATAAAATCATAAAAAAAACTAAATAATAAATCTAAACTGATTAAAATTAATTATTAATTATTCTCTACATTTCTACAATCATATATTGACAAAACTCAAAACTTGCCTAAACTCTTATCCCAAAATATTCTCTAATTAGCAGAAGATTACTATCTAAAGAAAGAGAAAATTATCATAAAAGAAGTTTTGTGATTAGAAGTAATTTTAAGTGCCTCATTTGATCCCCAAAGATATGAAAATACTCCTATCAACATTACACACAAGCACATAAGCTCCATTTTGAGATTTATTACTTTTTCCAACTTTTGATTTTTTTTAACTTAAATCTCATCGCTGAACCAAACACCCATATTTAGCTTTTTCACTGTTCAATCCCGTTTGTCCACTATTCAAGCCCGTCTAACACATGAAAACGTCAAAACAAACACACTTAGAGTGTGTTTAGGGCCAGCGTTTGGGTCCCCCAAACGCTCAATTGGCATGAAAACGCCAATTGCCAATCTGACAAAAAAAAAAGTGTGTTTGGTTTTCAAAATGGTCAATTGAGCTTAATCCTATTTTATTAGCTTTTATCATAAGCTCCAAAACTCAGCTTTTACTGATTTAGCTTTTGGGAAGAGTGAGAATGATTAAAATATTTTTTTAGTTGTGTCTAGTGTGCTATCAGACTGATTGCAATTTTACCCTTAATGTACTTTTTCAGCTACAAAAATTAATTTCAACTATTTTTTGGTGCTTTTAACTCTTAAAATATTTTTTCAATTGTACCTAGTGTGTTATCAAATTGATTGCAATTTTATCCTTAATGTACTTTTTCAGTTCCAAAAATTATTTTAAACTATTTTTTAGTGCTTTTAACCCTTTAAAATATTTTTCCACCCACCCTCTTTTACTATTATCACAAAAGTCACTTGTGCTTAAGTCAATCCAAACAAGTTTTACTTTTTCAAAATTCATTTATACAATCGTTGTTCCAAACATAAATCACATTACACAATCGGGCTTTTACCAAAAATAAGATTACCAAAAGATAAAGTGATAAATTCTATTTTTCTTATCGTTGTTCCAAATACACACTTAGTCATGTAAGTGTCGGGCTTATTTGAAAGTATTGTTGAGTAATTCCAACTAAAAAACAATTAATTACTGACAGAATTTAGCGACAGAATTCCATCGCTAATTTGACTTAGCGACAGAATTCTGTCACTAATTAATTAATTAGTGACAATCTATTTGACTATGGAATTCAAATAATCCACTGTCGCTAAATTTCATCACTAATCCACTATTTTTTTATATATATAATCTTTAGTTTTGTATATGCTGCATCTTTTCTAAAGGACAATGGATGGAGTGATAACAGATCATGAAGCTTTCAAAAGTTATGGATTTGTTGAAACAACTCAGTCTGATGATGAAATCTCAAGTTCAACTCTTCATAAGGTTCTACGCATTTTTTGGCTAATTAAATACATGAAGAGGTGAGCATGGGCAAGGCGAGAACCCTGCCCGATGCCCAGCCCAAAGGATGAACAGGCTACTAGGCCCTACCTTTTAGAAGCCTTAACCATTTCAGGCAAGGCAAGAGTGGGCTTGGCAAGGTGGGCTTCCTTACCCAAGTGGTGACTCCCTAACCTAACCAATACCATATGTACAAAAACTCCAATTATACATAATAAATACTAGTAAAAACTTCAAATACATTCTATGATTTCACACATTGGTATGTCTCAAAATAAATTTATAACTTGAGTCTTGAAATTAAAAAAAAAAAACTATCATATGTCTTAACAATTACATGACAAATTATGAATTAATATGTGTTTGTGTATAAATATTCTTTGATATGAATAGGTGCAATTGTGATAAAAACTTCAAAAAAAGCTAAATTTCTTATCTTTGATCTCAATTTTTTAATGCTTTGTATCATCTATCCAAATCAAAAAATCATGTCTATCCAAAAAGCAATGACTCATGTAAACTGTAATGGATGGATATTAAATAATAATATAAAGCGTTTCATAAAAAATGAAATAATATATATATATATATTAAATAAAATAATATGTATAGAATATTATTTATTTTATATAAAATAATATATATTATTGAATAATATATATTTTAAATAAATTGTATATAAATTTTCGAGGGCCAAATGGGCAGGGCGATACCCACCTGCTCGATAGTTAGCCCAGCCTAAAGATGCCCAATCTTTTTGGGGCCACTTTTTTTTTGACTGGGAAAGGTAATTTTTGACAAAACTCGGGGTGCATATACCGGGCTCCTGAGCACCATACTCACCCATAAGTACATGTATCTTTTTATTGGAGGCAACAAGCATTGACTTCCCTGAGCAAAGCACGGGATGCATTAACTTCAATAGTTTAAATGGGAAATTTTAAAAGGGAAGTGACCCTCTATGTTGCACTTGATTATACACTAAATTATTAGCACATAGGTGTAGATAAAACTGGCAACCACATTCATTGAGAGTGTACTTTCTATAAAGATCTCCAAGCAATGCTTAATGACCAGCTATATAAAAATATAAGCATTGAAATAGAAATCCCTCCAAGTAAATACACTAAAAAAATATCTCTTACCAAAAACAATCAAAGTCATGTGAGTATCCATATATAGGTAACATTTGCTTACTTTTGCAAATGTCATATCATTTGAATTCCCACAGTTGGTTCACACTTCACACTTAAGAAACACAACATTATCAATGACCATTATATTACTCAATTACTCAATTTTATAGGAAACAGAAATTGATTAAACCTGGACATATTTTGACCGTGTAACTTTTGAACTTGCAAAAAATTTAATAAAAAAGAAGTACATGAAATTATCACATTCTGAGTTAACTACTATTTATAAGATATATTTTTAAAAAAAAAAATCAAAACCCAATTGGATTTGTAAGAATTTTGGGCGTACCTGAAATTCGATTGACTCGTTGAAGTACTCACACGAAACCAGAGCACCAAGCGGATCCCGATCACGTTACACAGCAAATACACCAAAGAGAGGAAGAGAAGAGAACATTTTAATGAGAAAATCTTTTAGATGGATAATTGTGTATTATATCATCATTAGCCTTCTCTCTTAATCTCACACCTTATATATATATAGTACATATGGTTACATAGGAATAGATGCAACCCTTAAACGTACGGTTACATAGGAATAGATGTAACCTTTAAAACACAAAGTGTATAACTCTTTATAACCCATGTCTCTCCATGAAGCCCCTCTTGAATTGGGCTTGGGCCCTAATCCACCAAAGGTGGACTAGTATATTCCAATATCTCCCACTCACACTTGGTGGATTAGATGTTATGAGTCAAGTCTCTTTCTCTTACTTCTTCCATATTAGGTGTTTTGCCATGACCGCGTGGGCATGACGTCTCCATTTGGGCACTTTGTACTAGAAATCCCTTTTTACAAAGATCAGCACAAGACAACCCTGTAGTGCAGCTCGATATTGATATAATGCCCGAATGTCTTAAATTTACCAATATATACTTTACTCATGGCCAATCTAATCCCTCTTGAGTCAGTATAAAACTCAGATTGCCTTTCTTATATGCATAGTGTCTACACTTATGAAACTATAAAATAATATCATAAGGGACCAGTCTTAGACACCAGCATAGGAGTGCATATTTCGGGTAATAATCTTTCTTTCGCCCATATATCACTTTGATATATATCAACCGCTTTCCTAACAAAGTGCATTTAGATCGCATCAATCATGATCATAGGACAAAATGCCAAAGTAGCAGACATTGAAACATATTTCCATGATAATGTCAAAGTTAAAGAACATCAATGATAGGTTAACCTTTCTAGGACTCACATAGTAATGAAGTAAGGATCTATTCACTTGCTTCCTATTTGTGGTTCTTTAGCACATGTGGTATGAATCACATGCTATGGTGTTACTCTTATACTTTAAGAGTATAAGTCGTTTAATTTTATCATTAACACCGTACAGACTTAAGTCTGGAAACTCCCAATTTCTAAACCCAAATTCCTCAACTCCACTCATATTACATGACGTCAATTTTGAAGAATTTGTTATCTGGCAATCGGCATCATGGACGTGGGTTTCCATGATTCGATCCATATTTTTACAATTAAGGATCTCATCTCGAGTTACTACACTTTTAAGTCGAGGTAGCATCGTTTGTATTTCTTCTCTACCATATTAGCACTCTTGTTACTTTACTGGTGAACACAATTGTCTCATCTTTACACACTCCTCCTGAATGTCAAAAGCGGTTGCTTGTGTGAGAAAGATGACCTCACCAACCTGTACGACATACTAGACATTGTATTCTTACACACACATTAAAATCCAAAATGAAGTATCATTACTCCATACTATATGTATGCCAAAGAACTTAACAAGTTTCTCATACATGCCCTTGGTCATTAGGCTTAGTTAGGGAACTTTACATAAGAATACGTTGTTTAACAATAACTTTATGAATTATAGCATATCTCATATAGTTATACCTTTGCATTTAGTCTATCTATTATGCTTAGGGTCTTTTATTTAAGCAATTTCTACGTGTACTCACAATACTTTGACACTAGATTTGAATTCTCATTTTCAAAATCTCTCATGTTCTATGAACATTATCAACTAGATAGCCTCTCGTACTACCACGGCACATACTTTGAACGTGCATAATCAATGCACTCTATAAGTATCTCATGACCCTTCTGTGAAACCATTTAATGTCTCTCACAATGGTTAAACTAGTACCAAATTACAAGTCTTACCGTGAACATATATCTAGTCTAGTATATATCAATGCATATATCATACTGCTAAAAGTATCTATAAGGACATTCTTTTCCATTATCTTCTTGCCTGGTTTAGTCAGGAAAATTTATCAAGAGTCAAACTCACCCCTAAAGTCACTGGGGTATTCATGGGATTGCATTCACTTATTTTGAACCGCTTAAGAATCTTCTTAATGTAATTCTGTTATAAAATAGAGGAGTCTTTTTAAGCTATTTCTTAGGACCTCAAATCCAACAGCTTTACCCATTAACTTCTTTATCATTCTTTAATAGGTACTACCAAATTCAAACTATATATGGCTAATAGTATATCATCACAAATCATTTACCAATGGTTCTCTTCAACCATTTGAAAAATACATTGAGTTACTTCTCTTTCAAAGCATTAAACATCACTATCTAGATGATTGTATCAATTCATAAAAGGACTTCTACAAAAAAAAAAAAAACTCATGAAGTCACCACTATGTGAAACTTCAAATACTACTTTTAGTGAAATCTAATAGTCACTGCATATAGATTTCTTCATTCAGATCATCACTCAAAGTGTATGTTTTACATCGACATGATGTAAATTTAAATTCAAATAGTTAATATTGTCATATTAAAACTAATTTAAATGCACAACAAGTGAGAAAAAATTCCTTCCTATTATGCATACCCCTCTGTAACAACAAGTCTTGTGCATGTCAATTGATTTACCCAATTTTCTTCTAAACCTATAGAACTCACTAGTTCTAATAGTGCTTTTGACTTGGTAGTAGATCAACTGATTCTCAACTAGATTCTTTCTCAAAGAATTCACTTCCCTTTCCATTGCTTTCTTCCATTCTCCCTTGTCATGACCTCTTGTACAAAATGTAACTCATCATCCTCCTTTAGAATAACCATTAACATTTTTCTCAATTATCCCTTTTCTCATGAGCTTTTTTTATTTCATATTTATTTTGTTTGGTCTCTTTATTGACCATTCTAAGCTCCCACTCTCAAAAACAATTGAGGATTATTGGCATGTTTTGCACTGCCTTATCCTTGTGTCTTGCAAACAGATGCAATGTAATTAGTTTCACCCTTAATTGAAAACTAATTCACAACAAGTATGGTACCTTTCAATTCCTTTTTGTCATAATTCTATCATCATTTCACTCTTGAAAACGTAACCCTTATGAACTCCCACTTACAACCACTATGGGAATTTGCAACTGACCCTTATGGTCTATGAAAACTCAAATTTGATTTTTATTTAGTCCAACACTTATTGGGTATGATAGTGACTACTTTAGAGGGTACATGGTTAAACTCAAGTCCACATAACTTGATGAAACCAAGGATGTATGCATGTGTGCTAATCCACCAAAAGTGGAGTAGATAATACTCTCCAACTCACATTTGGTGGGTTAGCATGAGCCATAATATGTTTAATCATATCTAATAGCATTCCATTATGCCTTTATAAACTCATTTTTGGTGATGAAGTTTCTCGGATAATTATCTATTTATTTATCCCTTTATTTTTACAAAGCTAAGTAAAACTGGTCAAATAGATGCTTTAAAATTCCTATCCAATTGATTCTCGAACTTCATTCACATATTGTCTAAAGCAACAATCTTCAAACTTATGTGAAATTAAGTAATAACATGAGAAATCATCATCAAAGGTAATAATTTACCCATCTCTGTGTCTTACCCTCAAACTTATAGGACCACATGTAACGGGATAGAATAATTGCAATATAAACTCAGTTCTAGTATCTTACTTAAAACTTTTGATTATACTATTTCTAGAATCAAATTCTATGTCTTTGACTAGTAAGACACGTATTTAAGTCAATACTTAAATTAGAAGAAATGGAAATGCAATTATACACAAAGAATTTACCAACCGAAGATAATTGAAAGAAAGATTGAATCACAACTATACAATTTTATAGGGCAATTCATACTATTTTGTTTCCCTTGTTAAGCCATATAGGTCTCGTAACCTTTTCTTTACTAAGCTGACATCTCAACTTCAATATTACCATGACTATTTGTCAATGGCTTGACAACAAATTATTTTTATAAATATCAGATATTTTGATTGTCCCCATTAAGTTTATAAATTATGTTCTTGGTAGCCTCTCTTGGCTTAGCCACTCAAAGTATCCTACACACAGAATTATTCATAATTTATTTAATCCAAGAACTTATTAATAATATAACACATTGAAGTATACAGCATCATGTACTTGTATTATTCCTAACTAGAAAAATAACAATGTTATTGGGTCTATGATTAGGAGAATACGTTTGTACCTCCCATCACATAGATTCCAACTATGCCATTATTGTCTATCAATATTTCATATAAGTACCTTAAATAACATACTCAATTATTACTCTCAAAAGACTCATTCTCTAAGAACTCCCACTTAGATAAAGTATATGATGTTCTTGAAAGACTCATTTTTCAAGAACTCCCACTCATAAAGAGTATTTTGACTTCTTCATGCTTTCATCACATTATATTCATAATGTCTTATTAACCTCTTATCTGAGAGTTGGAAAAACTTAATAGTTTCTCTAAGTTCTCTATGCATTTTATTTATGTACATTTTAATTTCCAGCCAAAAATACTTCCTCTAAAGAGTTAAGTCTCCATGCTTCTCAAACCTAGTTTAACAAGTTCTCAACAACTATTATTTTTCTAAAGTTGCAAGAATTTTGTGTCTCCTATTATTTCAACAATCTTTCAAATTTTCTAAAAGAAATATTCCATATATATTATTCAAACTATATTTGTTTCCTAATAGAAACATTTTGTATTTCTTTGTTAAACTCTATAGTTTCAAGTATTGGGAATTTTGACTTGGTTTAGGACTTTATTCTTCACTTAAGATGGGCCTTTACTCCTTACCCAAGGAGTAATATTTTCCAAAACTCCACCATGATCCAGAGTTTGGACATTAAGAAATCTCTCCATTTGAGATTTTCTTTCACTTTGATCTGACACTGCTTCCTCAGTATCTGTTCCTTCACTTTTACCTCCTTTCAGGTTGCTCTAGATTTGAATCTTGACATCTTAAGAATCAGGAGATTCAAGTTCCTCTTAGGACTGATCTTCTCAGTTCTCCTCCAGTTGCTCATCTTATTTCATTTCAGGATTAATTATAACCTTACTTTGGATTCTTTCATCTTGATCTTCTATCAAAATATTCTCCTTCTAGATTGTCACTTAATTTCATATTCCAATCGAAAAATCCCTATATCATCTGCTACTCAAAGGCTCACATTTCTCTAAGTAATTTATGTTTGGAACAACATTCAATGGCTTTAACTGAAAAACTTGTTTATTTTTTTTAAAGCCATCAAGTTCAAATTTAGATATATGTTTTTCAAAAGACTAAAATATTTTGATTTAGTGCTTCTAAAAACACTTTTAAATCATATCTATCTCAAATAAAAATAAGACAAAATACTACAAATATATTTTCAGGATTTTTAAGCACATAAAAAATCATTATTATAACATTGAAAAACATTTAAAATATATCTAAACATGTTTTAAAATAAACATATCATATGTCTAAATATAGATAATGAATTCAGGAATTTTTAGAAACAAACTACGTCTCAATTGGAGTTCAAATGCCCCTTCACACGTCCCTAGAAGAGTGAGGAATTGAAAAATAAATTAAAATAAAGCAGAAAAGCCCACTGTTTTTTTTTTAATGTGACACAAATCCACTCCAGCCCAAGTCTAGAATTTTTTTTTTATGTTAAACCTGTTGCCCAAAAAAATAGAGCCCAGAAGACCCTTTTTATTTAACTTCTGCCCAAAAACACTACACAACCCAACAGATTTTTTTAAACAAAAAAACAATTGAAACGCATTGTTTCATTAAACGGTGAGGAGGCGTCGTTTCAATTGAAACGACGTTGTTTAGGCGACAGTCAAAACAGTTCGTTTTGACCGTCCCTAACCTCCAGTCGGGTTATTGGAACCGGCTATGGGATGATGGGTCGGGTTCGTCGGACCCGACTCGTTTTCCTGTGATATCTCCGTCGTCTGTCCTCCTTTTCCAACGTTCTTGGTGTCTATCTCTTCGTCTTTTCGATATATACATAATGAAACTAATTTCATGGCCAAAAAATACTGTTTTAGCATGACCCAATTTCCAAAACTAAAGACCACCGAAAATGATATTGTTCATATTGTTTTCCATTCTGTTTCTATATAATTCTTGGGTATCGTTTTCTTGTCCTCTACCTGATTTTATGGTCTTTCTGGCATAAAATCTAAGTTTTTGTTAAACCCAATCTCACAATTTGAGTTTTCAAAGATATTCATCCAGTATATATCTATATTTTTTCTTGCAATATTTCAAAGGCTTTCTTATACCAGAAAATATAGGACTGAACGTAAGTAATATACCAGAAATATCTATACCATCCGTCATAAACGAAAAACATGCTAGAATAAGAAATAACAAAGAACAGAAACACATTCTAATATACAAGGATAGTACTTCAACGGATGCATTGACGATGTTAAGAATATTTATTATATGTCTTAAGCATCAAAAAAAATATGACAAAAATATGTTCCATGAATTATTTAATCAAAAATCAAGGACTCAAACATAGCGGAAACTAAATAAAACAATAGCATGTCTTGTTTGTATTCCATCACAAGAGATATAATAAATATTTATGGAATCATACAGGTAATTGAAATCCAATAACAAAGGTATGATATAGGCCAAAAAGAAAATCGTATTGCTCCCATAAGAAAAATAATATTATGCATGCCTCAAGAAAAAGAAACATATATTTGGAGAACAATTATACATAGATATTATAATCTCATATAGCCTACAATAACAACATGTCTCTGATACCATATAAGAATTTTGAGCATACCTGGAATCTGATTGACTCGTTCTCTCTTCTCGAGGATCCTTTTATTGAATCATAAGTAATCTAAGTGTCATACAAATGCAATGAAAACAAGGGGAAATTGGTTTTGGATTTTACAAATTAATAGCTAAAAGAAAATGCAATCTAATAAAATGCTAGACTAATATTTTTGATAAAAATGGGATGATTAATGAAATATGAATGAAGTGAATTCTCTTGAAAAATTGGTTAAATGGCTATCCTGGTTCATTAAATAATATGGGAGTTTGAAATCCATAAAGTCTTAAGTAAAAACCTCAAGCAAACATGTTGAGTCCAATTTATCTAATTAATGATTAATCCTACAATCACATTCATAGTCATTTCTTAGATAAATTGTTAAAAACCACTTAATATGTGAAATGGATTAAATTAATGTAATTTTTTTCTCTAATATGAATGCACAATCGCGACACTGAAATTAACCCAAATCAATTAGACAAACTAGTGAACACATAGCAAGTATAATCTCAATGAATTAATAGGAAATATATACCATAAATCAATCAATCACAAAAATTCCAATCCAAACACAATATAAGCAATCTTAGTTCAACAATATGGAGTCCAAATAACTCAACAAAATTCTACTGAAAATACCTTAGAATGTAGCTAGGAATTACAATAACAATAGGAAATTCATAAAGGAACTAAGAAAGAAAACTCCCCCTTGAAGCTTTTAAACTCAAGCCAAATCCCCAATCATCAAGAATTGAAAGGCTCAGCCAATCATGGAGCTAAGTACTGTCACCATAGAGCTCACAAGCAAACCAGCCATGCAAATGAAGTAATGGTCAGAATAATGAAGAATTGCAGTGGGAGCTATCAGTCCAAAGGAGAACACAACAAAGAGAATGTGACAATGGAAGGACAGGGGAAATACGAAGGTGATAGTGATGAAGATGAAGGAGGTTCGGTGATGGTGATTAATGGAGGTGATGGCGAGTTGCAGCTGGGAGAAATGGTGGATAAAAGAAAGCAGAGCTGACGGTGAAGGAAGGAGAATCAAGGACGACGGTGGTGGTAATGTGGTTTCTCTATCTAGTTTCCTCATCCAAGCTCCAGATCGCTGCTGGTTTTGCCACGCCCCCTAGCTCACAGACTCACAACTCCCCCTTAGCTCTCTTGCCTCCGACTCTCAGCTCAAAACTCTAAGCTCCCTCTCTTGTCGGCACTGTGATGTAGTGTGGTGGAGAAGCAACGTTGCCGGTGTCAATGGATGGTGAGATGGTTGTGGTTGCTGGTGACATTGGAGCCAACGTGGAGGAAGGAGATCGAGCTTGCACTCAATCCGCGGCGCCACACTCTATTGCTCTCAGCTCTCTCTTTTTTTAATCTGTCCAATCTCGAGTTGTTCAACTGATGGAAGAGGTGAGGTTCGTCAAAACTTATTTGACCAAGGACTTGCTTGCAAACTATAAAAGTTTGTGAAGAAGGGCCTACCGTGATAATTTTCAAAATGTTGGTAGGGCCAACTGTGATTTCAAAACTTATGGGTACTTTTTTGTAAATTTCTCTAGAACTCTTTCTCCACATATTTGTAATTTTCAGAAACTTTTGGGTATTTTCTATAATTTTTCCCTGTCCTCAAAATTTAATTCTCACCCTCCAAAAATCTTCAATTTCTTTCAAAACACCAAAAATGTAAGATTAAGCCCAATTGTAGTATTAAAAGTTCAAGAAAACATTTGTATGAATAATTAACAAATTTATGATTATTTTTCCCTTAATTACAATTAATTCAATAAAAATTTTCCTAACTCAAATTAGTGCTTAATCATGCAATATTGTTCCAGAAAATGCATTAAAAATCCCAAATTAATCATGAAAAATCATGTAAAAATATGGTTAAATCACCCATGCCCTCCCCACCCAAAAAACAGTAAAGCATGATCATTCATGCACCGTCCCAATTATATGAATATTACTGCCTCTACTTTCATGGTGTAAAAAACTAAAAACTACAAAAAGAGAACAAAAGAGGATGATTGCATTATTGTAGATAACATCTAGATAATTCAAATATCGATTGTCTTCCATTTGCATGAACCACACCAACCATCAAATAGTCAGTCGCTTCTGATAATCGTGCCATAACTAAGGCAGCACCAGACCTTGTGGCCCCACCCATACCAGCTGTTATGAACACAGGATCTAAGCCTAAGCATTAGCAATTGCTTCTTTTTTTACTCCTCTGCAGCTTGATCCCCTAAAAGTGAGATTCCTACCAATACCTACATTTCTCTATCAAGTAATTTGAGTCAAAGGTCACACAAGTATGGATTTTAGTCATGTGCATAAGCTTAGGTTCACAGGAAATTAAGTCAAATAAATGAGGCTCCAAAATAAATGAGAAAGAGTGACTACCTAATCCATAAGTAAGAAATTCCCCAACTTTAATTGGATTCTCCGAAGTAGAACGTAACAGTGGCCTGGGCATTAGTATTTATTGCATAGAAGTCTACTCCCTAATCAAAATGAAGTACAGTTGAACTTAGTATTCACATTTTTTTGTTTGAGAACTTTAGTAATCACTTAAAGATGTGGAAAAACGTGGAGGCTTCTAGGTAATAGGATAACATAACAGGAGATTGGAGAAAAAATAGCATATGACAACTACACAAAATTTCATTCACCAAAAACTAAAAGTAAAAAAAATATCAAGGTGGAACTATTTGGAATCTGATTTAGACCAGCCATCTGGGAGATTTTGGTATAAAAAGTAAAAAATATGAGTCCTATACTGGAAACTACAAGGTTATAAAAATAACGAAGGATCAGAAGCATATCAAATTAAAGTTCCACACATGAGGAAGACCTGGACAGCCATTTTGTAGGTCCCACGCCCTCCCCACCCAAAAAACAATAAAGCATGATCATTAATTCACTGTCCCAATTATATGAATATTACTGCCTCCACTTTCATGGTGTAAAAACTACAAAAGAAAACAAAAGAGAATGATTGCATTATTGTAGATAACATCCAAATAATTCAAATATCGATTGTCTTCCATTTGCATGACAATATATATGGCCTGGTACGACAAAATTGGCAAGAGCAAAAGAAGACGAACACACTGTATAATGGCCGGTCCATGAATACCTTTCAAATGAAAATATTTCTTTGAAATTAAGGCATCAAATTTTCACAAAAACAATTGGATATTCGCATGACCAAATGTTGGCATGATGACATTTTAAAAGGGACTCAAATATCGCAGCTCAGTCCTCAATTTAAATAGGTCATTCAAATTTTTTGAAGGAAGTTTTTCTTAGAATGGCTCACAACGTGTAGGGGTCCTTGTTTTCACCTAATCCCTTGAGATCCCTCCCCAATCGCCTTCCCTACCTTCTAAAAATCCTAGCAAGAATAGCCCGTGTTCGTCCTCCGTCCATGGAACCCCTAATCAAGCACCCACAAATATCTCTTATCATACTATATCAAAAGGCATAGTTCATTTTCAAGTAATCTGGAGATTTCAAAAGTCTAACATTATCCAAATAGGCTAGCAATTTCAGCAGAGAAATCAATTGTACTCTCACCAATAACAAATTTCAAATAATAAACGATGATAGAGATATTTAGAACTGAACATGCCACTTTCAAAAATCTATGGAGCATATAATACCAAATACAAAGAAGCAAAAAGAAATTTCAAATAATTTAATCATCAAGGAAATTAATCCGACCTTGTTTGTGCTCACGCTCGCGGTGCTTTCCAGAATAATAAACAACAGCATCGTCGGCGGAGGCATATCCAGCAATGAGAACATCTTCCTTATTGTTATTCGAGCCATTTTGAGGATGCTCGTGTTGCAAAGATTGTTCATACTCACACTCTTCCTCATGGAATCGACAACTCTAATGCCGAACAACATGATCTCGCCAGGCGGAGGTGGCCGAAGAAGCATCACCGTCAATGGAGGTGGTGAAGAGTGATCGAGACATGCTAAGATCAGATGTGCTTGGGCTTGGGTGAAGTGATGAAGCAACCTCATCATTTTTTTGGAGGGAGTCAGGGGACGAAGGATAACGAGAGAGAAGTTAGAGAAAGACATATCCTAAAAAAGAGGGGAGATAAAAGGATGCAGGAAAGAAAAGTGAGACTAGAGGAGAGAGAATGAACATTCTTCAAAAAAGGAACTACTAATGGAGGGAATTTAAATTTTTTGAATTTAAAATCATCTAGGAGGGAAAAAGTAGGCACAGAGCTAGATGCAAAAGCCGACACTATTCACGAGCTGCTACTATTTATTTGAACAATAAAATTAGAGAGAAGCCGCATAGATTGTGTTGTTAGCTTGGCTCAATAGTGATTGAAGTTTATTATATATAGATTCAGTTCGAAGCACTACCGGTCACTAAATGTAGATACTTCTCAACGAGGATTCAAACCTTGGTAAAGTGATGTTTGTGAGAGACTAGCTAACCCATTCTGTAGACTCAACTCCGTCGGCAGGGTTGTACACTTTAAATGCATCTCACTTGGTAAAATAATGTTATATGTAAAATATTTGTTGGGCTATAGGATATCACTCCTATGTAGAGGCTTAAGTTTTAAATTGTTCAATTTTATTTACTTCTTATGTGAGGCCCATATGATAAAAATTTGAAGAAAATTATCTTTATTATATATTTCATTTCCAAAAATAATTTTGTCTAATATATGATTGGCATGCCAACGTGATTGTATGAACAAGTTAGGTCAAATTACGCAAAATTTCCCTGGATTTTATGTTATAGGCCATTCTACTGTGCTTAAAACAAGATGATTACATAACAAGACCAAGTAGGATTCCTAGGGCATTCTACTTGGGCATTCTACGCTTTCCTGGTCAATGATCAGAGTTTGTGATTTCATTTACATACAGAAGTTTGAATCCGATTCCTTGTCAATATGTAAAAATCATATTAGCTGTAGTTAAATTTGCAAACTAAATTTTCTTTAAACCTATGCAAATTACCGCGGATGCTAGATTTTTGTTGAGATTTACTGCGGATGCTAGATTTTAGTTCCAAATTATGCTATGCATTGTGCGACCTTCTTCTTCTTGTTGTTGTTAAAAATTTATCCTCAAGGTTGTGACAATCGCAATAATCTCTATGTTTCCTTGTGTAGCCCATATGGTAGACTTATTCCGGTTTTCAAGATTGTAATCAACTATCATTATTCCCCCCCTATACCCGGTAAAAGGGCTCAACCAGCTAGGGTGCGGTTTTGGGTAGAATTAGGGTTGGGAGTTTTGCCGCCTTAAAAAATGCAGGTTGCACAAGCCCACACTGTGTAACTTGTAGGCTAGCCCTTGAGTTGGCTTGCAATTTTAAAAAAAGAAAAAAATTGGACATATTGTGTGTTGTCAGTCAAAGTGTCAAACAAAAGGGGCTAAAAGAGTGTAATGAGTCTAAGCCCTTTATATCACCAAAAAAAGTGACTAAGAGAGCATAATGAGCCCGGCCCCTTCATAACACCGAAAAAAGGGGACTAAGGGAGTAGTATAATAGGCTGACCCCTTTTTTCTGATAACAAGGACTGGCCCCTCTATATCACCAAAAAATAAAGAAAAAAAAAGTGTGGTCTAACCCATATTCCCAACTCTAATTCCCTCCCTAATCTATTTTATAAGATCTAAATTAATAAATTGTGTGATTTAAAAAAAAGTTCAAATAAGTTAAAAGTAATAAATATATCGGAAATGTAATTTTTTTTCTAAATATGTCTTTATTTATGAGTGAGTAAACAAGAGGGTAATAATGAGAAAAATGATTATCTAATGTTCAGACAACCCCAAATGGAATATAAATAAAGAGAGAGTGGGATTAAAAATTTGAATCTTGTAAAAAGGGAGAAAGAAAGTACTTACTTCTTGGCCTCCAAAAAAAAAAAAAAAACACTTGGGTTGATATAAAATATGGAGTCGTTTTGCACAGTTAACAATAGCCGTGGTCAACAACGATTCAAAATGATATCAGAGCTTGAACATTACTATCATTTCCAAGTACTGTCATTCGCAGAGGTGAAAATTAACTGTTACTGTTCTTTTCAGAGGTGAAAATTTTCGGACTTTCTACACTTCTGCAAAGCGGGGTCAGAGCAAGTGGATGGTTATGTTCTCCACACTGCGAAGGGTGCTCTCCTATTCTGAAAGCATCAACAAATGATTTCCGATTTACATCTTCACAATATATGTATACATTCAGCAGATAAAGTTTTCATAGAGTTGATGAATGGGGATGTGTCTAGTGATGTTAATGTTAAAAGGAGCAGACTTAGATTGCCTAGTACTCCTTTGGAATTTTAATGAAGTCAATGTACTGCAGGTGATTACGTAATTTTCCCACAAAAAAATTGAAATCAGCATATTCTGGTCTGTTCATCAGTGATTGGCTTAATAATTTAAGTGTTGTGCTTATGTAAAATCATTGTTGAGTGATTTGGACTTTAGTTTTGGAGATACTGCATCATTTCTAAAGGAGGCTGAATGGAATGATAACAGATCATGAAGCTTTCAAAAGTTATGGATTTGTTGAAACTCCTCACAATCTGATGACGAAATCTCAAGTTCAACTTCTCACTCGGTAATGTGATGTTATATGATAAAATATTTTGACCGTAATTGGATGACACCTTTTGCTTAGCGTATAATACCAGATGCATTATCCCAGATACTATGATATGTTGGTATATCATATAACACCATATCAAACAGTTATCGATCCAGCATCCAAGACATGATGATATGTGAGATGATAAAAACTTGAGATGACAATTTCAAAAGTAAGACAGATCATTGATATTTAACCATTCATAGTACAATATGGTATTAGTATGTTTCTTCTTATATAAAACACAAAATAATACCCCATATGGTAAAGAAGGCTGACGTTATACACAGGGATCCATCACTCTTAACTGATGCAGGGATTATTTGCGGGTAGTCCTCTTTCGGTTTGATTGAGAAGGCTTGGTTGCTGAAACATCCTTTGAACTGAAAGTGGCATCCTCTTCATCGCTTTCACTATCAAAACTTTCAGTTTTGTCTGTGTCTTGCTCTTGAGGAGATTTTTCAGCAGCTTCCCCTTTAGAGATCTGATCTCGAAGCTCTCTCAGTTTTGCTTTCTTCGAATTCAACACGTCTAGAAACTGGAGCAGACAATGACCTGGTCAGTCAACTCAGTCCTGATAATGTATGGAGAAAAGGAAAACAGCGAGCAAGATCCGATACTGCCTTCATTAGGAATGCGGACCAAGCAGAGCATTACCTCAAAGGATTAGACTTGAGGTGCATTTCTTTGTATCTTTATTATCAGGATTTCTACTTGAAACATGACAAGTGTAACATTTTTATAAAACCAAAACAAATGCATGGCTCAAGTGAGAAAACATATGGGGAAAAAAAAGACTTGTCATATTATTAGAGAAAAAACTCGTAAATAAAACAGCTCTAAATTGAAGTGAGAGTTCAGGAGTGAGTTCAGGAGTGACCTTAGCATAGATTTCAGATTCAAATTCCACTTTTTCGTTGGCGAATCTTTCACTCTGGGACAAACACTTCTGAGCCTCCACTTTCATCCTCTCAAATGATTCAGTTTTTCTGACAACTTCTTCCTGTGGTTAATGTAGGCATGCATAATTATGATAAACAGAAAAGGAGAGGTCTTGTCTGAGCCAATGCTACTTATTTTATGAAATAGTGAATCATACAAAACATCCAACCAGATTTTAAACAAATGATCGCTTTCCCTAATCATGTTCTTAAAGGACTTAATTTATGGTGGCAAAAAATGGAAACAAAGTAGTCTATTTCCTATTATCATAAAATCTGTCCACTCTTTTTGAACCATCAACCAGGACAATTTGTTGAAATGAAATACGTTCCTTATATCTGTAATAAAATATCATCAGCCACATAATAGTTTCCCAACTTATTTGCTTGTTACTCAAATGTCCCAAAGTTATATATACTTCCTAGTCCAAACAAATAATGTGACATACATGATAAACGTTCCTTGATAGCATAGCACTCCACGGGAAATGTATTGTGCTTCAAAGAACTAAAATTTCAGGTTAAAAAAAAAATGAATATAAGAGGCCTTGACATGCATTCAGGTGCGTTTTTCAGAGAAAATTTCCCTATAAAAAGTTCAGACACATGGCAGGACATCCCATAAATGGTATATACTTATGTTGCAATAGACAATAATAATCAATTTGAGGAGTCAAATCTTTAAGCAAGCTGTCTGTCAATTATAGCAAGTTTAGTGATCTCATTTCTTTGGTTGGGTTCAATTAGCATAGACTTTATACTAGTTGCTCACAATTCTAACATAAATGTACTCTGAAAAGTGTGGCAATCAAAATAAAAGGAATACCGCTATCTACGCTTGTTGATCAACATGCTTGAAATAAGACTGATACCAGAGAGGAAAACTCCATGTAACTTCATGTCCAGCAGAGCTAACCAAATGAGCTTAAACATGACATCTCCAACATCACGCTCACAACAAAAAAACTACTAATAAATATGTACAGACAAGTGGATGACATAGAGTGACTGTGATAACATTTGTTTAAAATACGCATTCATGAATCAGGGTAATGCAGAGTCTTACACTTAGCGTTATGTTTGCATCCATGAGAAAGTCCAGTATTTCCGCTGTGGTTTTCTTACTATCAGGAGACTGCTGGCATTTCCATCTCCATTGCAGCTTTGTTTCTTCCTTCTCGAATGTCCATGACAACTGCTTAACATTCAGAGAATACAGGCATGGGAAAAAGTAGTTCTTTTGGTCAAATTGGATACCACAGAATTTTCAGCCTTTGAAGACAATCAACATTAGCAGTCACGGTGGCCAAAAGTTAATAGCACTTACTCTTTTATGCCCATCACCGGCATCAGCGAATCCGTATACAGAGTCAGGTTGCTGAAACCCTAAGTATCGCTCAGCCAATCGCAAGTACTCCGATACCGGCTGGTCCCACTGAGTAGCCCGCGCCTTCACCTCCTCCTCCGATGCTACCAAAAACAGTAAGAGAAGGGGAAGAATAAGAACTTCATTTTATAATTGCTCTAAGAAATTAGAGATTCTTATCGAGAAAATAAATCGCTAACCATGACAAACCCAAGCATTGAGGCCATCTGTTATGGAGAGGTCAAAGTGTGTATCATACCAAGTGCCCTTCACAAATATGGGTTCAGCGGCTGTGGGATCGCCTGTATTAGGAAACTGTAGCTTTAGGCATGTGTGCCTCTTTGTCTCCATTTCTGAGTCGTTGTCTTCCTCCGTGAAAATCTGGAAGTGAAAAAGTTTGTGGCTTTTCCCGCCTTTTGTTCCTCTCCGGTTAAAAACCGTGCAGTAACTACGGTCACTGTTCTTCCCCTTTTCGCTGAGTTTCGAGTGCTTTTTAAATATTTACTGCTTTTTTGTATTATCCCTTTTTAGGTCATTTCACCTGGTCAGGGCATATTCCAAGGGCACACGTGCAAAGGTATCTGATAGGCCCTGAATTTGTTATGATTATCAGCTTTCGGCTCATTTATCATCAAAAATCCGGGAAAATGATGATGACTCCAGGGCTCTTACTTCTTCTCTTGGTATGTTCTTTGTCTGCAATTTCAACTCATGGAGATGAAGACCCAGCAATCAGAACAATGGAGGAATTCTCCGGTTATCCAATTCATGAACCTCATTCTTCCATTCCAAGTTCAGTTTCCTCACTATTCGTTGATGCCCAGATTCTGCAGAAGCAGGTAGGGAACTAATATTTGTAGAAGTGACTTCAGGGGTTGGTTGTCCTCTAACATTTAGAACCGTACTTGTTCATAGATTGATGAGCTCTCGAGCTTCTCCGATACACCTGCTCCGTCAGTAACCAGGGTCTTATATACTGAAAAGGATGTTTTAGCTCGCAGGTATGCAAAATTAGTTTCATGTATGCTGTTTTGTGTGATGATTACAGAAATCCCCAGATAAATGTATCACGATACATATGGTGACGCATGAAGCTTAGTCAAATGTTTAATAGAATGGGTGAACCTAATATACTACTCAAAGCAAAATAAATGGAAACGTGAATGGCATTTGGAGTCTTTTCTGCCCCCTTCCGATGGCAAAAAAGTTATTGGTTAACTTCTTTATAATATGCATCTTCTTTGAATATAGATGTTACTTCCTTTGTTAGACCTTGTTCTTGTCTTCCATCTGTAGGTATGTTAAAAACTTGATGGGACTTGCTGGTCTTTCAGTTAGAGAGGATGCTGTGGGTAACATATTTGGTCGTTGGTGAGTCTCTGCTTGATCTTCACATATAGTTCATTATATTTACAGTGGACTACTTTTAGCTAAATAAGCCTCTCGTTCAATATTTGAAGCTATGTATATCTGATATCTCTGATCTCTATATTCTTATTAGTTATCCCTGACTTGATCCTGAAGCTTATATTAACTTCAGAGTCTTCCGTAACCTTGTTATGGAATACCTGTAATTAACTAACTATATTAAGGCCCCTATCTCCTATTACTTTATGCAGGGTTGGCGAAGAACCCGAGCTTTCTTCAGTTGCAACAGGTTCTCACATTGATGCTATACCATATTCTGGGAAATATGATGGAGTTGTTGGGGTTTTAGGTGCCATAGAAGCCATCAATGTCCTGAAAAGGTTCTTTTGCTTCTACCTGCAGATTTTTTCCCTCGCCAATTGGAAATGCAGATTTAAGATCTTGTTCTAAATTGTTCATATTTTAGTGATAAAATATTGCATGGGAGTGGACTAGTGAAATTAGCTAGTACTGGCTTACAAATAGGGTTGATTTTGGGTGTGAATCATCCAATCTATAATGGGTCTACACTTTATGAACAACTTAATAAGGTTAGCTTGTTATGCTCTAGTGAATAACTATATTCTAAAATCAAAATATACCAGAAGAAAAAAATTGAAAGTTTAACTAATTATTATTTCTTTTTGGATTTATTTGTTTTAGGAAGATCTGAATTCTGGAGATATTAATTTCTATGTCCATTCACTGTCCACTTTGATCAAATAGTTATAATGTTTGATGTTGACTGAACTGTATCAGATCTGGGTTCAAACCTAGAAGGTCATTGGAAGTCATATTATTTACTTCCGAAGAGCCTACACGCTTTGGTATCAGCTGCTTGGGAAGGTCAGTAACACCCCTAATTACTGTCCCATAATAGAACTCATACTTTGGGCAAGACTTTTTTATTTAATTTATAAATTTGTAAATCCCTTATTCTCTTCTATTACAACTTACAGTATATCCACATTATCAGATTGACTACTACATGGATCAACATATCATTTATTGACTCATATTCTGGTTTGATTTGAATTTTGTCTTTTATGCAGCCGCTTGCTGGCTGGGAGCGAGAATCTTGTAAAAGCTCTTAAGACAACAACTGATAGTCAAAACATATCCTTTTTAGATGCTGCGAGATCTGCTGGATATGCAAAATATGAAGATGACTTGTCTAGTGTGTTCTTAAGCAAAGGAACGTATTCTGCTTTTATAGAACTGCACATAGAACAAGGTCCTATTCTGGAAGAAGAAGGTAGAATTAACTTCTAATGGCATAGTCCCTGCCTCAGCTATGGCTTCAGTGACCATCTATAATTTTTTTCTTGACCCAGGCATCTCCATAGGCATAGTTACAGCAATTGCAGCCCCAGCAAGCCTGAAGGTCAAGTTTGAAGGCAATGGTGGCCATGCAGGCGCTGTCCTAATGCCTAATAGGTAGTTACTGTGTTTAAATGCAATTTTTTTCCTTTTTTTTCTTCCTGGGGGGTTGCACTTTGAGTTCAACTTTCTTATTGTGTTACTATCATTAGAACAAAATTTCTTCTGTTTAATAATTTATTGAGGTCCTTACATAAATGTTGAGTGAAAGGGTTTAGTTTTCAGCAGCTTACTATTTGGCTAAAAGAAATATTTTAAAGAATAATATATTGTCGCCTGATCCCTTTTAAGTGTCATACTTAGTGATTTGAATTTTCAAATACGTCTCTTTAATTAAATTGTTGATTTTTTTTTTTTTGTGGCATAAATTGTTGGTTTGAATAAACAGAATGTATACACATGTATTATTAACTGTTTGCTGGAAAAGGAGGCCATGTCGGCTATTTGAATAAGATATGATTCAAGTTGAAGTATCAAATTGGTAAATAATGAATAAACAAAACACTAACCTTTTTCAAAGATTGAAAATAAGGAACTGTATTGGAAAAGTTTATATATTTTAGTGGCTAAAATGTTGGTTTAGAATTATTGTCAAGGCGGTTCCATTAATTTTGATGAAAAGAACAGTAGCCTGCTTGACCTCATGAAGTTTCACACTTGGGTATTTTTAATTTTCAAGTTTTCTTTACGAGCTTATTGTTTTACTCTCCAATCTACGGTTGCATGGCAAATACTGAAACTAAACTTTGATCCCTTTGAGCATTGTGCCCCGGTATTCTCTTCCATTGTGAAATTGAAGCACCATAATGAACTATACTGATTTATTTATAATTTCTCTAAACATTGTATGGAGCAGAAATGATGCTGGACTGGCAGCCGCAGAGTTAGCCCTTGCTGTTGAGAAACATGTATTGGAATCGGGTTCTATTGATACTGTTGGTACAGTTGGTTAGTAATATTTCCTTCACACGTAAGCATATTCTTGCATACTTCTAAATTGACCCCATGCCATGAAGTGTTCTGAACACTCCCGGCTCCCCGAACAATTGATCTTTGATCTATGACTTCTTATTTATAATTATCTTCTCCAATGTCTAAAGGTATCCTCGAACTGCATCCTGGAGCAATCAACAGCATCCCTAGCAAGTCCCACTTGGAAATTGGTATGTGTCTAAAGGACCTCTTCGGCATACTTGGCTTAATTACAATATGTTTAATAACTTGGGATTTTTTTTCCATATAATGGCCCTATATAATTTCATTGGGATATCTAAATATGCTGTGGTTTTGCTTAATCTTCCGGTGGATAATCCAAACTACTGATACCATATACTTTTTTTTTCACAATTTTGATTTTTTGTTGAGGCAGACGCAAGAGACATCAATGAAGAACGAAGGAACCAAGTTATTGAGAAAATCCACCAATCAGCAATTAGAATTGCTAAAACTCGAGGTGTAAAGCTTTCAGAGTTTCATATCATCAATCAGGATCCTCCAGCGTCTTCTGCTGAAGAAGTCATAAAGGCAATGGAAACTGCAACAAGAGAGCTCAACCTGACCAGCAAGCTGATGATTAGTAGAGCCTACCATGATGCCCTGTTTTTGGGCAGGTAATTTGATGAGTAGATAGTCACGTTTTTTAAGAAACTGAGTTTTGTTATGTGGCAGCAAAATCTGAAATTACATTTTGGCCACTTTGTGCCTGTTTGGGATGGTGTTCTGCCATCCCAAACAGGCTTGTTTTTAAAAAATCACGGTGGCTTCTAGTTTTTTGAAAATTGGGGTGTTTGGGTTGGTGTTTTGGTAACTGGGCTTTTTTTCCAAAAGCAGATTTGAGAAGAAGCTCAAAAGTCTGACTTTATGAAAAAAAGTCACTTGTGCCACCGCCAATCCAAACACAAATTATATTTACAATATGATTTTTATCCTATCTTAAGTTTGTAAAAGTCAAATTAAAAAAAAAAAAAAAAACCACTTCTGTAACCGCTAATAAAAGGCCAAAAATGAAAAGAAATTACATTTGGTTGGGTAAGAGTAAGAGTTAGAGAATTTTCTTTAGGAGCACTATTCTCTTGTTTTGTTTTGATCCTGCTTTATCTGGCTTGTCCACAATATTGACGCAAGTCTTGTTGGCAGGAGCTAACTGAACTGCTCTAGCATAGTTTCATGTAATTATAGTATTACTAAATATACAAAGCAATGCTCATGTTATGTTAGAAAAATCTGCTGCTAAATAGCTTCATGCTGCTGCAGGTTATCTTCAATGGGCATGATCTTCATCCCATGTTACAAAGGTAAGCACTCTTAAAATTCTTTTCTGGTCTATAATCATGGTAATAGAAGAGGACGAATAAATAGCGTTCTTTTCTAATGTAATAGTAGTAATTGATTTAAACATAAACAACATTCGAAAAATATGTTTGTTATTTTTTACTCTGGAGAAATCGATTGCCATGAACCCTGTCTGCTTCTTTCTAATGTGGCACTAATCTTGTATGTATAAGGATGCAATCCATGTGCTTGGCACTTAGAACGTGGAAACACTTAAATTTTTTATTTTGAATGTTTTTACATTCACATGGACTCAGACTTATAAGCAAATTATCTTCTAATTTTTGAATCAAGTGAAAAGATTTATCATCATTCTCATATATCTTGTTTATTTATGCAGGATACAGCCATAAACCTGAAGAGTTTGCCAGTATTCAAGATATGTCAAATGGCGTTAAGGTTTTAGCTCTCACCCTGGCCAAATTGTCCCTTCAGTAAGATCTTTTTAGAGGTTATGTATTTTCTCGTATTATAGGATTTGGGATGTAATCTTTTGCGGATACAACCTAATGTTTAAAGAATTTTTAACTTGAATGTGCGTATGAGTGACCCAGAGAAAGAGAGAAGGGTCCGATCCTTCTAAAATATATTTCATCATACGACAGCAATCCGAAAACTGTATCTATAAGAAACAAGGAACACTTCTTACATGGATAAAATGGAAGTACATTTACAATGAGTAGCAGAAACGAATCGTCCCTCGTCAAGAAACAAAACCCAAACAATCTTACAAAATGAACATGTATTGATTACTGTTACTGTGGTGGTAGAATCCAGTGGCTTATGTTCCAAGCAGAAGGCTACAGTATCTCTTCATGATTAGGATGGAAGAATCACTAGTTGTGATTTCCTTATCAGCTACTTAGTTGTATATCCATCCATTGATGTAAAATGGTGAAAGACAAGAAAATGAAGCTTCGTGGCACTACTCTGTGATGGCACTGTTGTCAGCATCTTCGTTGGATGTAGCACCAGTAGTTTGACCCATTTGTCCAGGTTTTACCAGCAGAATCTCAATCTGTGGAAACGAGTAATGGAGTTAGCAGCATTTTATGTTTGAGGAGAATTTATATATCAGTGGAGTAGATAAAGCACCTTGGCCTTGTGAAACAGTCGGCCTGTTTGGTCTCCCTTGGAGACAATAGTAGATACTGTGACACCTGGATCATTCACCATAGGAAAAGCAATCCCATTAAATCATAAACATTTTGTTATTGACAGGTTTAGGGTGGGGAAGGAATAGAGATCTTACTTTTCTCAATAGCCCAACCATTGCGCTTCAGATTCTCAGAGATCATTATAAGTGTTGTAATAGCTGAATTCAGTTGAGAAAATGAGGTTAGTAAATTAGAGATGGTGGATTCATGTTCCTATATATGCATCGAATTGGGAAGCTGAAACATCATCCAACAGCTATTCATATTAATGAATCAATGCTAATGCCATGAATACTCTTTCACAAATGCGATTTGGAATCTGAATTATTCTCATACTACTACACCTATGTGACTGCCAAGACAAAAGTAGATGTAGGTTGAAAAGGAAAATATTTTATCTGAGGGCAAAATGGTTCAAGATATTATACCTGTGCCCAGTGCAGAGAGCTCAACGGCTTTATACTGGTTCAGGAATTTCTACATTCAAAAGAAATGCGACGTCAAAACCTTATCAAACATTGAATTGCTAATAACAAAACATCTAAAACCAATTATTCTCGAGGGAAAATAGATACCATCCTCAAGATAATTCAGTTTCCGTTAATTAGAAAGAGCGGGGAAAGCAAGTAGTAAAAGAAATGGAAATCACAGGACATTTAAAGAAAAATGGTAAATCTAAAACGACATGGCATAACACGTCATAAAATTCATGACTCCATTAATGCAATCAAGAGAAAACAGAAAAAGGCCTTCGAATGCATTTTTAAACACTAAGAAACAGAGATAAACAAGAACTGCTATACGAAAAGGAGGACCGAATAATAGTCCAACCTCAAGATCACTCAATTTCCTTCAATTAGAAAGAAATACAGAACTCAAAGAAATGGGAATCACGGGACATTTGGTTGAGAGAAAAAAAAAAAAAAAAAAAAAGGAAATATGCGACTCCTGAAACGTGAAGGAATAACACGTCAAAAAATTCATGACTCCATTAATGCAAATCGAGATAAAACAGAGAAGGTCTTCGAATACATTGTTGAACACCAAGAAACAGAGATAAAACAGGAACTGGTATACGAAAAAGAGAACTGAATAAAAAAAGTAGATAGCCTCATCTTTCATCGGTTCATATCGGCGGGAAATTAAAGAAGATGCATAAAATGAAGGTGAAAATTGAAAATACCTTAGCAAGATTGACGTAAAAGAGGAAGGGTTTCTTGTTACAGGAAACATGAATTCGGTTATGCTTCCGGTGATCAGACTGGGGCTCAGATTCAGCAGTGAAGACGGCAGTGTCAGTGTCACTGCCTCCATGAACAGCGTCGTGCTTCCCGTGCACGACTCCATTATTCTCGAATTGTTCGCCAGCAGCGGCGTTCTTGCTCTCAGAAACAACCACGATCGCCTCCATTGAATGAATAACACTCTGATCTTCCACTTTCTTTCTTAGAAGCTCCGTGAAGAAGGAATTAGGAGGTTAGGTGCAGGAGGAAGGAGCTATTTATAGGCGATTACGGCTTGTTAAACACGCCACTAACCACTTCAAAACAGACTGGTTCCCTTCCGCCGGATCATAATTTTGGCGGTTAACTCCTAACGAACGCAACAGAAACTGAATTGCACTCTGTTCTTAAGTCATTGCATACAGATATTTTAAAAAAAGAAAAGAAAAGAAAAAAGGGACTATGGCTCCTGCTTTGTACTCTTTTTGACTGCATAACAATAACTCATGATTTATAATTGTAGTTTTTTTTCCTGAGATTTATAAATGTAGTTATTAGCTGGTACATATGCATGGATATGGCATTTATCGATTTAATAGATAATACTTTTATGAGTAATAGATAATCCTTTAATAATATTTGAGATTTCTTATTTCAGATACAAATCATGAAGAGTGAGGATCTTGGTGGATTAGAGTACATATCAATTGTTTCCAAGCTTATTGTTTTATGTAATAACAACAGAAAAATGCAACTCAGTAAAGGATTTTCTTTTTTATAACAAAACACATAGTGAAGGATTTAAAATTCCTCATAAGTTGGAAAAAGACAAACATAAGAGCCACAAAAAAGAGATAGCACGCTAGGGCCCGTTTGGTATGAGAAAAAATTGAGGAAAAGGAACTTAGCGAAAGGAAGGGAAACTTATGAAGTGTGATGGAAGATGGGTTGAGGGAAAATGGATTGTTTAGTATGAAGAAAATTAAGGGGTGGAATTTGGAAAAAAAAAAAAAAGATAAATACCCATTTTACCCTCAAAATAAATTAATAATTATCTATTAGTCAAATTTATATTTCCATTCATACATTAAATAATTAGTAGTAAAATAATTTAAAATTTAAATAAAATGAATAAAATATAAATTATAATTTAAATAAAAAAAATATAAATAGTTTTAAAAATAACGGTAGATTTTAAATGAATAAAAAATAATACAAATAATAACATGAAGAATTTAAGATACTCAGTCAAATCATTTTATTTTGACACTTATGAACTTATATAGCAACTACATTAATAATAATAGACTGAAATAACTAGTTAAATTAAATAGTAACTTGTCTAGAATTTAATGTGTGCAGATCTTACCGCTTCAGTTACTCAAAATTAATCCCAAAGATTTCTCTCTCATATTCTCTTGAAGCAATCTCAAATATTTAATATTAAATAATTAAAAGTGAGTTTATCATGAAGATATTTCTCCCATATTCTTTTGTCACAACTCCATCTTTCAAATTCAAAAACCCACTTTACAACTACTTCTACAGGTATTGTCTCAGATCAACATCATTTTGCTAGTTAGAAATTGAAAGATTCCATCTTATTAAGATATTAAATGTTTACATTAATTAAATATAAATAATAATATGGAGATTGTGTTTTGTTAAAATATTGAATCAAATTTATTTTATTTATTAATGAAATTGAATTTTTTTCTATAGAATGAAATTCAAATTTATTGATGAAATTCGAATCCTAAGCAAATTTGAATGTGATAAGAAAATTCTATTTGACTTTATTTTACAAGTTGTAAAACAAAGTAAGCTTTGATCGTCGATTATCTTACCATCACAACTATAAATCCTCCGTTTCTCTTCATTCTTCCTCCTTGCAACGGTGTGTGATGTTCTCAAATTTAGTTTTGATCTTTTAAAATCAAAAGATTATTCATTTAAATTTGTTTCATACAAAAAGAGCTTCGGTTGGTTTAGCATGAGAGAAGAAGGGAAAACGTAGTGGAATATGGAAAAAAAAGAGAGAAATCTGAGATATTTTGCTGATGTTTTTTATTGTTGTAATTGCTAATATGTTGCTTGTATTTTGCCTCCAAGATTTACTAGGTGACCGAGTCAGCCTCCCAGAATTGTTGGATAACGTTTTGAAACGTGCTAGGAGGTGTTGAGGAAAAAAAACATCAGATGCACAAGAAACACACAATAAGAAATTTTCAAAATTCCTGCCTTTTAATTTAAATTTTTCAGGGACATATTTGTCTTTCGAATCTTCCTTCCAACAAAGGAACTTGGGTTCCCATCAAATTTTTTGGTGGGATCTTATCTTCCCACCTTTAAAGAAACCACTACTACAAAAAGCACAAGCTACGATGCTTAATTTAAAGAATACTATAGCGCTTGGAAAGCTCCGTAACTTCCAGCGTCATTAAAACAAGCTATGGCGCTTCTTAAATATATGGAAGCGTCATAGCTTAATTATTTAAATTTTTTTAAATATAAAACTACAGCGCTTTCTTCGGGAAGCGTCATAGGAAGGTGGCACTTCCTACGGCGCTTCTCCAAGGAAGTGCCATTGGAAGTCAGTGACTTCCAATAACACTTCCTTGAAGAAGCGCCGTATGAATTTTTTTTAAAATAATTTTTTGTAATTATTTTATATTCCTAATGGAAATATCCATTTACAATTCAAAATCTACAACAATTTATAATATAATTCACAGCAAAATGAAATAATATAGCACGTATATTTTGTAATATTGTGTGTTCATGTATCAAGCATAAAAGAACTCTAGCATTTAAGTTGCTTAAACTTGAGCCATACACATTACTTATACAGAGGATTAAACTAAGTATTATTATATTTGTAAGCTCAAAAATAAAAAAACTTACAATGTATAAAAAGTTCAAGAAGACAGAGTTGACACTTCAAATAAATACCTGCAAAAAAATTATGAGCACATATATAAGATTAATGACAGATTTTAACTAAAAATAAAACATGAACCAAATGTTGAAAAAAAACACTTACACGCTATGGAGCTTCTGAAGGAAGTCGAGACAAGAAAAAAACACATGGGAGAGGAAACTTTGTACTGCAATTGAGTTCTGGGAAATGATGAATCTAGAGGAAATGCGGGAAGATGAAAATGAAAATAAGAACGGTGAGTTGTGAAAATTAAATAGCACCCTATATAAGGTGGAAGCAGCTGCGGCACTTTTCGTCAAAGCGTCATAGCTTCACAATCTTTTTTAAAAAAAAAGGACTATATCTAAAACACCAGACATAACTATGCACGTGGTGCCTTAAATATATTCAAGGCACCAATGCCTTGAATATAAGGCGCCTTAGATGGTGCTTTCCCTGCCAAGCGTCGTCCAAGGCTCTTAAATATATATTTAAGCTGGAGCATGTTGGAGATACAAGCTACATGTGGGTGTGTCAAATGAAACAAGTCCCACATTGCTTGGGAAAGAGAGAATGCTAGTGTATATATTACACCTTGTGAAGTTGGGCTAGTAAATGGGCCAAGAGGAAGAGTGGGCTCGCACGCACAACAAAGGGCCACCAAGAGGCAAACGTAGTGGAAATCCGGCGATTCCCCCCTGCGCGTGAATTAAATGCGGACTGGGCACTTTTTATCAAATGTATTTTTCTGGAAAAATTTTCAATTTATTTTTGTAAAAAATAGCTTACCGGAAAAATCCAGTTTTGAGGCATCTGAATTTTGAAGCATCAATATTCCCATTTAGGGGTGAGCATGGTGCCCAGTAGCCCGGTGCGCCCACCCTGGCCCTGCAAAAAATTGCCCAGCCCAGGCCTAAAAAAGTGGCTCGAAAAATTTTTGGGCAACTTTGGGCGGGCTAATGACCGGGCAGGGCCGGGCATCGGGCAAGGGGTGCTGCCCTGCCCATTTGGCCCTGCCCTGAAAATTATTTTCATTTATTTAAAATATAAAATTTTATATCAATTAAATATTATTTCATATATATATATTTATTTAAAATATATATTGTCTTTTGTATAATACTCTTCTAATCCTCTCTTTTTTGCCCTAACCACTAAACACTATTTACAAATAGATTTCTTCCTTTCTTCTTTACTTTGTGTTGTATTAAATTATAGTTGCTTTTTATTTTCTTTCCAGATGCTTCATCATTTGATCAACTTTTGGGACATTGAATTGATGCAAACTACTTTGACTTCATGATTTTAATTACAATCATTTTGTTTTCTTATTTATAATGGATTATGGATGTTATTTAATTTTTAAAGTATGGATATTTGTTAAGACATATGGTATTTTTTAAATTTCAAGACTCAAGTTGTAGATTTATTTTGAAATATCCCAAGATGTGAAATCATCGAATGTATTTGAAGTTTATATTACTTAGGGCAAAGTTAAGACATATATGGTATGGTAACTATAGGAATGTTTATGAAATTCATAAGAAATTATTTTTTTCATAAGTGGACAAGATAAGGCGTTATCACTTGGACAGGGAAGCCCACCCTGCCCAGCCCACCTTTGCCCAGCCCAAAATGGTTAGGGCTTTTAGCGGGCAGGGCCAGGCATCAGGCTGCAAAATGCAGCCCGTTCATCCTTTGGGCAGGGCATCGGGCAGGGGTCTCGCCCTGCCCAACCCGGCCCATGCCCACCCCTGTTCCCATTACAGAGGTCATGGGTCCGATTTTAAATTTCCAAACGTATGTTTTAAATTGCTGCCAAACGGATATTTTAATTGCCAAACGTATCTGGTCCTTCAATGTTCAGAAACGACATCATCATGTGGTTTTATTGTTGTGTAAACAGCGGTTTAATGGTGTTTATGAGGAGTAAAACGTTGCCCAACGTTCAGATGCATGGAGGCCTATAAAAGGCACTGCCTGCAAGAGGTTCAAGCACCGAGCTCTGATATCTCGAGCCCTCTCTTCCTCTCTGACATTTCTCTCTACCTTATAGTTGTTTTCATTTTGCTGTTCTGTTCACCCTGTGTCTGCAGGAAGAATCCGTTTTACCCTGGGGAGTGCCACTTCTAATCAGCCGGTGGTCGCAAAATAGCTCTTAAGAACAGCGTCCTTGAACGTGACTCGGATTACGGTGCATTTGCAGGAGTTCAACAACAATCTTAAGAGCTATAATGGCTTCTGTTTCTATTCCTCCTACTGGTTCTGGAGCTGGTACTCAACCTGACAGTGCTGCTGCTCCCGGAGTCAACAATGCTGGTTCTGGTCCTATTCCGATGCCGGTTCCTATGCCCAGGCAGTTTCCAGACATTTCCAAGATTGAACAGTTTGAGGGGAAGAACTTCAGACGCTGGCAGGAACGTGTCTACACTGTTCTTGACATGCATGGAGTTGCTGATGCGCTTACACAGTCTGCACCATCCCCAGATACTAACCAAGCCCAGAAGGATGTTTAGGCCTATGCCAACAAGGTTTACAGACACACTCTTATTACTACTTTATCTAATAATCTGTTCGATGTGTACCATGTCTATAAAGAAACAAGTGAGATATGGGGATCACTTATCCTCAAGTATACTGCTGAGGATGCTGGAAAGCAGAAGTTCGTGATAGGAAACTTTTACAAGTGGGAGATGACAGATTAAAAAGACATCAAGCTCCAGATCAACGAGTACCATAAGCTGAATAAGGAGCTCAAGGCTGAGAAGATCAATTTGCCAAATGAGTTCATGGCCGGTGTACTGATCGAAAAGCTGCCAGATTCATGGAATGACTACAAGCAACAACTGAAATACAAACAGAAACAGTTGTCCTTGAATGATCTGATCACTCATATCATCATTGAAGATACCAACAGAAAGGCAATACAAGCTGCAAAGGGCAAGAAATTAGCTGCTAAAGCAAACCTAGTTGAGGAAAAGCCGCACAACAAGAGGTACGATCCCAAAAACAAAAATAATAAAAATAAGAAACCTTACTACAAGCCCAAAGACTCTAACCCCAAGAAGAAGAAGGGCAATTGTTTTGTCTGTGGAAAACCAGGTCATTATGCAGCACAATGCATGAAAATGGCTAAGGGAGATAGCTCTCAAAGGGGTGAAAATCCTCCTAAGCCAAATGTGAATTTGGTTGAAGGAGATGATAGCAGTGATGAAGAAATCATTGTTGCTGTGGTGTCACAAGCCCTTCTTGTCTCTGATGTGAAGAAATGGGTGGTAGACTTAGGAGCTACCAGGCACATCTGTGCAAACAAAGAGATATTTACCTCCTTTGAATAAGGGGAAGACCACGTTTATCTGGCTGACTCCCGAACCGCTAAGGTTCATGGAAAAGGGAGGGTGGTATTGAAGCTCACATCTGGAAAGACCTTGACACTAAGTGATGTGTTATATGTACCTGAGGTCAGAGCTAACTTAGTCTCTATGGCATTGCTTGGGAAAGCTGGGGTTAGGGTATGTTTTGAATCTGACAAGATTGTCATGACTAAGAACAATGTTCTTATTGGGAAGGGCTATTGTAATAAGGGATTGTTTGTTCTTAGTGTTTCTGAAATGAATGAGAATGCATCTTCTTCTGCTTACTTGATTGATTCCTATGATATGTGGCATGCTAGATTAGGACATGTTCATAAATCTTATATTAAGAGGCTACAAAATTTAGGGCTGATTTCTAAAACTAAAGATGATTTTCAAAAGTGTGAAGTTTATGCAGAAACTAAACAAGCTAAAAAACCACATTTTTCTACTCAAAGAGAATCTGAGTTGTTAGCTTTAATTCATTCTGATTTGGGAGATTTAAAGCAAACTGAGACTAAAGGTGGTAAAAGGTATTATATTACCTTTATTGACGATTTTTCAAAATATACCAAAGTATATTTGATGAGAAATAAAGATGATGCTTTTGAAAAATTTCTTTTGTACAAGGTAGAAGTAGAAAATCAATTAGATAAAAAGATTAAAAGGGTCAGGTTAGATAGAGGAGGAGAGTATTTATTATTAAATAATTTTTACGAAAAAGAAGGGATAATTCATGAAGTAACTCCTCCTTATTCACATGAATCTAATGGTGTTGCAGAAAGGAAAAATAGAACTTTAAAAGAAATGATGAATACTTTACTTGTAAGTTCTGCAACACCTAATAACCTATGGGGTGAAGCCTTGTTATCTGCTTGTTTTTTACAAAACAGAATACCTAACAGGAAAACTAAAAAGACACCTTATGAGTTATGGAAAGGTTTTGTGCCTAATCTTCAGTATTTGAAAATGTGAGGGTGTCTTGCTAAAGTTTTACTACCTAATGTTAAAAAGAGGAAAATTGGTTCTAAAACCTCTGATTGCATGTTTATTGGATATGCTCAACAAAGTGCTGCTTATCGTTTTCTGGTTTTGAAAAGCGATGTTTTAGATCATAACACAATTGTTGAAACAAAAGATGCAGAGTTTTTTGAAAATATATTTTCTTTGAAGGTTGAGCATATTCCTAAAAGAGTTGAAAATTCCTTTGCTCCTTCTGAACAAAATTCAAATGAAGTTTTGGTTGAAGATTTAAGGAGAAGTAAAAGACAAAGAAAACAAACGTCTTTCGGGGATGATTTTTATACTTATTTGGTGCAAGATGAACCCAAAATTTTTTATGAAGCTATTTCTTCTCCGGATAAATCTTTTTGGAAAGAAGCAATAAAAGCTGAAATTGATTCTTTAAATCAAAATAAAACATGGGTTTTGGTAGATTTGCCTCCAGGAGCAAAGCCTATTGGTTGTAAATGGGTTTTTAGGAAAAAGTGTTTTCCTGATGGAACTATTGAAAAATACAAAGCTAGATTAGTAGCAAAAAGGTATACTCAAAAAGAAAATGTTGATTATTTTGACACCTTTTCTCCTGTAACTAGGATTTCTTCGGTTAGAATCCTAATTGCCTTAGCTTCTATTCATAAGCTTTTCATTCATCAAATGGATGTTAAAACAACTTTTTTAAATGGTGATTTAGAAGAGGAGATTTATATGGTGCAACCTGAAGGGTGTATTATTCCTGGGCAAGAAAATAAAGTTTGCAAACTTGTTAAATCCTTGTATGGTTTGAAACAAGCGCCTAAACAATGGCATGAAAAACTGGATCAAGTTTTGTTAAGTGGCGGTTTCTCTACTGTTGAGGTAGAAAGATGTGTTTATACAAAACTTGTAAATAATGATTGTGTGATTATTTGTTTGTATGTGGATGGCATGCTTATCTTTGGTACTAGCATAGATGTTGTGCTTGAGACAAAACATTTTCTGTCTTCTAATTTTGATATGAAAGATTTGGGCGAAGCGAAAGTGATTTTGGGTGTAAAGATCATAAGGAATAATAATGGTATCATACTTTCTCAGGAACATTACATTGAGAAAATCCTGAGAAAGTTTGAACTGTTTGGTGAGTCTCCTATGAACACTCCTTATGATCCTGATGTGCATTTAAAGAAAAATAGAGGAGAACCAATTGCTCAATCTAAATATGCATAGATTATTGGGAGTCTGTTGCATTTAATGAACTATACCAGGCCAGACATAGCATATGTTGTGTGTAGATTGAGCAAGTATACTCATTGTCCAAGCAATGAGCATTGGAAGGCTCTGGTAAGAGTATTGAGATACTTGAGAGGTACCATGAATTATGGTATTCATTATAGTGGATTTCCCGCTGTATTGGAAGGATACAGTGATGCTAACTAGATCTCAGATTCATAGGAGAGCAAATCCACTAGTGGCTATGTGTTCACTCTTGGTGGTGGTGCCATAACGTGGAAGTCAGTCAAACAAACTATTTTAACTAGTTCCTCAAGGGATTCTGAGTTTATAGCTATGGGGTTGACTGGTACTGAGGCTGAGTGGTTGAAAAACTTCTTGGTGAATATCCCATTAGGTGAAAAACCAACACCATCAGTGTCTTTACATTGTGATAGCCAATCTGCGATAGCTACGGCTAAAAATAAAACCTTTAATGGTAAAAGTAGACATATTCGATTGAGACATAATATAATAAGGCAGCTGCTCAAAGATGGTGTAATCTCAATCGATTATGTAAGGTCAGCTGTGAACCTTACGGATCCGTTTACAAAACCCCTGGGAAGGAAACAAATCCTTGATTCATCGAGGGGAATGGGACTTAAGCCGATAAGAAATTAACAGCGATGGCAACCCAACCTCTGTGATTGGTGATACCATGAAGGAGGTTCAATGGGTAAGAACAAGTCGTGAGTTAGTTCTGCTAGCACTAAAGTAAATTGTTAGTCCCTTCCTATGATGCCGAGAATGTGCTAGAATGCATTTTGGTGAGGATGAGTAAAGCTCTTAATGATTTCATAATTCTATGGAATAGTGTGCTCATTGCAGGTACATTTAATGAAATCACCTCTACGAATGTAGAGTGGGGCCGCTCCTATGAGATCGTGGCAAAATCTCTAGAGCATTCGTTATGAACCAGGCACGCGCATGGCCGTCTTAACGTGCAAAACTGCGTTAACAGCGAAATGTGGGGGTATAACCTGACTTTTAATAACTCTAGTATACATCTAAGAGTTGTTGGTTTTAAGTTCATAGGACGACCTCTGTGTACTAAGTGTTAACTGTCTAGGTCTAGTTTTAAGTTCAAAGGACCACTAGATACAATGGTTATACCCGTGTGTGCAACTAAGCTAAAGGCGTTCCTTTTGACACATGTGGGGGATTGTTGGAGATACAAGCTACATGTGGGTGTGTCAAATGGAACAAATCCCACATTGCTTGGGAAAGAGAGAATGCTAGTGTATATATTACACCTTGTGAAGTTGGGCTAGTAAATGGGCCAAGAGGAAGAGTGGGCTCGCGTGCACAACAAAGGGCCACCAAGAGGCAAACGTAGTGGAAATCCAGCGATTCCCCCCTGCGCGTGAATTAAATGCGGACTGGGCACTTTTTATCAAATGTATTTTTTTGGAAAAATTTTCAATTTATTTTTGTAAAAATTAGCTTGCCGGAAAAACCCAGTTTTGAGGCATCTGAATTTTGAGGCATCAGTATTCCCGTTGCAGAGGTCATGGGTCCGATTTTAAATTTCCAAACGTATGTTTTAAATTGCTGCCAAACGGATATTTTAATTGCCAAACGTATATGGTCCTTCAATGTTCAGAAACGGCCTCATCATGTGGTTTTATTGTTGTGTAACCGGCGGTTTAATGGTGTTTATGAGGAGTAAAACGTTGCCCAACGTTCAGATGCATGGAGGCCTATAAAAGGCACTGCCTGCAAGAGGTTCAGGCACCGAGCTCTGACATCTCGAGCCCTCTCTTCCTCTCTGACATTTCTCTCTGCCTTATAGTTGTTTTCATTTTGCTGTTCTGTTCACACTGTGTTTGCAGGAAGAATCCGTTTTATCCTGGGGAGTGCCGCTTCCAATCAGCCGGTGGTCCCGGAATAGCTCTTAAGGACAGCATCCTTGAATGTGACTCGGATTACGGTGCATTTGCAGGAGTTCGACAACAGTGCCTTGGACGGTGCTTGGCCAAGGTAGACCTTTTATTAAAAAAAAAATTAATAGGGGTGATTTATCTTTTTGACCTCTTGTATGACGTTTTTTTAGGCAAGTGCCATACAAGATATTGGACAACTATAGGTGCCACATTTTTTTAAAAAAAAATAGAAGTATTCTTCGGCACTTGTATGTACAAGAGATTTGGTTTTAAAAAAATAAAAGCCTTTTACTCAAGGGATTTATTTTTAAAAAATATTGCACCGCGCTGCAATAATAATTTTTTATAATTATTTTATTTTTCTATTAGAAACCTCCATTTACAATCCAAAATTCATAACAATTTATAATACAATCCATAGCAAAATGAGATAACATAGCACATATGTTTTATAATTTTTTAATCTTAAAAAATTTAAAATATTTTTTAAAAAAAACACCCCCTACCTTATAAATTCAAAGCCCCAATAACTTAAATATTTCAGACATTGGTGCCTTGAATTCAAAACACCCACGTGGTGCCTTAAATATTGGTGCCTTGAATATTAAAGGCACCCATGACTATTCAAGGCATAGTGCCTTGAACATATATTCAAGGCATTGTGCCTTGAATATAAAGCCTACCAAACACTATTCAAGGCCCTTAAATATATATATATTGAAGTAGTGTTTTGGATGGCGCTTGACCATCAAGAACCATTCAAAGTAGACCTTTTACTAAATTTTTTTTAATAAATAAGGATTCTTTATCTTTTTGATCTTTTGTATAGTATTTTTTTAGACAAGTACTATATAAGATATTAGATAATTATAGGTGTCACATTTTTTTTTTAAAAAAATAGAAGTGTCCGGCGCTTGTATGCATAAAAGATTTATTTTTAAAAATATAAAAGCCTTTTACTCAAGAGATTTATTTTTTTAAAAAAATTGTACTATGCTGCCCCAATAATTTTTTATAATTATTTTATTTGTATGTTGGAAACCTCCATTTACAATCCAAAATTCACAACAATTTACAATACAATCTATAGCAAAATGAAATAACATAACACGTATCTTTTACAGTTTTCTAATCTTAAAAAAATTTAAAATTTTTTTTAAAAATAATCCCCAACCTTACAAATTCAAAACCCATGTGCCTTAAATATTCAAGGCATTGGGTGCCTTGCACCAGGCACCTTGGATGGCGCTTGGTGCACTAAGTGCCATCCAAAGTGTCGCCCAAGGCCTTCAATTAAAAAAAAAATTAAACATATTTTAATAGGAACAATTTATTTATAAGTTTTGACTTTTATTTTATTTTTCTTAAATTAGCCCACTTTGTATGGCTTTTAAAGTCATTTCCCATAGAAAATAATTTTTTTAAAAAAATAATTTTACGTAATAAATTAAATATAAAAGGCATTGAACAAATTAAATAAGTAATAACTAATAAAATTATATTTGTAAACTTAAAAATTAATAGAACATATGTGTTAAAGGCATATATGCTTACGTTATATCATATATACCTTAATGGCGCATTTTAGAGAAAGTGTCATTAAAAGTATGTACCTAACTATGACGCTTGTCCGGGTAAGCGACATGCAAGGTGTCTATTTTTTTTTTTAAATAACTCCTTGTATAGCGCTTCCCTCAGCAAGTGCCATAGAAGGTACTCAGCAGCTACGACGCTTGCCACGGAAAGCTCCATAGCTGCCACATGTATTTTCCTTTTCAAAAAATAGAAATTTCCTTCAGTGCTTGTTTAAAGAAGTGCCATAAGATCAGCGCCGCTAAATCTCTATTTTATAGTAATGAACATTGATGGGCCCAGGAACTTGAATTCCCAAGAAGATTGAGTGAAAATTGTATTCCAAACAAAAAAGCTTGCTCATATTCCCTTCCCTGCTCACCTCTTCCGCGTACCCAACGGCCCTTAGGGTTATCACATAAAACATTGTTCTATACATGCTTGATGCATACTAAATATGTCTCAAGGCACAAATAAAGCCTACAAAAGTATTTTCAAGTCCCCTACTAATAATGCTGGAGGTTAAAGTAGAATTTAAACTTACGATGGTTATTTACCAATCGGACTTGGGAAAATGTTACTCCCTCCAATCCTAATTATAAGATAAAATTGATTTTTTTAGATAAATTAAGGAAACTAATTAAATTACTTTAGAGTGTTTATATTTTTAGTATCCTTAGATTATATATTAGTTTATTAGTCAAATTAATTAGTTTGGAGAAAAAAATAAAAATAAAAATATTCTAAAATAGTTTAATTGGTTTCCTTAATTTCTCTAAAAAAATCAATTTTATCTTATAATTAGGACTGAAGAAAATAACAATCAAATAAACAATACTTCATTGCAATATGTCCAAAAGCGATAATAGGTGAAATCTGCATGGGTTGGGTATGATATCCCCCCCCCCCCCTTTTCTCTTTTCTTTTTTCATAAATTAACAATCATATTTTCTTTTTGGCTGATAGGTCTAATCCATGGATCTTTTTCCCGTTCCCTGATAAGTCTAATCAATAATAATTTAGAGGGCGGGCTTTTCTTTATGATAAAATTAAAATAATTGAGCTTTAATATAATCTGACTTAAAGATGAGTTAATTAGCTTAAAAATGGGGAGATCACAATGATTTAGTGGTTATAATTGCGAGATCCAGACAAATTTAAGTATGTTTGGCTGGATAGAGGGGGAAAATGTTTTTAAAGGAAATATTCCGTCTCTCTTTATGCCCTAAATAAAATATTTTATTTCTTTTATGCACGAGGCCTTTTAAACATCACAGAAGGAGATGTGCAGTTTTCTTTGCGTGATCAATAAAAAGTTAAAAACCAGTTTCTGTGGGAATTTTTTTTCTTAAAATAAATCGTGTTTTATGGCCTATTTGATTGCACTTTTTAACTATTATTTGATCTTAATAAAAAACATATTTATCTAATTCGATTAGCTTAAGAAAGTTGGTTAAGTTAGTTCTTACATGTATTTTCTCAAGCACCCTAGTCATCTTACTTAATTCCCCCATTCTCTTTCCTCCTTGATTATGGTTGAGGGAACTTTAATAAAGGTAAATTATAAAAAGATTGACAAATATAAAAATTAGGTCTTATATTTAGGACTAAAATCAACTCTTCACATATGTCTTATATTAAATATATTGGAGGAGTATTTTTTAAATTCGTAAAAACAAAAGAATTATCTGAATATATGTTTTCTATTCATTTGCTCACAAAACTGTTTTAATGTCATAAAATTAAATTTTTTTAAGAAAAAATTTTTTAAAAAAGATTTGAAGTAGTATATTAAAAAGTTTTTTAAAGAGAGAAAAGGAATAAGAACACTTTTGATACAATTTTAAACCCCCGGCACATAAACAAAGAATTTCCCAGCGCAAATTCATCGCAAAAAAACACATATTTTTGCCACCCTTCTTCCCATAATTAATAAGGCATAAAGATGAAGTGAGGTAGAGACGAGGGACGATGAGCAATAAGGACCAAAAAAACAGTAGTTGATTAATGACGAAATTAGATAATTTCATCGTTAAATAAACTTTCACTAATTAATTAATGACAGAATTATGTTGCTAAGTTAATTTAGTGGCACAATTCGGTCGCTAATTTTCATCACTGTTTTTTTCCCGTAATCAAGCAATGTACAAAGCCAAGGGAGATTTGACAAAGAGTAAATTGGTCCCAAACGAAAGGATGTTTCTTTATTTTTTGTTTTTGGTCGAAAAAACGAAAGGATGTTTCTCAGAGACAGAAAACGCTCCACTTGTGGAAAGCAAATGCAGATTTGCCTTCCGCACTGTACAGTTGAATTTGTAGTGCCAACTACAAAGTGATCCTAACATTTATGTGTTTATGGCATTATATTTTATTTATTTCGGGGAGAAAAAAGGTGAACGCCAGCTTTACTACTTTTTAACAATGTTGCTTTCAAATCCGCAATGCATTTTACGTCGTTTACTGCTTTTATCCATCAGAATGATCAACCCATGAGTTTAAAATTAAAGTAGTAAACTGCTCCTCTCCTCCTACTTACTACAAAATATATTTTATAAAAAAACTAGTGTGTGATCTCGTCATGGCAAAGTTAGTGTTATATCTTTTCAACTTTGTTAAAACAACCGACAAAAACTTCAAACAATCAACCACCAACGGGGATATTAATAGTACGAAAAAAATTGAACAGTCATTATGCATGTTTGGGAACACTTATTTTTTGAATATAAGTGTTTATTATGCAAGCCGAGATAAAACTCCTCTTACATATTTACCTCGTATACCGTGAATCACAATTTATAAGCACTTATTACTTAAAAATAAGCTATTCCAAATGAACACAATACCTTTATAATTTAAGCATTATGTGTGAATGACACGAGTTTGATGTCACTTATAATTTCAGACTATTAGTGTCTGGCAATGATCTCTTCAAGGTGCCACAAGAGTTCATTAATTAATTAGCAGCCTTTGTTTCCCTTATCCTCACAAGAAGCAAAATTTCAATATAATAAGAAATCTTAAATATGGAGTATCACATTGCCTAATTACACCATTGAAAGATGAAATTTCTTCCCTCCACGTTTTAAACATAATATGTGATGTATCTAGTTAGATTAATCTCGAGCAATTTAATTAATATCCTCATCTAACAAAGCATGGGTCACTTAAACGCATAGTATACAGAATGCCTTCTGCTTTGTCCATAACTACCATTAGTTCCACTTTTTTTTTTCAAGTTTTTTCTTTTAAAAAATTTTGCAAGTCTTGGTGTCCACTTCTCCTTTATTTTCCCAGTATTCTTTGCATTGAAGGTTGGAATCAAGAGTATGATTCATGAATGAAGGGTTCCCCCACCTCTCTCATTCTCTCTTCTCCCTTTTTTCAAGTGGGAAACAAAAGACAACTCCTTTAATTAAAACACCCTTATATATATATATATATATATCATGATTCACCTATATATTACTTTCACTTCCTCTACCTTAACCCATTAATCCTATATCCTTCACCGTATCTATCATTGTACATTCTTTTAAATATTATTAATTCATCTTCGTTTATTAGATCTCTGGTTTTCTTATAACACGAATCATCATTCTGTTTGATATTGTCGATGTATATCCAGCTCTAATTGACCTCATTATTGATGTAATATTAGCAATTAGAGCACACGAAATGATTTTGGATATAATTATATATCAATATATATGTAGCACTATGCCAATAATAGTGCACAATCTGTATAGAGAAATGATGAACGGGAACGCGCGCGCATAAATCAATCTAGCTAATAGAAAATTATTGAAGAAGAATATATGCTGTAATTTAACTAATGTGATCTATAATCCGTCTGCGAACAGCACAACTTAAAAATAATGAATAGTACAAATTACAAAATGAATCCAGTTTCTCGATAATAGTTCAAACTTAATTAGAATGTTGTTTATGTTATATCTTAACAGGCATAAATATTATTATCTAACAAAACTTCAAAATAAATTGTTCACAGTTCCCAACGCAAAAACATAATATTTTGAAACCTTTTTAGGGTATTTGGAGTTATGGAATAATATTTTGACTTTAGGAGGTAAATGTCTACTTTTACCAGCTGGAAAAAGAAAGAAAGAAGGAAAGAAAGCTCTGCAAGGAAGAAATGACGAAAATAACAAGGGAAATATTCACAAGCTTTGACCAATTCAGCATTGATACATCAGCAGGGGGGAAAGCTAATTAAGGTTGTGTAATTGGGTTGTTATATGAACAATATGACCGCCACAGGACTTACAACTGTATGTGCACAACACAGTTGTGTGTCCACAAATGGTTCTTGTTAGAAGACACAACAAAATGGAAAGCTGAGGATGAAATTAGGACTTGGAAGGCATTGTTTGTTTGGTAAGACAAAGGTAAGGCAGGTAGGACACAAAAGGGAGCTTTGCAAGTCCTTTACCAGATGCTCAAAGAAGCACTTCCTTTTTGCATCACTAATCCACCAAATCCTCCATCTCTTTATTTGAAACCATTATATATTTCACCACACCACTGCCCTTTAGGGTCTGTTTGGCAGGAGGAGAATAGAGGAAAAGGGAGAGGATTTTTACGAGCTGGATTTAAACAAATTGGAGAAGTGGGGTTATAAAATGTTAATAATATAAGATGTAAAATAAAAGAATATGAAAAATTAATTAGAAACTTTTAACCCCATTTTAAATCCAAGTCCTAAACATTTTCCCGACCCATTTCCTCCAAATCCCTCATACCAAACAGTCCTTTAGTCTCTCGGAGAACTACCCAAAAATTCTATTTTCCCATCAACTGTATCTTATCTCAATTATTCATATTTTGTAATGAGCATATATACGTCCTTGGGAGAACCACTCTAAAAATTTTGTTTTCCCATCAACAACCATATCTTATCTTAATAGGTGCATATATATGTCATTAGGAGAATCACTACAAAAGATAAATGTTGGAATTATAAAACCCACGACTTTATAAGATCCCTATATTTTAAAATTTTCATCTAGATGTGGTACTCATGACATATTCATTCATATATATATAGAGACACACACTTGGTAAATATTAAACAATAATGTTAATACCACTCAAAGCCTTGGCACTACCATTTATAAATAATAATGTGGTCGAATAATAATAATGAGGGTCATAGTGCTTTTTTTTTTTCGCTTTCACCCTCCCTCTCATAAAAGAAAACATCAAAGTAAGAAAAGTGAAGGAGGGGTTTGGTTTTGTTGTGAACTAAAAACAAGGTTAGTCAATACTTCAAAGTCTTTGTGGAAAGCTTGATATGTAGAACGGGAAGAGCCATATAACGTGGGACATATATATGTCTTTGATCAGACCCACACACACAAACACTCCCTGCTTCACGTGTATATATATATATATATAAGGGCCCCCGAAAAACGATGCATGGCCAAATCAAAATCAAAAGCTCTCTCTCTCTCTCTCTCCCCCGCTCTCTCTCTCTCTAATATCTCTCTCAAATCAACCCCTTCTGTCTCACCCCCTCCCCAACACACACACACACACACACACATGAAGTTGAGGGGAATGCTGTCTGGTTCGAGACCATTCTTCTTCACTGAATCAAAAGAACAGCCATTGAATGATCTCGGACCAGGCTTCATTCCCCCCAGCTCATCATCAAATTGTTTCTTCTGATGCAACATGGTTTGATGGCTGATTGGCATGTAAGTTTGCACCACTTCATATTGTTACTTTTTCTTTGTGTAACTGTGAAACCCCAAAACTATGAATGTGGGATTTAAATGTCAGTAGTTATATATGAACATTCAAAGATGATTAACTGCGTTTTGGCTCTGAATTTGTGTTTTGCATCAAGTCCTTTTTTCTGAATAAGTTTCAAACATTTCTGCACACCGTTTTCAAACAATCTGAATATAATCCTTGTTGATTTGTGTTTGAAGAAGCTTCTGCGTGTTCATATTTCTGTTCTGATCATTATCTCCAAGCAATTATCAGTCGGAAAAAAACATAGAGGTGGGAGATTATGATCTAGAAAGAGAAACCAAACATCAGATAAAGTTATATCTGTATCTCTTTTGGCTGTTGAATTGTTGTCAAATTGGCTTTGCTTGTGGAGAGTTGCAAAGAATATTTTAGTTTTTGGAACTTTCACTTTATTTGATGCATCAGAGAAGGGAGGAAGAAATTCTCGGTACCAAACCCCCACCAAAGTTTTTTCTTTTTTAAAAAAAAAAAATTGGAAAAAAAATAAATCTTTATTTTCAACCTCAATACTGTCTTATAGTTCATGCATTCTCCACTTTTAAAACCATGTGGGACTATTCTAGTTGGATCTCATTCTCAGCCCTTTATGACCCACCATTTACTATATTGAGGCCACTGTTCTTCAATCCCCATGTGAAGTAATAAAAAAACCAACTTTTTTGGATAGCTATATATATGATCATATTAATATATAGCAATCTCATGTCCCTTTAGTATGAAGAGAATATTACGCAGGTTCATGCTGAATTATAGCAATAACGTAACGATACATTTATACACAACAAACTAGTTATTAATTCCTTGTCTACTTTACTTGAATTGGTATGTGTTAATAAAGTCTACGAGGAAATGGAATCTTTGTACACATAAAATATGAACCAAGTTACCAATACGGTACTATTCTCTATAATTTTGTCCAAGCGCACTTTTCTGCAACAAGATCATATACGGATCTTTGGGATCAAAGTAGCATCATAGCAAGCTACTGATGATCATATCATTTTTAAAAAACTAAATCCGACAAAATTAAAACTAACCTTAATTTTCCAGAGTAACTAGCAAGAATTCGTGTATATTGCTCTTTTCATGGATATTGTTTGGTGGTGCAATAATGAGAAATGACATCAGACTGAAGTGTTTGAGGCGTGAGCAAATAAATGAAGAAGTAGTGATGTGTGTGTATGGGGTAGGGAGGAGTCAAAAGAGAAGAGAGACACATTGAGTGTGTTATCACAAACACAAAGATAAAGGTGATTCCCATACTCGATAAAGCCCTTTGGAATTACCTATTACAACATAATTTGATGCATTCCCACGACACTTTTTAAATCTGCTTTTTATTTCTTTCTTTGTTTTCTGTGACTTGACGATTTTTTTTTCCTCCCAAAATCAAAAAAATCTCACAAAGAGCTTTGAAAAGTCATCTTATAATTTTTTTTTTTTAAAAAAAAGACTGAAAGATTGATTTTCTTGCCAATCGATCACTGTCCACATCTCCTTTTGCCTCTCCCACCAACAAACACATATCCTCTCACGCTTTCTTTTTTTACTTATTAAAATCACTCAGACCTAAATTTAAGTTTTATTCTTTATATTAAATTCTTCAGTTAATTTATGAGGTGTAATTTTTTTAAAAAAAATAAATCACATGGTGTCCAATTATAAAAAGTTATATTATTTGAAATAGCATGCTTATAGCCATCGAAGTTTTGAAACATAAAAAAGGTGGTGACACTTTCTTTTTTAACTGGGAAAAAATCCCCTATTGAAAATTTTATGGGTAGAAGGACCTAAATCAGGGTATTAATGTGCATACAAAATTTGTAGAGTACTGATATTTTTATGTATAAAAATTTACCGGTTCTTTTTTATTAATAAAATTTTCGATGAGAGACTTTTCCCCTTTTTTGTCTTAAAAGAAAAATTTAGTAAACTGAAATCCTGGGGTCAAAATATTCATCTGGGCTTTTTTTTTCAATTTTTCTCATAACTCTGGGCCAGTTTATTTCCACGCTATTTGATTTTGGACCTGTGAGCCAGCCCATCTTGTTTTTCAGAAAAAAAAGAGTGGTTCTCCTTTTGTTTCTCTACCGCGTCCTGCAAGTTTGTCGGAGCTAAATTCGAAAATCTTATCCATAATCAGTCTCCCTCCCACTTCCCTCCACATTTCACGCGCCACCTGGGGCGTACAAGCACTGCCTGTTTTCCAATTCCCGGTTAGACTTCCCAGACGGGGAACACGAGGTCCAACTCATCGCCGTCCCACCAACCTAACGTATCATATAGATCTCAGCGCATCGACGGCGGATAGCCATCCACGCCATCCTATTGCCCTTAATTTCTCCTCTCCCTCTCTCTAAGATGTTTCTAGGAATGCTTTTCTTTCTGTTCATTAATCATGAAACATGATCACGCTTTCGTTCCCGGATTGAGATTATCCATGTGGTTCGAATTTGTTTGCTCGGGGTGAGATAGAGAGGACGGAAAGCGATCTTTCAGTTTCTTGGATCCATTTCCCGCTTATTTTCTCGGGAAAATTTTATCAACCGGCATAATGGGAGAGCCTTTCTTTGATCTTATGGATTTTTTGAAGAGACCTTCGATAACCGAGACATTAGTCGACATTCTGCTGTGTGCAGTCCCGATTTGGCTCGCCGTCATGATTGGCATGCTTATCGGCTGGTCCTGGAGGCCCCGGTGGACGGGAATTGTGTTCCTCGGCCTCCGTGGAAAGTTTCGGTACCTCTGGACGGCTCCACCGGGCTTTGGTGCTCGGCGGTTGTGGTTGGCATTTACAGCGCTGTCTGCGTTCTCCATTTGCCGTTCAATCTGGTCCAATTTCAAGCGGAAGGGCAAAGGACAAACCGTATGGCCCCCGGTACAGGAGAAAGTAGCGGCGGCAATGCCCAAGCTTGGAGAGGGAAACATCGAGGCTACAGGGTAGGTGCTTATTTATTTTTTCTTTTTGTCCGATTTATTTTACTTCATAGATACTATATCGTGGACATGAGTTCTACTGAATTGAATTTCTGGTTTGAGCCACGAGGAATGAATTTTGTGTAAAACCCATTCGTATATATGGTTTAACCTGTCGATCAATATGGCAACAATGGCGCAGCTATCATTGTTAAAGTCGGTATCTTCCATAATTTGAGTGTCGGTGGCTGATAAATGGTTTTGTGAGGTTGAACGAAGTACACTTGTTGATGAGCTAGCCATTTTGGTTAAGCACATATTTTGCTCGATGAATCCCTCAACCATCGCTTTTGAAATTGTTAATGCCCTGTTAACGTAGTGGGTGAAGAATGGTTTCGATGGGTAGTTGAATTAATCTGATGGCTAAAATTTGACTCGGTGTTTAAGTTGACAGACCATATAAACGTGTTATTGAATGATTTTCTTGTTCTCCTCCATAGTCATCTCTCCAAATCACCGATAGTCTTTATTCTTTACTTCTACCGGACCAGATTCCCGTATTTTATTCATGCCCGAGGCCATCTTGACAGTGAATAATTGGATCAGTAACTTTGACAATTCCTACCTTTAAACTCGAGTAGTAAAGCTTGGCAAAAGTTGGAAACTGCGCACGCTGCACTGTTTTTCTTGTGTCCCAGTTAGTCTGTTCACGATTTACCTTTGGATTGTTTTTATTTTAAGAAAATTAACTTTAGAAGTTAATTGCCCAAAAGCTAATGGAATATTACTAATTCCTAATTCTTGTATTGCAATTGTATTACTTGTGGAAGAAGAGAGTGTTTAATTCTTGTATATTTGCTGTTGATTATATCTGCTCATAATTAGCATGCTTATATATTTTGATTAATTATTACTTAAGGAGGAATGGAGTGTTTTATTCTTGTTAAAATTGGGCTGGGACACGTGCATTAGGTCCAATGTTAAAGCTGGAGAGAAAGAGCCGGATGTTATTGAGGATGATTTGAAACATCTCCTTCACATTCTTGAAGGGAAGGATGGAGTGATGGACTGGCAAAGCTTGATGGAGAGGTCAACTCCGAACATGGCTTATCAAGCTTGGCGTCATGAGCCTGAGGTTGGTTCTGAGTTTTGATATTTGTTTAATTTATTTCCTTCATATGATTGGATGCAAACATCTCCTGTATTAATGGAGAGAAATTTTATGTGCTTTTTATGCTACACATTTTCCTCCTTGTTGAAAAGGGATTGATCAGCATTCATGAGTTCGCATTTTAAGCTGTTAGCTGTTTTTAATTTACTTTTGTGCAGTTTTAAGCTAAAATGATATTAGCTGCTGATGTTGAATTTGTTATCAGACTGGTCCTACAGTTTACCGCAGCAGAACCGTCTTTGAAGATGCGATGCCAGAGTTGGTCAGGGATTTCTTCTGGGATGATGACTTTCGTCCTAAGTGGGATCCTATGTTGGCATACTGCAAGGTTTTGGAGGAATGCCCTCGTACGGGGACAATGATTGTTCACTGGATAAAAAAGGTACCTGGGCCAAAGAACTAAGGTACTAGTTATGTAAATTGTTTGTGGCCATGTTGTTTTCTCATGCCCCATTTGTTCGACCAATCTGCAGTTCCCCTTTTTCTGCAGTGATCGAGAATATGTTATTGCCCGAAGAATATGGGAGGCTGGAAATTCACACTACTGCGTGACAAAGGTACTGGATTAAAACACCATTTACCCAGTTTTTTACCTTTGCTCGACTTTGTTTCTTATCATTTCACCATGACTCCCCTCTGCACTTCTATTTCTATCGTTGTGGAAAGAAAGCCTTATTCATCTAAAAATATTTCCGTGGGAGGTTAAATTTTTCACTTTGATTTAAATGGGAGCCAGAAGTGCATCATGAATTACAAGACAAAATCTCCTATATGATCAATTTCTCATTTCTTTTAGTAAATGACTCATAATATGATATTTACTTGAGGCAAAACTTGTATAAATCACGTGTATATTTGTTACTAGGTTATTCTGTAAAAGTAGACACTTGGGTTATTTCTTTAACATCACCGTTCTGCTTACAACTCTATTAACTTTTCCTTCTTTCCAAAAGGGAAAAGAAAAAGAAAAGTGCACACCATCTCAATGTCAAGGAGCCTTCTGTCTCTATTTTTAGCTGTCTTATTGGGTTTCTGACAGTGCGATCATAACATTGTTCCTGTGATCTAGGAAGAGCCATGAGAGGCCTGAATGAATCTGAGTGGGAAGAAGAACATTGGATAGTAAGTTAGTAACTGGAATTGAAATCTCCTTAATCGTGACTGTTTGGGATGTGGGTTTTAGGTTCTTGATTACTCAACTATGCAGGTTGTGTTGAACATCGAAGTCATGAAGAGCAATGGGATGCCATTTTCTCTCAACAGATAAATTAAAACCTGGAATTGAAATGGAACATGCACTCTCCTAGTGTTTAGAGTGAAAATCTGTGGTGTTGAAATAATGCTGTTGTATATTCCTAGTGAGAAAACTTGAAAGCAAACTTATTTATTTTTTCCTTTGATTTGCTGTGCTTTAATATTTCTATGAACTTGTTTGGTGATAATAACATATTAGAAAGGAAAGACACACAAGCACTAGGTGTCTTACTGCTTCAGCTTCATTGTTGTAGGGGGTGCCTTGTCCAAGTTTACCCAAGCGGGACAAGCCCAGACGAGTGGATCTTTATTTTTCTAGTTGGGTTATCAAACCTGGTAGGAATCGTTGACAATTTCTCTGTACTGTGATTTTGCTTTTTGATGGTAACTTATGGGTTAATGGTATTTCATCTCTTGAACATGTAAAAAAAAAACAAACTGATGCAGTGGAATCTCGCAAAGGAGACGGACAGATGTCTGCCTGTGAGGTCATCCTTTTACATTATGAAGACATGGGGATCCCTAAAGACGTTGCGAAGCTGGGCGTCCGCCACGGGATGTGGGGGGCAGTTAAGAAACTTCACTCTGGAATGAGAGCCTATCAGAATGCTAGGAAAACAGAGGCATCCTTGTCAAGATGCGCACTGAATGCAAGAATCACAACCAAGATTTCTACAGACAATGTGGATTCTTCAGGGCCCTCTTTAGTGCAGGAAGAGAGAGATCAGGCCCTTAGGAATACCAGAAGCCCGGATGGTCCTGGCTTGGACTGGAAGTGGTTGGCCATTGGTGGGACTGTTGCTCTGGTCTTGGGTATTCACGGTGGTGCTGTAGGGAAAGCATTGTTAGTGGGTGCAGGGCGCAGAATTGCACGGGGCTGAGTGGTCTAGAATCTGGTAAACTAGAGTGTTTATTTGTTTTCTTTTTCTAGGTTCATTATATTATAATTGTAATATGTAACAGTATATTCATTTGCATTTCATAATGCACTTGTGCCATTGATTTTATCTATTACTTATATGAGTATTTGATATAAGATATATTTACCTAATTTGATTAGATTAAATAAGATAGTTTAATTAACATGATATGTATTTTTTAAAATACTCTAACCATCTTCTTTGATTAATTCTTTCCATTTCCTTCTTGATTATTGTTGAGAGAGCATCAATAGAGGTAAATTAGAAAAATATTGATAAATATGAAAATTATATCGTATATCTAGAATTAAAATTAATTCGCCCAGGGGGGCTTGGTCCGGTGGTTAAGACAAGGGAGGCAAAGATTCCCTCCTGCCACCTGGGCTCGATCCCTGGGAAGTCCCTCCCAAGGGGCGACTCTGGATTAGTCTGCACCTTCGGGTGTGGGATACCGGGGGAAGAAATTCAAAAAAAAAAAAATTAATTCCTCAAATATGTCTTATAATAAGGATTGGAGGCAGTGTTTTAAGATTCGTAGCTTGATCAGACCCACGTATTATATAATAGATGAAGCTTTAATTATAGGGTTAAAGCTTTGGAAGTTTTTACCAAAGGGCAAATCCCTGGAAGTGTAACAAATAGAGTAATTTTTTTTTTGGTTGTTATCCCAGTTAATTTTGAATTTTTTACGATTAGTTGATCAAATATACCGAGCTAATAGTTAGCATGACATCTATGGCATTTTTGTCAAGGTGTAAATTTGTGCCAGAAGTTCATGAATCATCTACTTCATCTTTTTCCAAAGTTAGATTTAAAACTTTCGGGGTAAATTTGCACCTTAACAAAAATAATGTGAATGACATGAAAACTGCCAACTTAACATATTTGGTCAACTAACGTTCAAAATTAATTGGAATAATAGTCAGGGTAAAATTACTCCATTTTTTATATTTCAGGGGTTAAATTGTTCCCAAAAAACTTTTGAAACAAAATTATCCCTCAAAGAAAATTTTAAAGGACAAATGCCCCTTAACCCTTAATACCATGCTTGCCAACAAGAACTACTCTCTCCTCTTTACTAATAAAAATGAAAATTTCTCCAAGCTTCTCTATTTATTTAATATCAATATAATCAATATCGAACATTTCAATATTAATATTAATATAAAACTGTAACATTTTAAATAATTTTTTTTGTTTACAAATAATAAATAAATCTAATTAGTTTTCCCACTTTATGCCGTATGTGAGAAATTTGCTTGGTTATCGATTGTTTAAAAGTTTGATTGATTTGCCCTGTACTGGGATCATTTTTCGTTCACATGATTTGCTAAAAATTAATAAATCAAACTTACAAGAAAAATCTGACAACTAAGCTGGCCATCATTTAGTTTAGTCCTACTCACTTGTCCTGAGAATGGATGGTCCGAAAAGACAATAATGTTGCTTGGATAGCATTTTGATGTACCGTTCCCTTTGTGAAGTTTTATTTATAAACATAGTTAACACAAGTGAAATTATATAATTCACACAAACTACTTATTGACAACTTGTAGATAGTATGGTTTGTTAGTTGTTTTTTAATATTTTATTGCAAATCATCGGTGATGAAATAGATGTTCTGCTTGTACTATAATTTAATTTACTGAAACTATTTTTCTCCAAAGGTGAGAAAAGATAATAACTCATCATTGTATCTTTTTTATGAGAGTCTGAAATTTAAATTACCTTAATCCTTTTTATAAGATTTTACTTGGAGTTGTCCGACTATTTAATGTGTTTTTACCATTTTTTCTCTAATTAATTTTTTTTTTATCTTTTTCCTCTACTATATTTTTTTGGAAGAATTACATTCAAGTCTCACACAAGAGAAAAAATAAAAAAATAATCTTGAACTTATCAATTAAAGCCCCTAAACTTGTCCATGTAACCATTTTTTTATTTTTTCTCTTACATAGGACCTAAATATAATTCTCCCTATTTTCTTTTATAATTTCTCTCATTAGTACTCTATTTCTACCTCCTTCTTGCCCTCTTATGAATAAAAGTATACTTAAAAAATTATTTTTTTATATTTATTAATTTTAAATGTTTACTTAAACTTTGTAATTTAATTATGAGGCTCTTATAAAAAAAAAAAAAAGAATAGAATGAGTAATAACTTGTTTGGAAAATTGGGAATCGGTCTGAGGCGAGATGTGAAACGCGTTGTGGGAATTAAACGAAGGGACAAAGACTTCGGTGCTGGGTGAAACCGTGAAAGCGTTGTAGAAGCTGATAGGCAAGGCCAAGGAGTCTTGTGGTTCACATTCAAGACCCTCTCATCCAAATCAAATGCTCCCTGGATTTTTTTTATAAATAATTTTTTTTATTGTTCGAAACAACTGATAGTTAAAAATAATAAGTGTATAAAAAATATCATGTTTTTTTCATATATGTCCCTATTTATGGAAAGAATATAAGAGAGAGAATAAATAAAAAGTATGAGAGATAATGAGTATAATATATGAGGAATAATGAATATTTAATAAGGATAAAATAGGAAAAAGAAGTTTATATTTTCAGACAAAAAGAGAAAATTGTTTATAAAAAGAATCAACCCCTTAAAAGAGAAAGTTACTTATAAATGAAAACAAAGGGAGTAATTGCACCCTATTTATTGCCACCCCTACCATTTGCCCCCAAAACATGTCGTTATTCATTTTTCATTTTACTATATTCCATTTCATCCATATAACTATAATTCACATTTAACTATCTTGTCCGAATTAAAAAAGGGGTAGACTTATTAACTCTCTGAGAATAAAATATTTTTCAAACTTTATCCATATTTAACAATTCAGAGAAACACTTGATTAGATCTCAAATGTTTGTTTTAGCGATCAGATTGTTTATAAGTTGTTTTTTACGTAGATCGAGACACAACTCCTCTCACATACTTACCTCGTATACCATAAATTACGATTGAAAAGCTGCTTTTAAGCATTTCAATCGCTCACACTGTTTGACTTATAAGTAGTATTATGAATTAAGATTTTTTTTTTTTTTTTTTTTGCTTCAAAAAAGCACTCTATAAGGATTGGCAAAAAAAGGACCCGGACGGGGGACATTAATATTAATTTCGAAAGGTAAATTAAACCATCATGTTGGAGAGATTCTTTTCTCTTGTAGCATTATTGTTTGGTATTTTGATTTTTAAATAAATATGTATTTAAGAAACTAAAAGATATTCTGAAAATGCCACGTTATTTATATAATATCCAATGAATACACTGTAAAATATAACTAATAAATAACTAGTTTATGTTGCTGGCAAAAAAAAAAAACTATTTTATGTTTTTAAGTTTAAAGTACTGAATAAATGAATCCACATTTACATATCAAGTCCCAAAAAGAAAATCCACATTTACATAGGGAAGCTTTTCTATGAGTGTCTGTTTTGATGAGTAGTAAAAATTGTTTTTTCAACATTTATCTGTTTTGATTAGTGGTAAAACTATTTTTCTAACGTGATTTACAGTATATAAAATAAATTTGTGAAAAAAATTTTGTCTCAACTTCTATAAACATATTTTTCCATTGTTTTTCTCAAACAAACCGGATATGCGCATGCCAGTGCCAACAAACAAGAAGAACATTACCGAGGCTTAAGCAGAAGAGATAGAAAATGGGATAAGATAAAAATGAAGAAAACAAATAGATGATAGGATGGATAATCTTTTATTTTAGCTATATTTAGAATAACTTATTTTTAAAAAATAAACACTTATTATATTATTTGAGATAAATATTTTCTCACATACTTCATATACTATAAATCATAATTTATAAATAGGGTTAATATAACATTTGGTCCCTGAAGTTTGATCCAATTTTGGTTTTGGTCCCTGAAGTTTGAAATAGGTGGTTTTGGTCCCTGAAGTTTCACCCAATTTTGGTTTTGGTCCCTTAAGTTTGAAATCGGTGGTTTTAGTCCCTGAAGTTTCACCCGATTTTGGTTTTGGTCCCTCAAGTTTGAAAAGGACTTGGTTTTTTCCCGGGTCGGGTCGGGCTTCAAAAACGGGTCGCCAAGTCCTTTTCAAACTTGAGGAACTAAAATCAAAATCAGGTAAAACTTCAGGAACCAAAACCAAAATTAGTTCAAACTTCAAGGACCAAAAGTTATATTAACCCTTATAAATATTTATAAATAAAAAATAAACTATACGATAGCCACATTTTATCCCATAAACTAAAATCCAATAAAATGGATGTAATGTCCGGTAGGGACCTTTACGGCTGATGTTGGAAATGATTGAAGTGACACTAATCACAGCAGCCACGGCAAAATCTTTCATCCAATTTGTACTGAAACAATTTTTTAAAAAAAAAAAAACTCCCACTTGGGGCGTACACGTGGCACATGCTCATCCTCACATTCCTCCACAGTTTTAATACTGCCTTCATTGAACCCAAGTCAGTACATAGAGGAATCTTGAAGGTACATATTGCAAAATCTCTCTCTTTCTTTCCCAATTTGGCCAACTCAGAAATTCCACTGACTAAGCATATACCCTTAGCACCATCGCTTTTCTTGGGCCTCTCTCTCTCTCTCTCTCTCTCTCTAAATATAAAAGGTGTGTTTCTCTCATTCTTCTTCACATTTCTCTTCTCTTCTTCTGCTACACTTTGCTTGTAAAATTGGTGAAATGTTTTAGCAATTGCCCTGATTTCTTATTGAGTGTGATTTTGTTTTGCTAAATAACAACGGTAATTTTTCGCTGCCTGTTGCTTTATCTAATCTTCAATTGCTAATGTGGTGCTGTTTGCTGCGACTTGCTTTGTTTCACTCATAGTCAGGAATAACGTTGATGGATTAACCTTTTTTTTACACTTTATCGTTAATGAAATTGTTTTATATGATGATGTCTTCCTGAATTGGAGAAGCTTTATAATTGACGTTGTGAATCTCCATACTTCTCATTCAAGATTAAGACCAGCTTTTAAGACAAAGAAGTAATTCAGTTTACTTTGATCCCAAGGAAGAGAAAGTACTAAAGAACACTTATCCTACTAGCACATCTTTGTGAGAAATCACCTCAATTTTTTGTCTACTACAGTAATAGAACTAACGCCATGATGATATCAAGACACTAATATTGGAAGGAGAAAATTGATAGTAGTGTTCCTATGACTAGCGTCTTTTTTCGAGGGAATTAAATTTTCTTAAAGAGTTGTGCTCATTTGCAGTACTGCATATTGATCAATAAGAAGGCTAATCTGAACTGCAATCATATGTCAGGAGCTACGTACTGGAGATTTTATCCTTCTAAACATGAAAGCTGGAAATGAGAAAGCGGGACCAAAGATAGATTTGCAACTTGGTATGAATTACTCTAACCAGTGCATTCTGAAAACTGGCTCAGGTGCAGGTGCAAATGCAGCTTCCAAATTAGGCAGGAGATTTGTTGCCAACAGCCCCTTAGCGGAACTAGTTTGGTCTCCAGACAAAGGTTTGAGTCTTAAATATGCCGATTCGAGCTTTACTGATGAGAAGACATCCCTCTTTTGGGATGTTGGACCAAGTAACTTTTTTCTCGGCATGCCAGACAGCATTTTTGGTGGGGCATCTTCCACTGATAGACCAGTTGATGATCTTTTGGCAAAGCCTATACCTACTGGGTCCATAAAAAGTGATATTTCTGGTAATGATATTCGTCCAAAGGATCTTACAAGTGCTTCAGGTGCCAAGCCTGAGTGTAAAGAACACGAAGAACAAGACACAGGTAACAATTAATTCTTCAAATAAAAAGGAAACATGTCAGCTATCCTGATTAGGAAATTAATAAAATAGCTTCTACCAGTTTGTTTACTTTTCTGCTAGTTACTATCTTCTCAATTCCACAAAAATCTGGGATCGCAGGATCTAAAGGTAATATGGAAGAAATGAGCTCTGCAGAAACGAACTCTTGTGACCAAGTAAATACTGGTGCTACTCAAATATCTGAAGCAAACAAAGAGAGAGTTTCTACTTCCTCAGGTAAATGTTGTACCCATCATTTCTCTGGTTTGAGGAAATTTTCATTATCTTGCTTGGTACATTTTGACAATAATAGGAACAAAATTCCCAATAATTTCAGTAGGTGTTCTCTCTAAGAGCGTAGATTCTTGGTCATTAAATTATTTCTTTCTGTTTAGGAAAAAAATGAAACTTCTTCCTTTTGTGCATGCCTTCAATTTTTAATTTTTTTTTGATGTCATGATTTTCTTGCAGGTCATATTGACAAAGTGCAGTTTGATAATTTATTGCCACCAGCAGATGAACATGAACTTGGTATGGAGCAAAATCCACTATCAAGAGATCAGACTAGTGGAGGTGGAGATACAAGTGTTAAAAATCAGGCCTTTGAAACAGACGGCGCCTCATCTACCAAGGCTTATCCAATAATTGAGTATAAAAATTTTGGTGCTCCCAGAACTAAATTAACGTCTCCTACCAGAAATCGTTTCAAAAAACGGGAATCAACTGCTGAGAATGATTTACAAGGTTTCAACTGTGAAGCTATCTGTGGTGCAACAAGCAGAGATCTGGTCTCAAAATCTAAACAGATTATAGACAAATCTCAGGATGATGAGAATCTTCCAAGTTTTCATTCCCCAAGTAACAGAAAAATTCGTCTGTTTAAGAGGAACCGCAAGGAGAAGGGATTATCCAATGGGGATATTAATGTAAAGTTTTCATCAGAGGATGAGGAAGAAAGCCATGAGAGTGTTGAAAGCTGCTGTAACAGTAGTGGACAGTTTTCCACAGGCAAGAGATTGAACTTCCAACAGGATTTGATGGTTGGGGATAAAAGATTCAGAAAGCAAACACAAGAAGTTTCATCCAATTCCCTTGTTAAACAGGATAGCTCCTTCACGAACTGGGTATCTAACGCGATGAAAGGATTCTCACTGTCAATTCAAGAAGCAAGAAGCTGCTTGGCTCATACTCTTGCGTATCCAGATCAAGCTCATCAATGGCCTGATCAGAGACTTATCACATTCAATAGAAATCAAAATCTTGAACCAAAAAATACAGGCTTTCAATTCACCTTTGAGTCCATGTATTCTCCAACCTCAAAGCGTTTAGGAGAGGATTCTAAAAATCTTGATCAAGAAAACAAGGTTCATAGAATAGACTCTACTTCAATCAAATGTTTTGTGGAGAATGATACCCCTTACAGACAACATTTGAATTTGGATGAAAGTGAAAGATCTAGGTGGAGATATGAAGCTGGCCCATCATCCCATCCTAAGAATGAATCTGTAAATTTTGCTAACTCTCATGAAAGCAGCAAGGAGAGAGAAGAAAAAACATCTAGTTCATCCTTAGGTGGACAAAAAAATAATACTGAATTTCTTGATTCCTCTGTGCTGTCCGAGAGGAAGGGAGTAAACAATAGCTGTTACAGAAGTGACACTCTGGGAAGTCAGTGGATAAGTAGATTTCTCCCAAGACCAGTTGCCGCCCTAAAAATCTCTGATCACCTCATTCGGAGTGGTGCGACCCGGGCAGACTCCAGTGATTGTTCAAGGCTTCCCCATTCCCATAAGCACACTGCTCATTCAAACAAGTGCAAGATTGAAGACAATCGTAGAGAGCAATCTGCTGATGTGGCTAAAGAATTACAGAATCATTCCGTCAATAAAGAGGCTTACAACGGTACTATGGATGATAAGGTTCATGATAGTTCAATGCATAAATTCAATCCACTGTGGCCTTCCAAAAGATTCAGAAATTCAGAGCCAATGGTTTCTACGTTTGCAAGGAGATTGGATGCCATCAAATATATCATATCATCAAATGGAACAACAGATAAAGCCAGTAAGGGAAAGATGACTTGTTTGTTTTGTGGGACTAAAGGCAATCAACTTTGTGATTGCTCAGAAATCTCTGGAACTGAACGGCCACATCTCCTAAAGAAACTGAATTCACATGTGGGATTGGAGGGACTGCCTTGTTTCTGCATTAAATGCTTTAGACCCAATGACTGGGCTATTTCATGTCCCACCTCCATCTCAAGAGGGAAACACAACCTGGGAGTTAATGCTTTGGTGAATGATTGTAGGCCCAGTAGAATACAGTTTACTGAAGGCAATAGAGAGATTCCCAAGTTGCCTATGGATGATGAAGGAGACCAATATATATCTGGTTGTCCTAAGAATGATGAAACTGCTTCCCCACCAAGGAAAACTCTTAACTTGAAGCGGAAATTAAATGAAGTTATGACCTCTGATAAGATGTGGTCTAATGTATCAATCAACAAATATTTTGGTTCTATGAGACCTCCATCTTGCTTTGTAGAAAGAAAAACCTCAGATGTACCAGAAAAAATCTTTTATGCAGTGAAAAAGCTTCGTTTATCCCGCACTGATATCCTGAAGTAAGTAATGCATGCCTAGTAGCTTATGTTAAGCCATTTCATGTTTTAAATTAGTTCTTGTTTATGATGCTATGATCCTTGTTTATTGCATAATGGAGAAGTAATTTATGACAGTTTTTTGAATGTAGATTAAGGAGCCAAATAGTTCATCTTCTGACATTAGAAAACCTGTTTCAGAGGAAAATATGATAATCTTTATGAAATATGATAGTCTTATATTGTTCCACGGCACCATGGTTTGGATTGATCTCATCATCTGGCCATCCTTAACACCTTTATCCTTGCCATACAATTAGTAACTCGGTGGTGTATAATTTAGTCATCAGCCGGAAATTATTGATTAATATGGCATAGTACTATGTAAGATACATGTATGGTGTGTATTCTTGTATTGATGATGCCTCTTGCTATTGATTGAAATTTAAAAGATTATCTATGCTGATATTGTTTTCTTTACCAAGCAAACTCTTGACGTTCTTCACTGAGAATTCTTCTCAGACGTGGAGTCCTTAATGACACCAAATACAGGATATAATTTGAAGAGGATAACAATGTTTTTTTGCATACCAAACTATCACTGTAGATGTTTTGAGGAGTCAATATAATCAAAACACATATGCCATGTTTACTTTTCTTAGACTTTGTTCTTTTCAACTTCAAATAGTATTTGACATGATATCATTTACTTCCAGATGGATTAGCTCTCATATGTCACTATCACACCTTAATGGCTTTTACTTGCGGCTGCGGCTAGGGAATTGGGAAGAAGGTCTAGGGGGGACTGGATACTATGTGGCCTCTATAAATGGTATGTATAACTTGATGTACTTTTTATTATTGAGACATCTTTGGACTAAATTATCGAAATCCTTGAAACACTTCGTCGGTTTCATTCCCTTTTGTTGCATTTACAGAGGCACATAAACAGAATTCACAACAGGATACCATAACTTCTATTTATGTGAGCGTGGGGGGGATCAACTGTACAGTTGAAAGTCGGTATATTTCAAATCAAGAATTCCTTGAGGTAATACCCTATGCCATTAGTGTTAACTTCTCTAGCTCTTATGAACTATGCTGGATGGGATTAGATTTTACTTCTAGTTCAAATCAAGATTTTACTTCTTTTGTAAGCAGATGGTAAATGTAGTTGTTGAAGTAATGGTTTTCTAATAATTGATTTGGATTCACACTTCATCTTAACACAGTGCTCTTGTCTTGTACAGGAAGAAATCATAGCATGGTGGAGCACGAGCTCAAAAGCTGGGGAAGGCATTCCATCTGAAGAAGATATGATAGAAAAGATCAAAAAGAAAAGAATGTTAGGTTTGGAAGTAATTGTTTAAAAGTTGGGGCTTATAAGTATTGGTCTGTGCAGATTAAACATTTTGACTCTTTTGCCAGTATTTACTTCTTCATACGAAATTGAAAGATGAAAATAGAATTGTGTAATCACCTTCTTGAACGATGTTCCTCTTCCCAGTTGCTTTATGTTCCTCTAGAATGTCAGGAATTCATTCAAGTTTTGCTGAAACACACAACTACGGGGAAAGATGGTCACAGATTTGAACCATTTTAGATTTACACTTAAAAAAGGATTAATTTACCTTTAAATAGGGCAACAACTGAACATAACCAGGAGAATATAATTAAATTTACCTTCAACATTCAAATGGGGAAAAAACGTTTTTTTTTTTTTTTTTTTTTTTTTTGCAGCATGAGATTATAAGCTTATAACACCTTTATCTGCAATTCATAATCTTCAAATTTTAAAAAATAAATGCATGTGATGTGTTTGGACTTTGGAGAAACAAAAGATAACGGAGACAATTACTTGGATCCACTTTTGTCTTGAGTTATCTGTATCACGGCGTACGCAAGGGATTGCATGCAAGTTTGTTGGTCAGAAACGACTTCTCTCCACTTAAATTGCATCTAGATAGCTTAGCCAATATAGATTATGATTTGAATTATTTATATCTTGCGGTTACCTCTTTTTAAAAAATGATTAAGAAGTTGTTTTATCTTATGTTCTGCTTTATTTTTCCTTAAATAAATACATTCTGAATCTGTAGGTGGACTTGAATTAATATGAAAAGTGGAACATCACATAAAGTTGAGCTTAGTGTGTGTTCTTATACCCTTAAAATCATAGTTTCAGAAGCACTTTTCCGTAAATCGAGATAAAACTCTTCTCACATACTTACCTCGTAAACTCTAAAAGCTATTCTCCAAAAGCTAATCATAACACACACTTAATGAGTAATATATAATAAAAAATTAGCTCAAAAACTTAAATCTTAAGAATTTATGTATGATGAGTAATATGTTAAAATTTTATTAGGATATACAAATGTGAGTAGACTTGAGTTGATATGGAAAATAGAGTGGAATGACTCATAATCTTGAGTCTAAGATTTTGAATTAAGATATGATGCCTTTTACGGCTCATCATTTATTTATTTTTTTCTTTAATTTCAAATTTTACTCTCAAATCCTGACATGTGATACAACATTTCGAAATCACGATATGTCATAGGCTCAGCATTTTCCGTCGTTGCAATGTATATGGGCTCAAAAAGAGGATGTAATTCATTATGATGGGTGAAGTTTCAGTCAAAACGTTAAAATTAAATTACTGTACAAATAAGGTCATAGATGTGGAACTGAAATGACACTTTGATGTGTTTCAATGACTAATTACTAATACGTGTAATTTACAAAATTTGATACCAGTCTCAGTTGTGGGCGATGTCATTCATTCATAGTCGCTGCCTTTTGAAAATTTCTCGGTCATGAGCAGGAAGCTTCCGTTCATTTTCCCTTTCTACTCCAGCTTCTTCCTTCTCTCCACAATGAAAATGACTTCATCAGCATTATTTCAATTAAGAAACAACACGTGTAAGACGGTAAAAGTGTTCTAAGACTGATAAAAATAATATATCAATAAAAGTCACTTGGAAGTTGGAATACAATATCAAACACTATTAAGATATATAAAATATAGAAAGGCCATAAAGTTGGTAGTTTTTTTTTTTTTCAAATTTCATACAATACAAATACTTCTTCATTAAATACTGATGAAATTTCATATCTCATTAATTACCAACCACTTTGTTTAATATGACTATTACTAAATTGACCGTCCTATCAATGAACAGATGTATGAGAATGAGACTCTTGGTCTAATATTCTATACTCCCTCTGATTTTAATTATAAGATAAAGTTAACTTTTTTGAAAAAATTAAGGAAGCCAAATAAATTATTTTAGAGTGTTTATATCTTTAGTATCTTTAGATTATAAATTAGTTTATTAGTTAAACTAATTATTTTGAAGAAAAAATATAAATATAAATACTCTAAAACAATTTAATTGGCTTCTTTAATTTCTCTAAAAAAGTCAACTTTATCTTATAATTAAGACTAAAGGGAGTATCATATTTGTAAATAAGCATTCAAATGTTGTCGAAGGTATGTCTTATAAAGTCACTTTATGTTATTAATAAATATCAATATTGCCATAAGACATAAAATTTATAACTAGTGGCACTCTAAACACATAATGGAACACGTGGCTCTCTCTTTTTTTATAGTAGATATGACAAGTTGACCTAGTCATGAATGGCGTACGACTTCTTCACTCAAACAAATCCACATACTTTTCAATAGAATTGCCATGTTATGAATTATAATCATATCTTATATGCAAGAGATTATCAAACTTCATGCCCAACACATATATTGAATTGTAATTTCTAAAATGGAAAGGGAGAAATAGGGATAGTTACTTTGGCATGAATCTCTAACGAGGCAAACAATTCTTGATGAGAGAAATTTGATGTGATGCTTCTGGTATTCATTCCAAGCTCCGTCAATAATTGCAGAGTCTCAATCATTGAATCTGTTGGAGATGTAGGATGAGCCATCTTCAACTCAACTCTGTTTCCTTGTTCACCTTTAAGTTTTTCTTCAAGCCCTGCATTTTGCCTCTTCAATTCTTCCCTGCAAGCTTCCAGCTTTTGAATCTCCTTAGCTGCCATTTGAACCACTGAATTAACGTCGCTCTGCCCATAGAAACAGAGAAAACAGAACATCAGAAATTTTTTCATTGGTCAGAAAAGGGGTTGACAAGTTTGAACATACCTTTGTTCCAAATGGTAATATAGAGTGCAGGGCCAAGCAACACTGCCTCTGTCTCTGCCTTCTCATGCGCTCGTTAATCATATGCCTGAAACCTCGTTCTCTTTCATACTCTGCCGTGTTGCTTCTCTCTGCAGGACAAGTTCTTGTCATGTAATCAATCATTTTCTTTCTCATGTTTATAGCATTTGAACTTCCTTGACCGTGCCCTGTTCTGGGTAGCTCTCTGTATTGAACAAAAGCACTTGGATTTTCAGCGGGGGAAGCTCCATGGCCATGATCTTTCGTGTTAATGCAACATGAATTCTCTTGCCCCAATCCCATTTCTGGTTCCCCACTGTATTGAACAAAAGCACCTTCGTTTGAATTCAACACATTCTGAGAACTTTCTTGCCCCAGCCCAGATCTGAGACAATCACCATACTGAAGAAAATCACTCTGTTTAGCAGCAGCAGCAGCAGGTTGGTCGTCAACAATGGAGTTCTGGGAACTCGATCCGACAAGAAAGCTTTTTCGGCGAGTATCAATCTCTGTAAACCGAAGCAAATCATTCTGGTTTCCAATAGATTCATCCAAGAAAGCATCGTCAAGAAATTTGTCGGGAAAGAAACCTTCCATGTTCTTCTTACTCTGCTCTCTGTTGCTCTGCACGTGCGCAGGCTTAGTGGAAATTTTCAGAATTTCAGTTGGTGTTACAGTTGAGAATGTAACGTGAGAACTAAGAAACGAGGCTTTTGAATGTTGGGTTTATATAGGAGACCAGAATGGCGGGCTGCATCACATTAAAAACGTGGTCAACATTTCTCGTTTGACCTCGTGGGTCAAAGTCTATACGTAGATACTACAAGGAGGTTAAAATAAATTACTTCACACGCTGCCTCCCTTCACGAACAGATGGGATGGATCCTTCTTTGAGAAGCTGGTCTATTTTCCACTATTCCTTATTGCGCCGCCAAAGTTAGTTGTGGGCCATGTTTTGCGTTTTTGTATACTTTTTTGTTATTTAAAAAATTTCTTCAGGTAATAATTTTTTATTGCCAATCCGTTATAATATGTAGGGATATTGTTAAAGATTATAGAGTTTGTTCATGCATGCCCAAAGTTTTTCTTAAAAAAAAAAATTTAATTCAAATAGTTTTAATCTAAATGGGTATGACAAGATTCAAATTTGATTCACTTGTCTTCTAACAGAATGTTATTGAAAAGCTTTTGCTCGGATATGTTTCAAAGGGAGCAGGCAAAAAAAAAAAAAAAAAAAAAGGAGGGGTCCCAAAGTGAAGAATGAGATTGTGTTGAAGTTTCAACCCTGAAGCAGCACCAAAATGACAAAATGACGCTTCACCCGAAACAAATGGGAACATGACTAAAAACGAGTCATTGCGAGAGCTTTGAGTGCTCACCATCTCCAATTGACTGGATTTTTAAATTGTCAACCGATGTCAAACTTCGTCTCAATTAAAATGGTTTAAACTAGTGAATAAAACCTCATTAACAGTTGATTTAATGTTCTATTTAGATTAACATCATTCACGTCTTTTGGGACCGTGAATTTAATTCTTTTGTAGATGAAATACAAAAATGCTTTTTTTAATCAATCTTAATACAATATTTGGTTTTTATATCTTACTCTCATTTTAACTTTTGTCTATATAATTTCAAACCATAAGTTTTGATTCTTTAAATTTCTCTCCGTTTTCTGAAATTATAGATATTAAAGCCAAAACAAATGCAAAATATAAGAACTACATTATATTAACTCTTCCTTATAACAGAAAAATTTAGGTGAATTGAGTTGAACTCACTCAAAATTTTGAATGCCTCCAAGTTTTAAAAGCAGAGATACATATAGATCGTCCTATAACGAGGTTATCACATTGACATTCAGATTTAAATGAGTCATCTCTTTTAACAATTGGACTAATATTTATTGGCAAAATATAAAAATTCTTTTAAATTTATAAACCTTTTTGAACCCAAAATAACTTAGTTTGTGACTAAGTTTTGTAATGAAAGTAAGTAAAATACTTTTAGTTGCCACTACTTTAATTATCGTGGTTAGGTAAGTTAGATATGTTATTTGATTTTAAAAAAATAGGGTTAATGTGTAAAAATACACATGAGATTTTTCTAAAAGTGTGTTCAACACCAAATGCTTTTTTAAGAAGTAAAAGTAATTATGAACTTCAAAATATATGCAAAAATATACATTGACCGTTTTTTTGAATTTTTCAAGAGTTAAAATGTAAAAATATACATGAGATTTTCTCAAAAATGCGTCTGACACAAATGCTTTTTTGAGAGACAAAAATAACTATGAACTTTTAAAATATAGGCAAAAATAAATATTGATCGTTAGTTGACTGTTTGTTTGAATTTTTTGACTACAAATGGTGACATAGGGAGTGATTTGGATGATTAAGAAACAACATGAAATAATAACTTGTTGATTGAGTGAGAGGAATTAATTTTCCCCAACCCTTTATCTATACATTATTACTTTATCTCCACCCAAACCTTCGTCTCCTCTCCCTCTCCCCTCCAAGAGAAGTGATAAGGTAGAGATAAAGGGTTAGGCAAAAATTCATTTTCTTTACACAGTCAGCAAATTATTATTCAAAGTTGCTTTTTAATCATCCGCACTATCCTCAATGTCACCATTTTTAGTTAAAAAATTCAAACAAACAGTCAACTAATGGTCAGTGTGAATTTTTACACCTATTTTAAAAGTTCATAATTACTTTTGCCTCCCAAAAAGCATTTATATTAAATGCACTTTGGGAAAAACTCATGTATATTTGTACATATTAACTCTTAAAAATTTTAAACAAATCGTTAACTAACTGTCCATATATATTTTTGTACCTATTTTAAAATTTCATAATTACTATTATTTAAGAAGAAGTATATGGTGTTATGCACAATTTTAAAAAAACTCTCAATTTTGCACAATATTATATGTGAAATTGGAATTAGTTTGAGAAAAAGACAGTTAAATACTATCTGAATTTCCAAAACCTCAATAAGGCTATTAAGAAATGGAAATGACAGAAAAGTGAATGGGAGGAATTTGGAATATCGAAGTTTAAAGGAAAAGACTTAGATGCCATGCTCTCTAATTCACTTGTCTTCACCCTCTCACTCTCTTTCTCTTTCTCTTCATTTCTCCTGCCCTCCACTTCCTTCCAGATCTGAGATACAGATCTGAGAACATAATTTTCATTCTCTTCCAAACCATTTGATGTCGAAAATGCATAGCTCATCGTCATCCAATTTGCCGCTAAGAGGTTCTGGTTCCTTCTCCACCCTTCATCTATCGCCTTCATCCTTTATTCCTTTCTTCAATGGAGGTTGTAGTGGCATTCTAGGAGATGGAGAAGCTCTATAGCTTTATCATCAATAGAGGCATCTTGATGCCCATAGATGGTAGCTCTAGTATGGGGATAAAAGTCAGCATAGCATTTAATTAGAAGAATTAGGATTTTTATTCATGATTTTGACTTCTCTTTCTTTGGCTTATAAAGTCATGCTTCTGATTGGAAGGATATGGTTATTAGTTATAGTTTTTGGCTTAATCTCCTGTGTTGATAATGGCTTTTACAAATTCCCTAATGAGAATGACAAAGTTATTAATAGTTTTGACGATTTCGCTAATGACAATGACAACTAATGCAATATATACTCAGCAAGTGTGTGAAAGTGTTGGCTAAGAGGGGGCCTTTGACTAATTCACTAATGGGAATAACAAATCAATTAATTGTTTTGACGAGATTAATAATGAGAATGCCAACTAATGCATGACGTCATGAGTTGCATGTGTGAAAGTGTTTGCTAAGAGGAGCGACTATGATAAATTGACTAATGGAAATGACATCTTGTTCTTTAACAAATATTGTGTGTTAAAAGTGTTGACCCAAAAGGGGAGGACGTTGACAAGTTCAATAATGAGATTGATAAGGTTAGTAATGGCTTTGACAAGAACGATAATAGGATTGACAACTTAGGTTAATCAACTTTGTGAGTGGAAGTGTTTCCCCATAAGGAGAGGACGTTGAAAAGTTCAATAATGGAAATGACAAGTCTTTTAATGGTTTTGACGAGAATGATAATGAGAATGATAAATTAGTCTAACCAACTTTGTCAATGAAAGTGTTTCCCCAAAAGGAGAGGACGTTGACAAGTTTAATAATGAGAATGACAAATCTTTTAATGGTCTTGATGAGAATGGTAATGGGAATGCCAAATTAGTCTAACCAACTTTGTCAATGAAAGTGTTTCCCCAAAAGGAGAGGACGCTAATAAGTTCAATAATAGGAATGACAAGTCTTTTAATGGTTTTGACGAGAATAGTAATGAGAATGCCAAATTAGTCTAACCAAACATTGTGTGTTTCTTCCCCAAAAGGGAAAACCACTGACAAATTCAGTAATGTAAATGATAAAGTTCGTAATGGTTTTGACAAGAATGGTGATGGTGATGACAACTTTTTCTAACCAAACATTATGTATTAAAGTGTTGGGATAAATGGGTTAGCCTTTGACAAGTTTAATAATGGAAATGACAAGGCTTTTAGTGGTTTTGTCGATAACGGTAATGAGAATGAGAAGTTAATCTCACCAAACATTATATGTGGACATTTTTGCTCTCTATGTAACTGGCCCCAGCAAGTTGGCAAACTTGCTGTGGTAAGTACTCATTGTATATTCTCTGTGTAACTAGCCACAGCAAGTTAACAGACTTGCTGTAGCAAGTAGAGAATCTGAAGAAAATTACTCTATGTGTAACTGGCTACAGCAAGTTGACAGACTTGCCGTAGCAAGTCTTGAAAATGACAAAGTTCGTAATACCTTTGATGCGAGTGGTAATAGAATGACAAATTAGTCTTACAAACTTTGTAAGTGTTAGCTCAAAAGGCCTGGCTTATGATAAATTCACAAAGGGAAATGACAAAAAATTTTTTTGGTTTTGACAATAATAGTAATGTGAATGACAAGTTTAATAATGGTAATAACAAGTTCTGTTCTGACATTGACAAAAACCACAAATGTTCATAACAGGAATTATCAAGTAAAGGGTTCAAATGACAATTTAACATTACTCATTCCACCTACACCCAATGCATACAAGTCATAAACCCAAAAGAAGATGTCCCTTCATGTAAAATTTAATTACAATAAGCTGTCATTATTAACAAGAGTAGTGATGGGAATGACAAGTGCAGTAATAGAGTTTACAAAACACCAGATTCTTACTGACAACAACTATCATATGCATTGTCAAATAAAAATTTAACATTACTCATTTCACCTACACCCAATACATAGAAGTCATTAACCCAAAAGAAAGGTGTTCCTTCATGTATACTTTAATTACATCAACTGTCACCCTTAACAACAGTTTTAATGGAAATGACAAGTTCAGTAATGGAATTTATAAAACACTTGATTCTTCATGACAACAACTACCATATATGTTGTTGAATGACAAGTGAATATTACAATTCCACCAGCACCTAATGTTTTCTTGTCATTCCCATGGTATAACCTATTGTTTAATCCAAAAATAGTACTTACATAAAGGACATCATATGTGCCCATCTACACCAAACAATTCCCTATCATTACCCTCAATTCTTCAATTGTCATCCCTTCCTTCATTGATTTTACCTTCACTCTTACATCACTATATTTAACTTCACCTTCAACATTACTTACAAACTCCCCCTAACATGGAAAAAAATATAAGTGACTTTGAAAAAGGTGTTGCTTGAATATTTGACGTCATCTTGCATGATAACCTGCAAAAAAAATTCAGATGTCATGACATTGATAGTCTTATACTAATGAAAATTCATCACTAAAAAAATTCCCCAAGCACACCTTCTTCAACCATTGACTACTTCATTTATATGTTTGATAATATCACTTTATTTCCAATTAATAATAAAGTTAAGCCTTTATTAAGTACTTAACCTCCAACTCCATACCCATATCATGACATCATACATTTCTCAACTATGTCACTAACTTACTGCTGCTCTTAATAGAATTCATTTTGGGATTCACAACAATAGTAAAGGTGTTGACAAAATCTGTAATGGATTTGACAAGAATCACTAACTTATAATAACATGTGCCAAATGATTGAGCAACAATTTTTCCTTATCATCAATTAAATTATGCGAGTTATTGCATGACAAAATGAATTATTGCCTTCACTATTATTGGTAACGTAATGAAAAATTTAGTAATGGTAATGACAAATCCTGTAATGGCATTGACAACAAACCAGATGTGGTAATGATAGCAACTACCATGCATGTACATCTATACTTATGACATCTTCATTACAGATTATTCATTCCACTTACACCTACTCAACGGTTAGTCATCACATCAACTCAATGCTATCTATTTCAAATCAATAACCTCTTCATTATGCTTCCTCTCACAGCTAACATGACCCAAGACATAAATAACCTACACCACACCATCGATGCCGCCGTAGGTACGTAAAGTCTGAACCTTTAATCCCGCTCAACCTATAAACCCACTTACCTACAACCAAAACTACCATAAATAACCTATAATCGCAGCACCATCATCATTACATAGCCCTCGTTGACAACCCCAAATAAGTTAGCTTCCTTACACCACATGATTGCCCATCTATTTACTGTTCATGTATCCTCTGACCCACCGAATCACACCCAATAACCACCAACATGAACAATAACGATAAGATGGATATAGTTCGATTCATCTAAAAAAGATTATGTTTCTCAAAAAATTACTTACATTTGTCCGATTCGACCTTGATCGACTCTTCGTTCTTCACCTTCAACGTTGCTCCACACATACCACCGTTCGACTGTGTTTTTTTCTTCTTTAGCCTTTTTCCACAGCAGTCACCTCATATGTGAAACAAATGTAAAAAGGGGCATTTTGGTCTTTAGCCTTAAACTTCAGTATCCCTGAAACATCTCATATCACTTTTCTATCTTTTAGATGTTATAAAAAACTTTTGTGTATTTTGTTAATTGAAATGGTATTTATACGAGATTTTTCCAATTAGATGCTTATTTAAATCCGATCATCATGTATTTTACCGGATGCATAATAGGGTTGCACAGAGTAAACCAGGGCTCGGAGGCTAGGCGGGAGCGATGGTTCTGGGGGCGGCACGTGTAGCCGGCGACTGAGAGTTGAGGGAAGGGGGACTGCCGGCGGTGAGAGGCGAGGGCCAATATTTGGACGAGAACGACTACGGAGGGCTAGGGGCGAACTTTTTGCTGTTAAGGTTCGGATTTATACGCCTAAATCTATCTTTTCATCCAACCTTTTAGTGATGCGATTATAGTTTTTCTCTTGGGCTACTACATTTGTGTGGAGCAAATATTTTCATTTGAGGGTACCATCTACTGATGTTCAGCTGTGCAAATCTGCTGTGCTTCTTTGCAAATAAATTTTCAATCCGTGGAAATGATGACCATATTTAAGTTCTCTTCATAAATGTATGCAAATATTTTAATGTACAATGTATGCAAATAAATATCTTCTGCGTCCTGCCTGGACCCAGCTCTATGCCTCTATGTCTTGTAACCGCACATTTACCATATCAACAGTAGTGTTGCCAGCAGTGTTGGTAGGTTAATTTGTATCTGTTCTTTTGTTCTCTAAAGATTTAACAGTGTCTATAAAATTAAGTTCTGTGGGTACACAGAAACCTAAGCTTTGGAGGGAATTGCAACTTTGCAAACGTGATTAGGAAGTTGCAGAAGAACTGGTGTAACAGGACTTATGTTTATAACTTCACAACTTCCTTCTTTTTTATTTTTTTTTCCTTTTTTCCCGATATCTCAAAAATATGTCTAATCTTGCTGAACAAACATTTTCTATTTTTGTATCACTTAGAACTTATCCTTCATTGATCTGCTAGCTATTTGTTCAGTGTTGACTGTTTAGAAATTGAGATGCTAACTGCTGATATGTTGAGTCGAGACTTTCTGCATCTTTGTCTTGGGAAAGAGTATATCATTACTTTAATGGAAGATACGGAAACTGGATATGATCTTGATATATCTGTGAGTTATTGAATCAGGCAATTCAAGTCAATGCTAGTTATAGGGAATGCCCATATCACTGTTTTAAGCTCTTTATATCATTGATGGACAGTTTCATGTGAAATAAACTTGGTGATGTCGGTAAGTTATGTACAATGAAAAATCTTAGGTGCTTAAGCCTATATAGTTAAAGTACTTCTGCTAATCAAACTGGGAATTTTTTTTTAATCCTTGATTTACATGTAACCAACTCTTGTTATTAATATTTTTGTAATTTTTTTGGAATTTAAAATCCACTTGTTTTGATTTGATTGGAAGAAAGTGATCAAGCATATGAGCTTAAATTTTAGTTTTCTCCTTTATGCTTCATAGAAAAGGGTGGCACTGTGCACAAGGCTATTTTATTATTCATATGACGGATTAATTCAAATTAAAATATTGCAGGCCCAACGGAAGGGTAATTTTGCTAATGCATGTTGTGCTTACTTCTATGAGTAGTGTCATCTAGAATGAGCCTATATTTGGGAAGTCACCGACTATGAAGATCAACATGTCTAATATAGTTCAATAATTTTTGAAGTGGGAACTTTCCAGCATCCTCTGGTAAAACTGATGATACTAGTCTCCAAGAGTCAAGCTGTTCAATCTTATTGTTTCTCCAGATAGATTGATACTACAGACTCTCAATATGATGAATGTGTGGACCTTAGAATTTAGAAACCCATAGAAGTATGCAATCTGACTTTGAAATATCCTTTTGTGCTATGATTGAAGGAATTAAGAGGGCAAAGAAGCAAAGAAAACAATGTTTCTCAAAGTGCAGCTGCCTTGGAATGTCATACTTTCCCCAGAGAGCCTAGAAGCAAGTGATCTAAAGCTTCAAGAGTCAATAATCATCCGCCTCCTGGATGACTTTGCTGCGAAAAAGGCAACTAAAGATCTGGGGTACTATATTGCTGTGACCACACTGAAGAGGATAGGAGAAGGAAAAGTGAGGCAGCACACTGGGGATGTGCTTTTTCCTGTTGTTTTCAGTGCTCTTACTTTCAAGATCTGCAAGGGAGAGATATTGGAGGGTGTAGTCCACAAGGTTATGAAGCATGGGGTTTTCCTAAGATGTGGACCTGTTGAGAGTCTGTATCTCACAAATCTGAAGATGCCCGACTACCGGTATGTGCCTGGCGAAAACCCTTACTTCTTGAATGATAAAATGTCCAAGATTGGAAAAGATGTTGTGGTTCGCTTTGTTGTTATTGGGACAAAGTGGATGGAGGCAGACAGGGAATTTCAGGCATTGGTCAGTTTAGAAGGGGATTATCTGGGGCCTGTTTCATCTCCTGCTGAAATTTAGCTATGTAGACATAGCTACATGAAAGGTTTCTTGGTGTTACTTGTTAGGCTGTCCAGTCAAAACAGAACATGTCTTTTTTTTAATGTAGTTAATTATGTGGTGTTGAACCTTAAAAGAGCTCACTTTTTATGTCTATAGCTTGACAGCAAACAGTTGAAGACTAGAATCTGAGCTTGCTGTTTGTTATATATACTTGTCAAGATAGCAAACTTACCAGGTAGTGGCTCCCAAAATTCCATGTTTTTAAAAATGGGGTAGCAACTTTGATATCCAATGGAATGAGCCCTCGGAGCAATTTATGGCTATCACACTCCCCATCGGATAAAAGGGGGCCCGAAATGGGGGCCCAATTAGATTTTAAAACATCATAATAATAATCGAACCGTATAAATTTAATCACTTCATGAATTTGGCCCAACTTTTTCCGGAGAGAAAGGGCCCCAGCCCACAGGCTTCTCCATGCGCTTAAAATAAGCAACAAAAAAAATCGGACTGAGCAATGAATTAGTCACGGCACAGGTTCAAAGGTTAATGGGTCAATCGAGGTTTCACCAATGGTCAAACCAGTCATTTTAAAATATTATAATTTATTAGTGACAATATATATTAATATATTTTTAAACTTCTATAAATAAAAATGAACATGTTTAGATAAAAATGCTGAATATCTATTAATATTAGTATAGTTATGCAATAATATCTCCTTTCATATAATTATTATATCATTTTGAATAGTTTTTTTTTATTATTTTTTTATATTTGTTTTTTCTTTATCTACTATTCTCTTTATCTTGGTATTCAATTTTTCATTTTTCCCTCAAAAAGAACACAAAATAATAAGTGAAAGAAATAAAAAAATGAAACCGGTTCAACCAATTGAACCACTTATGTGAACCGATTCAAACTGATACAATCTGTTTCAGACCTATTCACAGTCTAATGAATGAACCAAACCTAACCATTGATTTGTTTTCGATTCAATCGATTGAACCGGCCGGTCCAATTTTTTATTCAATGCTTAAAAGACGTGCATTGATATGTCATATAAAGTGAATATTTTGATAAGCCTCAAATCAAGCCGCGACTTTAAAATCCTTTCATATATTCTTTAAAAGCTAATTAAAACGCATATAGAAAAGTTTTGTTATACTTTTTTTGCTTTTTAGTAGTCGTTAGGGGCAGATATACGGAAGCCTCATACGAGAAAGACTAGAATTGCCAGAAGAAAGAAGGGAACGCGTGGTTGAATCTCTCTACATTTCCCTCTTTACTTTCTTTCAGGGTTTTTAAACCCGGACCGGACCAACCGGTCCAGCTTGGGAACCAGCGAAACGACCGGTAAACCGGTCCGGTTCCCAGTCCGGTCCGGGTTGGTATTTTTAAAAATTTTTTTTTTTTAAAATTTTTCCTTTAGAATTTCATACTATAAGTTTAAAATTTTCAATTTTTCATCGGTTTGGTCCCGGTTTAGCTCCGGTTTGGTCCCGGTCTAACCCACTGACCCTTAACCCAGTACCCCGACCGGTTCAATGCCCGGTCTGAGTTTTAATACCTTGCTTTCTTTTGTTTTGACCCTTTCTTTCCTTCTTTTCCCTAAGCTAAATCACGCGCTCATCTTTTTTTCTTTTAAATTAATAGTAAAATAAAACTATTACTCCCTCTTATCCTAATTATAGGATAATATTTGAGAGTTGATCTTGATCCTAATTACAGGATAAAGTTCTAATTTTTATCAAAATCTTCCCAAAATACCCCCTATTGATACTTTCTCACTAATAATTAAACACTATAATAATTTAAGAATACACATATGTATTCTATAAAGTGAATAATGCTTGCAACTCATTAATACCACATACACCTCAATTTTACTGTTTTTTTAAATTTTGAGTTTTAAATAAGGGCATTTTAGGAAAATAAATATGATTAACTAATTTAACTATTATCCTTAATTTCTCCAAAATTAGGTTAATATGTCCTATAATTAGGACTGGAGGGAGTATTTCTTAAGAAAATAACGTGACTTTATTTCGAATTATGTACTGTAATTTTTCTGTAAATATTTAAAAGAAGCAACTAATTTATTGTAATCAATGAATAATGAGCAGGAACTACTTTATATATATATATATATATATTGATCTTAAGATGACGAGAAATAATTTGAGTTTTCGTTTTTAAATTTTGATTTTGAAGCGATGTAGTTATTTATGCAATTAGGTGTGAGATATGTAACTATTCATTTTTGTTTTAAGTATAGGAAAGCTGAGCATGAACACGGCAAGAGGCTGTAAGAATTAGGTGGGAATTATTGTAAATCTCAGTAAAGAATGTGATCACCAGAAAAAAGAAAATCTAATAACGAGCGAGTGACATACTTCTGTTATCATTTTTTATAATGGAATCTGTTACTCAATTGTTACCTAACTTCTTAGCGATTTCATTCGTTTTTTTGACCTTCTAATAATTTTTCCCAAGAATTATTAAGACATGTGGCAGACTATGAAATCAAAATAGGACCATTAGTTTGGCACTAGAGATGCTCAAGGATACATCCCATCTTTACTTTTACAAAAAGCCATACAACTCCACTTACCCCTCATTTATAAGGGTACCCCCAAAGTTTACCGTTAAACCTCTGCCTCATTTATTCCTACTTTAATTTGTCTATTATATATAGGCTACTATTGTACAAAATTATGAAGCCTCTCTTCAATTTTAGGTAGGTTCTGTTACCCACCCTCCATCACTGTTTGGCATTTGCAGCTATTGTTCGCAGGGTGTGCGGTTATGAGTAATTACTACTCATCCTACGACTTTATTAATCGAGTTGCCTACCAAAAGTTAAATTTAGTTTCCATTTTAAAAATCAAAAGTATATATATTTTTACACATTTATTTTCTTTAATCTATTTTAACCAACTTTTGGTGGCATAAAATCGTGCCTGTGTTTTTGTATCAAACCTACTTTCTCCATAATTTTGTTCAGAATAGTGCTTGTGTTAGTGTGTTTGGCACTACTTTTTCAGGCCTATTTGTGTGGTTTTGATGAATTCGTGCAATTATCTACAGTTTTGAAAAAACAGAGTGTTGGTTAAATGATTGGAAAATTTGGCTTTCGGAAATTGCGATGGTAAAACACATGAAAGGATAAAGCTCCATTTTGGAGCTTTCAACATATTGTTTTTTTGGTGAAAGAAATGGAGAGAAAAAGGGCCACTTGATATTTGGTAGAGAGAGAGAAAAGTGATGTGAGAGAGAGATAAAAAAGAGAAGGATGATGTGAGAGAGAGAGAGAGAGAAAAATAGGAAAAATATTTATATATATCATTAATTTATACTTCTTTTAGTCTTAAATATAAGATAAAGTTGATTTTTTAGGTATATTAAGAAAACTAATTAAATTACTTTAAAATATTTATATATTTAAAATATTTAGCCATATCTTCCCGGCCCTAAATTGTTGGTCGTTGTGAAAACACGTGCTTCGTATTTTCAAGCAGGAGAATATGAACGTGAAAGGGAAAGGAAAAAAAAGCATCTCAGTATCACTGAATGTAATGGGTAAATATACGATAGTACTGAGGTCAACAAATACAGTTGTTTTATGTGGAAGGGTTAGTTTGTTACCAGCAGATCAGAGGTGATCTTTATGATATAATGACCCCTTGATAGTTCAATCTTAGTGATCTAGGTTTAAGTGCCTGTATGAACAAAAGGCATTGAGTTAAATTGAACGCTTAATATTTTGATTACATGCATTTCAATGGATCATAATGACAAATTATTTAGTTTCCAAATTTTAGTTTATTGCTGCTTTTTTTCATGAAAAAAAAAAAATCACGTTGTCAAAATAGACACAAACAACTTATAAACTGACATATAATCTAAATATACTGACTCTGACATTAATTTTTCATCATATTTGTATGGGACATATAATCCAATTAGTTATGTAATATTATTTCATTAAATTGTGTATTTTTTAATTCCCAAATTTCCGAACTTTAACTTTTATCGATTTTTTATAATTTCAAATTTAATTTCTCTCTTATCATTATCATAAAAGTCACATATGCTTAAGTCAATCCAAACAAGTTTTACTTTTTATAAAATTTATTTATACAACCACCAATCCAAACATAAATCACATTACACAATCTGAATTTTACCCAAAAATAAGATTACAAAAAGTCAAATTAGAAAAAACAATTTTTACTATCGCTGCTTCAAACACACACTTAAAGCAAACCTACTTGCTCCATAATTTGCAGCACGAACCATCTTTATGGCAACCCCATTTATTACTACTGTCTTCCTCAATTTTCATGCCAAATTTGCATTGCTTCACCTAGTCCTAGTGCACTAGAGCATATGTTAAGTCTTGGACCAGCCCAGAAGATCAATAAACCTTACCTATAAATCTGTTTTATTCAACCACACAGAAATGTATATACAAGTGTATTATTTACACACTCACAGACCGACCCTAATTGCAATTAGAGTCCCAACATATATAGCATACAGCTCGTGCTAATTAAGCTATCATTTACAAAATGTACATAATTACTAATCTACCCTTATTAACACTCCCTCTCAAGTTTGTGGACTAAACAAATCAATAGTCCCTAACTTGTACAATAATCTTCTTTGCACATCTCCACTCACTGCTTTTGTTAAAAGATTTGCCTGCTGCTCCTTTGATCTAACATGCTGCAAGTCTATCAGCCGGCTTTCCCATTTCTCCCTTATAAAATGACAGTTAATCTCGATATGTTTGGTGCGCTCATGATACGCAGGATTTGTAGTAATATGTATTGCCGCCTTATTATAGCAGAAAATCCTCACGGGATGTCATGCTGAACATGCAAATCCTTTAGTACCCCAAATACCCAAACAATCTTTGATGTTGCCATACTAAGTGCCCTATATTCTTCCTCTGTTGATGACTTTGACACTGTGCTTTGCTTCTTTATTTTCCACATGACAAGAGATCCTCTAAATTTCAGCAAGTAACCAGTGACTGATCTCCTGGTGGTCTTGTAACTTGCCCAATGAGCATCACAATAGCACTCTAGTGCTAAGCCACCTTCTGCACTAATCAATATACCAAGTTCAGGACTGCCCTTTAAGTATCGGATCACATTTATGGCTGCTGCATGAATTGGCCAAGGGTTTGCACAGAAAATGAAATATCAAGCCTAGTCATGGTCAAAGATATAAGCTTACCTATCAACTTCCTATACCGATCTGGATATTCATATAAGTCTTCCTTCTTATCCTTTCCTTCCCGGTATGCCATCAATTTCACATTCTGCGCCATTGGTACTGTATGTGGTTTGCATCCACTCATTCCTGTTTCAGATAGTAAGTCAAGTATATACTTCCTTTGACATAGAATAATTCCCTTATTTGACTTAGCCATTTCAATTCCAAGAAAGTATTTCATTTGTCATAAATCCTTAATTTTAAAGTGATTATGCAGCAAGGTTTTTATTTGAATTATACCCTTTTCTGAGCTTCCTTTGATTAATAGATCATCTACATAAATAAGAACATATACTATACCATCATCACATTCCTTACTAAACAAGGAATAATCATTTTTGCTTTGTGTGAAACCTCCTTGCTTCAAGGTTTCAGACAGTTTGCGATTCCACTGTCTTGAGGCTTGTTTCAAGCCATAGAGGGATTTCTTAATCTACATACCATTCCCTCCCCCCTTACTATCAAATCCTGGGGGTACATACATATATACTTCCTCATTTAAATCACCCTACAGAAAAGTATTGTGCACATCCATTTGGTGTAATTTCCAGTTATTAACAGCAGTTAGTTTAAGAAAAAAAATGAATTGTAAGCATCTTAACAACTGGTGAAAAGGTTTCATAATAATCAATGTCTTCCCTTTGACTATATCCTTTTGCCACTAATCTGGCTTTATATTTATCTATCTTACCATCTGAGTTATATTTAATCTTGTACACCCACTTACACCCTATAGGCTTCTTTCCCTTAGGGAGTGGAACAATCTCCCAGGTGTGATTGTTCTCAAATGCACTTACCTTGGCTTCCATAGCCTTTACCCATTCAGGGTTCAAAACTGCCTCATTATAGCTAACTGGTTCTATTGCAGAATCAATATTGCAGAGAAATGACATATGATGAGAAGAAACATTGCTATAGGAAATATAATTATCAATAGGATATTTACAATTACCCTTTCGTGTGTGCTGATTTCCTACAATTAAAGTAGAACATATATAATCTGTAGACTATATAGGAGGTTTCTTATTTCTAACAAGTCGTGGCCTAGTCTGTTCATTTCTTATGTTTCCTGGATAACTAGGTAAAGCCTCTCTATTTGTAATACTAGTGGATTGATTATTATGCATATCTTGATTATTAATAGCACCAATAGGGTCTTCATGATCAAACCAAAACATATTCTTTAATTATCTAGAAACTCCCAACCGATTCTGGTTAGCATTATCTTTAAATGGATATTTGTCTTCCATAAAACTCACATGCCTTCTCACAAACAGATTATTGTTTTGGGTATTAAACAATAGGTAACCTTTCTTATTTTCTGGATATCCAAGGAATACACAAGGTATTGCCCTAGGTTCCAATTTATCATTAGTTACTAAATCTGTTGCAAAGCCAGCGCAACCAAATGTCTTCAAATTAGACAAATCGGGTTTAGATTTATATACCATTTCAAATGGAGTTTTATATCCTAGAATCTTAGAGGGAATTCTGTTGACTAAATAGTATGCCATCTTAACACATTCTCCCTAGAAATCTACTGGGATAGCAAATTGTATTATTATGCTTCTAGTTATTTGTATAATGGTTCTATGTTTCCTCTCTACAGTCCTATTTTGCTCAGGGGTGTAGGGACATGCCATTTCATGTACAATTCCTTTCTCTTGAAAGTAAAACTTTAATTCATTATTTGTGAATTCAGTCCCATTATCACTATGAACACGCTTGATTGAAACAGAAAATTGAGTCAATACATACGTACAGAAATATTTCATACAAGTAACAATGCTAGATTTATAACTCATAAGAAATATCCAAGTAGATCGAGAGAAATCGTCCACAATAGTCAAGAAGAAGCGATAACCTTAATGTGTTGGGTTTTATACGGTCCCCACACATCAACATGAATTAGCTCAAAACATCTCATATTTTTAATATGACTAAAATTAAAAAGGAAACTTAGTTTGTTGGATTAAACACAAACAGAGCATTCTTTATTCATATGCAGTTCTTTACTATTTATGACATCCAAATATTTCATTACAGAGATTAGGGCATGTCCTAATCTTTGATGCCACAAATCAAGACTAGGCAGTTTCTCTATCCTACTGTTATTCTCAAAAGTATAAATCGTATTGGCATTGTTACATTCCTTTTCAATTTTGAACATGTAAAGTCCTCCAATTTCTTTATCAATCAGCTTCGTTTTCCCATCCTGTAGGCCCTGCATCAAACACAGATGGGGGAAGAACGAATCCATACAATTATGTTCTTTAGTGAATTGAGATACAACTATCAGATTAAATTGGAGTTGAGGGCCATCCAAAACATTATGCACAATTATATCATCAACAATTTTAGATGTACCTACATGAGTGATAGTGACATGCTTTCCATTGGGTATCTTAATAGTTTTAATAGGCCCATTATGTTTCTTACACTCATGCAACAGGGCTAAATTCCCTACTATATGAGTTGTAGCTCCAGAGTCTATAATCCAACTATTGTATGCTATAGAAGAGTTAAGAATAGTCAAACCTATACCAGATAATGCATGCACTGTGGGCTCCTCTTCACGCTTCAGCAGCTCCAATAGCCGCTCATACTGAGCTTGCGTGAATATGGGAGCTCCCACACTAGTTGTTCCTGCCAAGGCCTCTTCAGATAGTTGTGGAGAATTTTTAACTCCTTGATTTGCTTCTTTATTCTGTCGTCCTTTAAAATTTGGGGGTATCCAATAACTTGGTAGCAATTATCCTTCAAATGCCTTTTCTTGTGACAATGAGAGCACTCAAGGCCATTTTCTCCACGACCTCTCCCCCTTCCTCGACTTCTCCCCCTTGCTGCCATAGCAATGCCTTCTGAGGAGGAGGAGAATTTGTCAGAGTTAGTGATGGAGCGTTGTGTCTCATCTTGGATTATCATACCGTGCACATCATTGACAGAAGGCAACGGGGCATTAACAGAATCTGGCTACGTGCTTGGCCGTACGAATCATCAAGACCTAGTAAGAATTGAAGTAAACGTTGTTCTTAAATCATATCACTATGAGCCTTAGTGCGTCACACTTACATGATGGAAGATAGAGCAACGTCGATTGTTCCTCCCACGGCTCTCGGACTCAGGAAAAATAGACGGATACTGAGGAACCACCTTGCCTGAGGGAACTGATTTCACGGTGTAGCGCAAAGATCCTTGTCCTATTTTTCTTGTCGAATCTTTCTCGGAGATTGTTCTAGACCATATACGCATTCTCGAAGAAGACGATGCCGTTTGCAAACTCCTTCGAGATGGAACCGATGAGCCAAGAAAGCACCACCACGTTGCAATGCTCCCATTAAGAGTGCAAGGAAGCCTCCAACGAATCCTCCATCGATGAACCCTAATTTCTTCCGACCTTTGAGTGCGATCCTTATCCCACGGCTCCACACTGTGTAATTCTCTGTTCCAATGAGCACATGGGGAATGAGCGAGGTCACCTGCATATCCGACGGATGAAGGTACAGGGGATGTGTGAATGGTAGTGTCGCGGCGGAGAGAGATTCTTTGTCTCCTCTCATAATTAGGGCTTCGCGAACGAGATCGTCGAGAGTGAGATCTGAAATGTTGGGTCACTTTCTTGGGTGAATCTTGGTTTAGCACTAGCGGGTCGAACCCGGGGCTCTGGTACCATGTTAAGTCTTGGACTAGCCCAGAAGATCAACAAACTTGACCCATAAATTTGTTTTATTCAACCACACAGAAATGTATACACAAGTGTATTATTTACACACTCACAGACCGACCCTAATTGCAATTAGAGTCCCAACATATATAGCATACAGCCCGTGCTAATTAAACTATTATTTAAAAAATGTACAGAATTACTAATCTACCCTTTACTAACAGTATAAATTAAAACCAACATCAGAGGCACATCATAACACTTACAGTGTGCTAAGGATTGAAATATCATCAATTTATTAACGGCCACGTTCATCACAAGCAGATTATGAAACCATAGGAGAAGAAACTAGAAACCTATTGCTCATAACAGCACTGCCTAAATAGAACATGCCTATATAATTAGCGGGACATAAACATAAGGGGAATTAAAGGATAGAGAACTAATAATAATGGAAAATCAGTGGTGTGAATCTTGATAGTTGATTCTCTTCACAGCCTTCATCTCCACTAAGTTATTCACTTAAAAGCCATAAAGTCCTGCCTTGACTAGGGGATTCAGGTTAAGCAGAGACCTCATTGTGGCAACACTTGTAGCTAATGGACACATTCATAGTGCGATCACATTCAGGGCATTTGATAATCTTAGGTATCTTTCCGGCATCGTTAGGAATCTCGAGGTAGGTGCACCTGTAGATAGTCTTAACCACCTTTTAGTGGTGCTCCTTAAACCCTACCTCGAAGCCCTTCTTCACAACCGCCTCCTTCCATGTGTCGAACTCAGCCACAGTCTTGAGAATGGTGCTGCCATGGCCGGCGAGCACGACCGTCGATCCTTTGCTAAGAAGAGCCCACCCACCCTCGTTCTTGTAGGACAACATCTTTTGAACCTCTTGAGTCACAGTGTTAGTAGTCTTGTGCATTTTGGTCACGAACAGGCTCTCGATCCCACTCTAGAATTTGCTTATCACGCTCTGGTGCTCATTCTCCACACAGAACAGCTCAATTGAAATCCTTGCCTCCTTAATAGCCGAGTCATTTACAAGGGCACTTGCATCCTTAATGAACTGTTGGATCCATTTCTTGTCCTTGCCTCCATAGAAGAAGACATACTTGTCTTCCTTAAGCTGTGCCATATGAAATATGATCAATATAATATTCTAGAGACAATCGAGTCTGTGAACATGTAATTAAATGAGGAAATGTATTTACCAATGCGGGTGCCTTTGGATGGCCGGGGAAGAGGGAGGTAACCCAACTTGCTTCATGCGTGAGCCTTTCTTCTTCTCTGGCAGTGAAAGGGAAGGCCTCCAAACCCCAAACTTGAATCAAGTGGAATGCGTTTTGACAGGATCTTGCCTTGAGGGCTCATTGCCACAACCATTGGCTATTTCTTAAAATGCCATTCCTCCTTAATGGCGAGAAGCATTTACATTTAACATTCACTTTTTTAATTAATAAGCATTATGCTAACCCACTCCATAAGTCTTGTTAATACAACTCATTATGACAATCTACCACCTATACTATTAAAGTGTAATTCAATATGACAATTAATCCACACTTACAAAGCGTCCCACCTTGACAAGTCTTGTTGGATATGTTAGATGCAATAAACAAAAAATTAAAATGAGAAGAAACGAGTATCGAACCACTGTTTTAGTAGCACCGTCATAGATTGGGGTCTGAGGAACATCCTTCCAGAAAATCAGCAGCTTAAACACTTGGCTCTGAAAATGTACGTTCCAGAGGGACGAGGAAAGCTTGTGGTGCATGGATGTGAGGCTCTAGAGCTCTATTTAAAGGAGTTAAATATTGAATTTTGGATTTTTTTTAAATAAAATAAAATTAAGGAAATTGAGGTGTGATTGGCCGAGGAGCTGAGGTCATGCGTATGACGCGAAAGACGAAACCCACCGCTTTGATTCTTAATTCACGTGCCCGGGTTTTAACAATGTCCTCCACCAGGACACTGTCTCTTTCATAAATGATTTTGTTTTATCTGACTAAAGTAGGTCCCTTCATAGCACCTAGGTTTTTTTTTTTCCAATAGTTTACGGTCTTGTCCTTTTCGTTCCTTGTATGTATAAACCTTTTTTTTTTTTTTTGCCTTCCCTTGTATGTATAAACCATAAATACTAACGGCTGTATCTTTTTCTTTACTAATGTATTTTGATCATTTATCAAATACAGAATAAGGAAGATGCTCGTATGCTTTCCCACTCTAGTGCCTGTTAATTTAAATGAGTTTGCCATGCAGTACTCTGCGATTTAAATTTAAAAAGAAAAATACATTATCACTCTGCCTTAGTTTGAATTTGAGTAGTTTAGTTGGTTTCCCCAGAAACAAGTCCTCGGAGTAGTGAGGGTTTTGAAAGGGTTAGTTCTCAACGCCAATTGCAGAGAAATTTGAAGCTTTGAGGAACGAAAGAAATGTGTGGATTCATAGAAGGTTTTCAAGGTAAAGTATTAACCGTTATATATGACTAATTCTGTAGGAGTAATTCTTACATAACTTTGTCTGCATAAATGTATCAAACAAATAAATGTATAGATTCAGTACAAAATAACTGCGTAATAGAGAAATGAGGCTTTGGGTTGTTTTATTTTATTTTTGACCTGAGTCCTATTTTTTCCTATTTTATTTCTTAACAAAATATTACGATGATAAATTTATGTATTTACGAAAACAATGGACCACAACGAGGTTTCATTTAATTTAATTATGTATTTATTTGTTTGTCTATAAAAATGATGGGAGTGAGCATCTAATAAATAAAATCAGAGGCGTATGCGTTAAAAAATAGACAAAAATTTTAAAAATGTACTATATATCCTATTACAAACAGGCGTTTTAACGTCTCTATTTTAATACTTTTAACGTCAAAAAATAGGGAGACGTCTATGTAAGGAGCATAATAAAGTGGGACTTTAGACGTCCCTAAAAAAAAGGAATGTCAAAAGTGAGACTTTAGACGTCCCAAATTTAAAAAAGTGACGTCTAAAGTGGGACTTTAGACGTCCTAATTTTGAAATAGGGACGTCTAAAGTCTCCACTTTAGATGTCCCTTTTTTTTAAAAAAAGGAACGTCTAAACTTATTTGAATTTCAAATTTACTGTAGATGCTGAGGTCATCAATTACGGAAGCAAACATAAGTTCCAGACGAGAATCCTTTGCAATAGTTTTGTTGAACACAAATACTAGCTTTCTCCATTCTCTTTTTGGCTCCGGAATTTCCTTTTTTGGCATCACCACATTTCCACCACTTTGCTAGCTTTGTTCAAACTTCTTTTAGTCAAAATTTAGAATTCAAAAATCCATTTTTTACATAGATGTACTGTACCAGATCTAATTGTGAAAAAAGAGAGAAATTTATATAATAATAATAATAATAAACATACAAGCATGTAAGATTTGAGAAATGATAAAGAGAGAGTTACTGTCGCAAAAAGGGGCACCGAAGGGCATGATGAGAAGGAGGGATGGCGAGAACACTGAAGGAAAAAGTCATTTAAATCTATAGAATGTGGGTCTCTATCTGCAAATCCTCTCAGAGAAATTGAAAAATGTTGTGGGAGTGAGAGAAAGATAGAGGAAGAAAAACGGATGGGGTGTGTATTTTGTTGGAGATACAAGCTACATGTGGGTATGTCAAATAGAACAAGTCCTACATTGCTTGGGAAAGAGAGAATGCTAGTGTATATATTACACCTTGTGAAGTTGGGCTAATAAATGGGTCAAGAGGAAGAGTGGGCTCACACGCACAATAAAGAGCCACCAAGAGACAAACGTAATGAAAATCCAGGCGCGTGAATTAATTTGTAAATCTGGATTCTTCGGAGACAGGAGACAGCGGCGCCTATTCAGGCGGTAGGCAGGTTTGAATCCAAACGTGGATGGGGAGGGAATTGAAGTGAGGAGAAAAGAGACAAGAAACAGGACAGGGGAGGCCCATTTATTTACTACTTAATATAGAGTCAGATTTGCAAGGGACGTGGTTTTGTTTTCTTTTATAAGATCCACCTTACTTTTATTCCTGTATTTCATGTTTTTTTTTAAAAAAAAAATTGTCATACTCTCTCTCATCTTTCTTTTTCTGATTTATTATCTTTCTTACCTATTCATTTAATAAATAAGGGTATATTAAAAAAATAACTATCTTGTATATTTATTATTTTTAATTATTTTAACTAGCTTGATAAATATAAGGGTTAAGGTACAAATTTAACAACGAATTTTTAATTGAAGAGCGTTAGGGATAATTATGTTTTGGAAGGGACAAAAATAACAATGAACAAGTAAAATGGGTGCAAATTTAACAAAATTGTTAAATTTGACCTAACCTCATTAGGGGTTTTCTTCTCTTATAATTTAACACCGTTAGGTCAAATTTAACGGTTTTGTTAAATTTGCACCCTTTTTAATTATTCATTGTTATTTTTGTCCTTTCTAAAACATAATTGTGCCAAACTCCCCTCGAACAAAACTTCATTATTAAATTTGCACCTTAACCCTAAATATAAAATAGATATTTTACTCTTATACTACTTTCAATCCTAAATATAAGACGAAGTTGATTTTTTTGGAAAGATTAAGGAATCTAAATTAGTTACTTAATCATATCATATGTTATGTATCCTTAGATTATATATTAATTTATTAGTTAAGCTAATTAGTTTAAAGAAAAAAATATAAATATAAATACTCTAAAGTAATTTATTAGCTTCCTTAACTTCTCCAAAAAAATCAACTTTATCTTATAATTAGAACAGAAAAGAGTATTTAAAATCGGATGGGGTGTGTATTTTGTTGGAGATACAAGCTACATGTGGGTGTGTCAAATGGAACAAGTCCCATATTGCTTGGGAAAGAGAGAATGCTAGTGTATATATTACACCTTGTGAAGTTGGGCTAGTAAATGGGCCAAGAGGAAGAGTGGGCTTGCGCTCACAACAAAGGGCCACCAAGAGGCAAACGTAGTGGAAATCCGGCGATTTCCCCTCCTGCGCGTGAATTAAATGCGGATTGGGCACTTTTTATCAAAGGTTTTTTTTGGAAAAATCTACAATTTATTTTTGAGAAAATAGCTTATCGGAAAAACCCAGTTTTGAGGCATCTGAATTTTGAAGCATCAATGTTTCCGTTACAGAGGTCATGGGTCAGATTTTAAATTGCCAAAACGTATGTTTTAAATTGCCAAACGGATATTTTAATCTGATCCTTCAATGTTCAGAAACGGGCTCATCATGTGGTTTTATTACTGTGTAACCGGCGGTTTAATGGTGTTTATGCGGATTAAAGACGTTGCCCAATGTTCAGATGTATGGAGGCCTATTAAAGGCACTGCCTGCAAGAGGTTCAGGCACCGAGCTCTGACTTCTCGAGCCCTCTCTTCCTCTCTGACATTCTCTCTGCCTTACAGTTGTTTTCGTTCTGTTGTTCTATCCACCCTGTGTCTGCAGGAAGAATCCGTTTTATCCTGGGGAGTGCCGCTTCAAGTCAGCTGGTGGTCGCGGAATAGCTCTTAAGGACAGCGTCCTTGAACGTGACTCGGATTATGGTGCTTTTGCAGGAGTTCGACAACAATCTTAAGAGCTATTATGGCTTCTGTTTCTGTTCCTCCTGCTGGTTCTGGAGCTGGTGCTCAACCTGACAGTGCTACTGCTCCCGGAGTCAACAATGCTGGTTCTGGTCCTATTTCGATGCCGGTTCCTATGCCCAGGAAGTTCCCAGACATTTCCAAGATTGAACAGTTTGAGGGGAAAAACTTCAGACGCTGGCAGGAACGTGTCTATACTGTTCTTGACATTCATGGAGTTGCTGATGCGCTTACACAGTCTGCACCATCCCCAGATGCTAACTAAGCCCAGAAGGATGTTTGGGCCTATGCCAACAAGGTTTGCAGACACACTCTTATTACAACTTTATCTAACGATCTGTTCGATGTGTACCATGTCTATAAAGAAGCAAGTGAGATATGGGGATCACTTATCCTCAAGTATACTGCTGAGGATGCTGGAAAGCAGAAGTTCGTTATAGGAAACTTTTACAAGTGGGAGATGACAGATGAAAAAGACATCAAGCTCCAGATCAACGAATACCATAAGCTGAATGAGGAGCTCAAGGCTGAGAAGATCAATTTGCCAGACGAGTTCGTGGCCGGTGTACTGATCGAAAAGCTGCCATATTCATGGAATGACTACAAGCAATAACTGAAACACAAACAAAAACAGTTGTCCTTGAATGATCTGATCACTTATATCATCATTGAAGATACCAACAGAAAGGCAATACAAGCTGCAAAGGGCAAGGAATTGGCTGCTAAAGCAAACCTAGTTGAGGAAAAGCCGCACAACAAGAGGTACGATCCCAAAAACAAAAATAATAAAAATAAGAAACCTTACTACAAGCCCAAAGACTCTAACCCCAAGAAGAAGAAGGGAAATTGTTTTGTTTGTGGAAAACCAGGTCATTATGCGGCACAATGCAGGAAAAGGGCTAAGGGAGATAACTCTCAAAGGGGTGAATATCCTCCTAAGCCAAATGTGAATTTGGTTGAAGGAGATGATAGCAGTGATGAAGAAATCATTGTTGCTGTGGTGTCACAAGCCCTTCTTGTCTCTGATGTGAAGAAATAGGTAGTAGACTCAGGAGCTACCAAGCACATCTGTGCAAACAAAGAGATGTTTACCTCCTTTGAAGAAGGGGAAGACCACGCCTATCTGGCTGACTCCCGAACCGCTAAGGTTCATGAAAAAGGGAGGGGGGTATTGAAGCTCACATCTGGAAAGACCTTGGCACTGAATGACGTGCTATATGTACCTGAGGTCAGAGCTAACTTAGTCTCTGTGGCATTGCTTGGGAAAGCTGGGGTTAGGGTATGTTTTGAATCTGACAAGATTGTCATGACTAAGAACAATGTTCTTATTGGGAAGGGCTATTGTAATAAGGGATTGTTTGTTCTTAGTGTTTCTGAAATGAATGAGAATGCATCTTCTTCTGCTTACTTGATTGATTCCTATGATATGTGGCATGCTAGATTAGGACATGTTTATAAATCTTATATTAAGAGGCTACAAAATCTAGGGCTGATTTCTAAAACTAAAGATGATTTTCAAAAGTGTGAAGTTTGTGCAGAAACTAAACAAGCTAAAAAACCACATTTTACTACTCAAAGAGAAACTGAATTGTTAGCTTTAATTCATTCTGATTTAGGAGATTTAAAGCAAACTGAGACTAGAGGTGGTAAAAGGTATTATATTACCTTTATTGACAATTTTTCAAAATATACCAAAGTATATTTGATGAGAAATAAAGATGATGCTTTTGAAAAATTTCTTTTGTACAAGGCAGAAGTAGAAAATCAATTAGATAAAAAGATTAAAAGGATCAGGTCAGATAGAGGAGGAGAATATTTATTATTAAATAATTTTTGCGAAAAAGAAGGGATAATTCATGAAGTAACTCCTCCTTATTCACCTGAATCTAACGATGTTGCAGAAAGGAAAAATAGAACTTTAAAAGAAATGATTAATGCTTTACTTGTAAGTTCTGCAGCACCTAATAACTTATGGGGTGAAGCCTTGTTATCTGCTTGTTTTTTACAAAACAGAATACCCAATAGGAAAACTAAAAAGACACCTTATGAGTTATGGAAATGTTTTGTGCCTAATCTTCAGTATTTGAAAGTGTGGGGGTGTCTTGCTAAAGTTTTACTACCTGATGTTAGAAAGAGGAAAATTGGTTCTAAAACCTCTGATTGCATGTTTATTGGATATGCTCAACAAAGTGCTGCTTATCGTTTTCTGGTTTTGAAAAGCGATGTTTTAGATCATAACATAATTGTTGAAACAAAAGATGCAAAGTTTTTTGAAAATATATTTCCTTTGAAGGTTGAGCATATTCCTAAAAGAGTTGAAAAATTCCTCTGCTCCTTCTGAACAAAATTCAAATGAAGTTTTGATTGAAGATTTAAGGAGAAGTAAAAGACAAAGAAAACAAACGTCTTTCGGAGATGATTTTTATACTTATTTGGTGCAAGATGAACCCAAAAATTTTTATGAAGCTATTTCTTCTCCGGATAAATCTTTTTGGAAAGAAGCAATAAAAGCTGAAATTGATTCTTTAAATCAAAATAAAACGTGGGTTTTGGTAGACTTGCCTCTAGGAGCAAAGCCTATTGGTTGTAAATGGGTTTTTAGGAAAAAGTATTTTCCTGATGGAACTATTGAAAAATACAAAGCTAGATTAGTAGCAAAAGGGTATACTCAAAAAGAAAATGTTGATTATTTTGACACCTTTTCTCCTGTAACTAGGATTTCTTCGGTTAGAATCCTAATTGCCTTAGCTTCTATTCATAAGCTTTTCATTCATCAAATGGATGTTAAAACAGCTTTTTTAAATGGTGATTTAGAAGAGGACATTTATATGGTGCAACCTGAAGGGTGTATTATTCCTGGGCAAGAAAATAAAGTTTGCAAACTTGTTAAATCCTTGTATGGTTTGAAACAAGCGCCTAAACAATGGCATGAAAAACTGGATCAAGTTTTCTTAAGTGGCGGTTTCTCTACTGTTGAGGTAGAAAGATGTGTTTATACAAAACTTGTAAATAATGATTGTGTGATTATTTGTTTGTATGTGGATGACATGCTTATCTTTGGTACTAGCATGGATGTTGTGCTTGAGACAAAACATTTTCTGTCTTCTAATTTTGATATGAAAGATTTGGGTGAAGCGAAAGTGATTTTGGGTGTAAAGATCATAAGGAATGATGATAATACTTTCTCAGGAACATTACATTGAGAAAATCTTGAGAAAGTTTGAATTGTTTGGTGAGTCTCCTATGAACACTCCTTATGATCCTGATGTGCATTTAAAGAAAAATAGAGGAGAACCAATTGCTCAATCTAAATATGCACAGATTATTAGGAGTCTGTTGCATTTAATGAACTATACCAGGCCAGACATATCATATGCTGTGTGTTGATTGAGCAGGTATACTCATTGTCCAAGCAATGAGCATTGGAAGGCTCTGGTAAGAGTATTGAGATATTTGAGAGGTACCATGAATTATGGTATTCATTATAGTGGATTTCCCGCTGTGTTGGAAGGATACAGTGATGCTAACTGGATCTCAGATTCAAAGGAGAATAAATCCACTAGTAGCTATGTGTTCACTCTTGGTGGTGGTGCCATAACGTGGAAGTCAGTCAAACAAACTATTTTAACTAGTTCCTCAAGGGATTCTGAGTTTATAGCTATGGAGTTGACTGGTACTGAGGCTGAGTGGTTGAAAAACTTCTTGGCGAATATCCTACTAGGTGGAAAACCAACACCATCAGTGTCTTTACATTGTGATAGCCAATCTGCAATAGCTACGGCTAAAAATAAAACCTTTAATGGTAAAAGTAGACATATTCGATTGAGACATAATATAATAAGGCAACTGCTCAAAGATGATGTAATCTCAATCGATTATGTAAGGTTAGCTGTGAACCTTGCGAATCCGTTTACAAAACCCCTGGGAAGGAAACAAATCCTTGATTCATCGAGGGGAATGGGACTTAAGCCGATAAGAAATTAACAACGATGGCAACCCAACCTCTGTGATTGGTGATCCCATGAAGGAGGTTCAATGGGTAAGAACAAGTCGTGAGTTAGTTCTGCTAGCACTAAAGTAAATTGTTAGTCCCTTCCTATGATGCCGAGAATGTGCTAGAATGCATTTTGGTGAGGATGAGCAAAGCTCTTAATGATTTCATAATTCTACGGAATGGTGTGCTCATTGCAGGTACATTTAATGAAATCACCTCTACGAATGTGGAGTGGAGCCGCTTCTATGAGATCGTGGCAAAATCTCTAGAGCATTCGTTATGAACCAGGCACGCGCATGGCCGTCGTGCAAAACCGCGTTAATAGCAAAATGTGGGGGTATAATCTGACTCTTAATGCCTCTAGTATACGCCTAAGAGATGAGCGGTTTTAAGTTCATAGGACCACCGACATCTCTGTGTACTAAGTGTTATCAGTCTAGGTCTGGTTTTAAGTTCAAAGGACTACCAGATACAATGGTTATATCCGTGTGTGCAACTAAGCTAAAGGCGTTCCTTTTGACACATGTGGGGGATTGTTGGAGATACAAGCTACATGTGGGTATGTCAAATGGAACAAGTCTCACATTGCTTGGGAAAGAGAGAATGCTAGTGTATATATTACATCTTGTGAAGTTGGGCTAGTAAATGGGTCAAGAGGAAGAGTGGGCTCGAGCGCACAACAAAGGGCCACCAAGAGGCAAACGTAGTGAAAATCCAGCGATTTCCCCCCCTGCGCGTGAATTAAATGCGGATTGGGCACTTTTTATCAAAGGTTTTTTGGAAAAATCTACACTTTATTTTTGAGAAAATAGCTTACCGGAAAAACCCAGTTTTGAGGCATTTGAATTTTGAAGCATCAATGTTTCCGTTACAGAGGTCATGGGTCAGATTTTAAATTGCCAAAACGTATGTTTTAAATTGCCAAACGGATATTTTAATCTGATCCTTCAATGTTCAGAAACGGGCTCATCATGTGGTTTTATTACTGTGTAACCGGCAGTTTAATGATGTTTATGCGGATTAAAGACATTGCCCAACGTTCAGATGTATGGAGGCCTATAAAAGGCACTGCCTGCAAGAGGTTCAGGCACCGAGCTCTGACATCTCGAGCCCTCTCTTCCTCTCTAACATTCTCTCTGCCTTATAGTTGTTTTCGTTCTGCTGTTCTGTCCACCCTGTGTCTGCAGGAAGAATCCGTTTTATCCTGGGGAGTGCCGCTTCAAGTCAGCCGGTGGTCGCGGAATAGCTCTTAAGGACAGCGTCCTTAAACGTGACTCGGATTACGGTGCTTTTGTAGGAGTTCGACAACATATTTACTACAAACAATGGACGGCAGAACGCGGTTTCACATGTGGATTCTCTTTTGGGATATGGAATTCCCGTTTTTACAGGCAATACGGCCCCAAATATTTGGGGGGGGGGGTGTTTGGTTTTGTTTTGTGTTCCAACTCTTCATAGCAGGTGTCGGATAGTATTGGTTTGAAATAGTTTATTTTTTATTTATAAATACTTATAAATCATGATTTATAATATATAAGGTAACTATGTGATATGAGTTTTATTTCAACTTACGTAATAAATACTTATATAAAAAAACGCTATTTCAAACATAGCTATTGGAAGTTTATGGAGGAGTATATTCACAATTAAATGTCACATAAGTGATGTGTGTGGATATATACCCACACACAGACTTCTATCTTAAACATAAACATAAGAGCTAATTTAAATATGAATTTTGATAATAAATGTAAGCTTTTTTAATCTTTTGTATTTATATATTTTTTTAAACTAGTTTATTTGACTTATAAATTCATATATAATACTATAATATTCAAACATTTCATAGAGATCCTACATCACATGCTAAAATCAAATAATCCATTTATCTTGTTCAACTTTTTTGAATTAGTCAATTCTTATATTAAAAATAGGAAGTAGTACTAAAAATTACGTGGGGTTAAAAGGGTACAATTTGTCGGATCAATGGTGGTTAAAAATTCTATTCTTTTTGTATCGTTGTTGGTTGTCTGATTTTCTGATGTGACCTTAAGCTTATTATTTGCCTTTTTGTATTTTTTTAAAAAAATAAAATCTTTTTTGAATGATTAAAAAATATTACTTAAATTTTAAAATTTTAAATTTATTTTATTGGCAATAAAAATAATGAGACTGAAATAGTATCCCCCTTCAATAAAAACATATTATACTTCAATAAAAATATAATCAGCTTTAATAATAAATGGCGGATAAAAATACATACTTAAATAAAAAAATTAATAAGATATCTTATAAATAGAACCATAAAATTTCTTTTCTTTCTACTTTATAAGCATTATAAATAAAACCTGGGCAGAGTATGAAATTTAACAAGTGAAGGGACAATTTCCACCTTGGACTCCATTTTTTCTGGGGACCAGATATTCACGTGATCCGTACACACCCGATCCATATCTTTACTTCTCTTGTTTATATCCATTTGTTTACAATTCGTATCCAACGCGACTTCATGCCAAACATTTTATAACCTTTCTTTAATCTCAAGTCTTTGCTCCCCCACGATTTAAATAAAGTAACGTTAAAGGCATGTGTTGATTTGAATGGACGACATGAAATGGGAGGGGTAAGATATTATTTTATTTGGTTTGATTAGGAGAATGATGAAGGGAAAAGTTTTTAAAGATCTCTTACTTGATTTAAGAGAGGGAGGGGGGACGATAAAAATTAATTTATCATTATACTGTTAGGTTATGTAAATTAATTTATACTTTAATTTAAATAATAGAATTTAATAAAACTTTAGTCTTATCATGTCAAAATGGGTATTAAAAACTGGTATGAAGATTTTTTATTGCTAATTAATATAATAATATATTTTTAAAAATTAAGTTAACAAATTTTATTTAAAAAATATTATTATGTTTTCATTAGCAAAAGCCTCGTAGCATTTGGAGAAGGTTTTGCACCTGATTGACCATCAACAAAGCCTCGTAACAAACAAAATATTATTATTTTTTCTTTGAAAGTTAGCAGATAGTACCTTCCATTCGAAAGGCACATAGCTCCCAGTCACTTGCTCCAGCTTGTTCATTGTCTTCGGTGAAGTATTTTTCTGTCTTAATCTTACACATTCTCAGCTTCGTCTTCATCTCTCAGACTTTCGATCTTCCTTGGTTTTTCCTTTTTTTTTTTTCCCTTCGGTGAACACCACATTTTATCCGGACCCACTTAAAATTTAAAAATAATCAAAAACAAAAATAAACGAAAATCCTTCCATTGATGATGATTGAGTGATTGACATCTAAATTAACAATCAGCGTCAAAGGGAAAAATAAAATAAATAAATAGATAAATAAATAAAAGAGAAGTAAGAAAATCCTCCTATTGATAATGGTTGGTGTCCAAATTGACAATTATCATTAAAAGGAAAAAACGAAAATAAAAAAAAAAACTCTTGTGGATGATGATTATGGTTCAAATGGCAATCATCATTAAAGGAAAAATTAAAAATAAGATAAAAAAAATGAAAGTAAAAAAAAGTCTTATCATTGATGATGAATAGTGTCTAATTGGCATTGTCATTCATTAAGGGGAAATAAAAATATAAAAAAATATATAAAAAATATCTCTCATTCATAGGTTTAAATTAGGAAATTCCTTGTAGGGAACATATAAGGAAAAAAAAATAAAAAAACGAAAATAAAAAATAAAAAAATTCTCATTTGACAGGTTTAAATTAGGAAATTACTTGTGGGAAAAATAATAAAAAATTTAAAAAATCTTCATTGATGGTGGGTCAAATTAGGAAGAGCATTTATGAAGAAAACCCTACCTTGAGACTATAAATAGAGGAGGAAGAGTTGAAGCAAGACACACAAGAATTTTGGAGAGAGCAAGGAGGCAAGGTAGAGAGTTAATTTGAATTCTTATTGCATTGCTCAAACATAATTCTCAGGGAGAAGGGAAGTTCACCTATTGTTTTTCATTTACTTGCCTTACATTAGTGGGTCTGTGTTTGAGTTTGCATGCTCCCTTTCTTTTATTTCTAATGATGTATGTCATCTTATGTGAGTGCTACACGTGACTGACCCTCCTTCGCTATGCTTTCATGATTTTGTTCTCATCTTTATGCCTACCTCATTTAGAGCAATGTGCTCACATATGCGTGAATTATATGACTTTTGATGTATGCTGGGGTTGCTAAATATAATGAATCAGGTGGCTTACAAGGGTAAGGATGAATGGTATGTGTTGGCCTCTTTCACATGCATTCTGGGTATTATTGTTGATGTTTTAATAATATGTTGACATTTCACCTTCTTGTATGTACAGCTTGCAAGGATAAAAGCTATTTATAAGTCTCCTTATCTTTAGCTTCCCATTCTTTTAACTTGTTCTGTTTTTTCTTCTTTTCTCTTTATCCCTTTGCTAGGTTCTCTTTCAAAAAAGAAAAAAAATATTTTAACACATTTTTATAAAATGAAAATAAAATGGAAATGCTCTCTTTCATGAAAAATAAAAAAATTGCTTTCATAAATAAAAAAAATATTTTTTAAAAATTAAAAAATACAAATCAAATAAAAAATTATTTTTCTCAAATAAACCAAATGAAATTTTCTAAAAAAAAATCCAACCAAGTGACACACCTTTCTACCCGGAATGATCTACATGGACTTTGATCCCTCTAAAGGGTACGTAGGCCCTAGGTTTTCATCCTAAGTCAAATCCAACAATGTAAATAATTGATCTTTTTTTTGTTCTGTAAATTTTTATTTTTGGGTAATTATGATGAAATTTTAAAAGGCCATATTTATTTTTAAATAATTAACTTAGGGTAACTATTCTTGTGAATGGGTGTTGTGGGGTGTCTAACACCTTCCCCAATGCACAATAAACTCCCGAACCCTAATTGATTTTTGTAGACTAGTTCTCTATTTTCAAAAAGAAAAAGGTTTCCAAGATTAGCCTTTTTTTTAAATTTTGGTGGCGGCTCCATATTGTCCAAATTTCAGGCGCTACATCTTCACACTGTTTAGGATATTGTATTTGCCATGAGATAAACGTATTGATTTATTATTTGATTGATGATTAAGTCTAGCTGGTCCATAATACTTAGCTTCTCAAGTCCTCTTAGAACATGCGAGGAAGGAAGAAATCGTGTGTCTTGTCTCCTTTTTACTTTTTCAATGAGGACATTCATACAAAATTTTAAACCAAATGAGGGGAGGGACTCATTTTTCCTCCCCTACCATCCCCTCCCCTCCAACCAAACAGGCCCTAAACAAATAGCTTTGACCAATTCGCATGAGCTGGCATGCCCCACAATTAATGCCTACTTAATTATTAATGTCTGTGCTTACTGTAATTAATAAGGGTTAAAGACTATTTTTACTCTAGAAGTTTTCCTCATGATTAATTTTACCTTGGAAGTTTTTTGTGGCTCAATTATGCTCTAGAAGTTTTAAATTGAAGCAATTTCGCCTTCGGTTAAGTCAGAGCACAATGAACATATGGCACGTTGGAGGAGATGAAAGGTAGCAGTCCATGTTAGAGAGAATTAAAGACATATTGGAGTCTATATCCCTCGCCTAATAGAGAATGACAAAATACTTGCTTGTCTTTGAATTTCCAAGGAGGCTCACCGTATCCGAACAATGAAGAATTTCATTTTCCACTCTCCATGAGTTGAATTCTCAAAAAAATGATTTTGCTCTAGTAAAAGGAAACGATTTGCTGGGCCAAGGTAAGTCGGAACGATCGAAACGATTCGTGTGACAGTGAGAGACGAGATCATGAGAGTGACAATGACTGAGTCGAGAGTGAAAGAACGAGACGTGATGGTAGATGATGACATGACGCAACAGTGATGCCAACAAGAGTTGAAGCAGAGTGATGGGGAGGAGGTTTCCTGTAAAATCCTTTCCTTATACACAATAATTAACTATGGACTTGATAAAATCATTTTTTTATACATTATTATAATCATATACAACCTCTACTATGGTAATAAAAAGATTTCAACTCATCTTTCAAAAGATTACCATGGTAGAAAAGAGTTCAACTAACTATTTGAAAATTTTTTAACTAAATAATATCTCATCATATATTAAAATATCCATATTAGACCAAATTATGGTTCCAGCAATTCAAAACACATCATAAGGCCCGTAAGCCATCCAACCTCATCAAGAATAATTAAAAATATATAGTTAAAATATCAAATCTCCAAAATAAATCAGAGTATGCAAAATGAGTCCTAACGTGGCAATATACAATAATCCAACATATATTATAAAGATAGAAGCACTACTTTTAGCAGAAGTAGTTTAAGCTTCCGGAGTCTTCCCTGATGGACCCGCACAACAACTATCACCTGGAAAAATGTTAAATCAACGGGGTGAGACAAAAGCCTCAGCAACCAACAATCCATCTCATTGGGCATAAGAGTACGTGCCCATGAGGCGCCAAGTGGGATAGTTATTAAAATCATATCATTATTAAAATGTCACATGTCCACATGTATATATACACATTAATTTACCATATCATAATCTCGTTCTCATATTTATCACAAGTATATAAGAATTAGTATACAATAATTTATTCTTTATTCTCCCTTATTTCCTCTCCTGCCTTATTTCCTCTGACTGAACCCATGGGCTAGCACTGACCCATATAACTAGTAGTTTAACTTAACAAGCTCACCAATCAAGTGATATGAACCGGCCAAAATCCACAGAGCACGAGACCGGACCATGGGTTCCCCCTCTAATTATATTAGTGGGGTGTCAAGGCCCTACTGAACACAATTAGGCGAAGGGACTAACCAGTGTACACCTGAAAGTCCACCACCTTATTACCTCTTTTTGTACAAAAGTTCACCCCCTTATTTCCTCTTTAAGTAACAACCCGTCAAATCAACATCCACCATCCCCTCTCATATTAATATGTGTGATTATAACAAATTATTATCAAAAGGATATTTTAAATCTCATAAATAAATATCAATTCATATAATAAGATATCACTACTTATTTTCTCAGCGAAAATAAGTCCCACAAGACTATTTCATTAATAACATATTTTCAAAGTCCACATCATATATCAATAGCCAAATTTATAATTCTATGTAATTAAAAATCACTCACAAACATCATACAAATATGCACAACAAGAGGAAAGTGGTTACCTCTCGCCAAAGCAAAATTATAACCACAAGCTCCTAATCCAAGAGCTCAAATACACACCAAAAATCAATCTTATTGATCTCTGAAGAACTAAAATTACTCCTGCCAGAACCGCACCCTCCACCTTCCGGAAGACTTCACGCAAGGCGTGAAGTGGTGATTGAGGGGGGTATTTATAATACCCCTCCTCATTCATGTGGCGCCAAAGCTGGCGCCACTTTTATTTTTTAATTAATTAATTAATTAATTTTTTTTTTAAAAAAAACACAATCATTACCTTTTTTTTTCTTTTCTTTCCTTTTCTTTCCTTTCCCACCGAATGCTTTCGGTGGTTTGTCCCCCTTCCCCTTTTTTTTAATATATATATTATATATATATATATATATATATATATATTTTTAATTAATTAATTCTAATTTATCATTATATTATGAAAATAAAAAAAATGAGGATGTTACATTTCCGCCTTCTCTTCTCTCCTCCATGCCCTCGATCTTGCCGCCTCAAATTGGGCATCGCCATCAATCTCTCACCAAGATGTGATGATGTCGTCATTGGTGGAGGACGCCGCCATCGCCGCCATCTCCGAGAGCTGAGAAGGAATGAGGCAGTCAAAAAAGGACGGAAGGGAGTATGAGAGAGAGAGGATGGATGAAAGGGAAAAAGGGTAGTATAGGAAATTAAAAAAGTTTGGTCTTTTTATTTTTTAAATCGCGTGGATCCCACAAAACAGATGACAGGCGTTTTCTAACTTTAATTGTAGTGTCCATTTTGCCCTTTTTAAAAACTTCATAGTTATTTTTGTATTTAAAAAATGTTTTTGGTGGTGGATACACTTTTAAGAAAAGTTTATGAGTATTTTTGCCTTTTAACCCTTTCTCTATTACCAATTGAACTTTTTCCCTTTGTTGTAAATAAATGCTTGTTATCTTTTTCCCACAACATTGGAAATAGGGTTAAGGTGTAAATTCAGCAATAAAATTTTGTCCGAGAGGCGTCTGGCACAAATAAGTTTTAGAAGGGGCAAAAATAACAATGATAAATTAAAAATAGTGCAAATTTAACAAAACCGTTAAATTTGACCAAACACTGTTAGAGGTTTTCTTCTCTTATAATTTAACGCTGTTAGGTTAAATTTAACGGTTTTGTTAAATTTACACCTTTTTTAATTATTCATTGTTATTTTTGCCCCTTCCAAAACTTATTTATGCTATACGTCCCTCAGATAAAACTTTGTTGCTAAAATTGCACCTTAATCCTTCAAAATATTAAATTTTTTACTGCTAAATACACGAACATATATGCCCAGAATTTCTACATTCATATCTCTGCAGTAGCTATAGTTTCTTGGGAAAATCACTCCCAAGTCTCAAAAACCAAAGATAATATCATAAAAGTCCTTGAGAAAAGTCAAATATTTTGTGATGTTATTTTCCAAAATCAAATGACAAAGATGCCCCAATAGAAATTGCAAAACGGAATGCTTTGTTTACAACTCGTGAAGCGGATATTCACAACTTGTTGAGTCATGTTAAAAATTTCTACCACATGTCTGTCAAGAACAAACTTTTCTCACATTAACTATGTGAAATGTTTTGTTTACAATTTGTGAAGCATGTATTCACAACATATTGAGTCATTTTAACAACTTCTATCTCATGTCTGCCTGGAACAATCTTTCCTTACATTAACTATACGTAATACTTTGTTTACAACTCGTGAAGCAGATATTCATAATCTGTTGAGTCATGTTAATAACTTCTACCTCATGTCTGCCTGAAACAATCTTTTCTCATATTAACTATGTGAAATGCTTTGTTTACAACTCGTGAAGCGTGTATTCACAACATGTTGAGTAATGTTAACAACTTCTACCTTATGTCTGTCTGGAACAACCTTTTCTCACATTAACTATACGAAATCCTTTGTTTACAACTCGTGAAGCGTGTATTTACAACATGTTGAGTCATGTTAACAACTTCTACCTCATGTCTGCCTGGAACAATCTTATCTCACATTAACTATACGAAATGCTTTGTTTACAACTCATGAAGTGTGTATTCACAACATGTTGAGTGATGTTAACAACTTCTGTATCTTCCGTTTTGCAATTTTGTATGGGGCATCTTTGTCATTTGATTTTAGAAAATAATATCAGAAAAGTCCCTTGACTTTTTCCTGGAACTTTTCTGATATTATCTATGGTCCTTAGAACCTAGGAGTGATTTTCCCTAATTTCTTCCTCTTTAAACGGTGCATCCAGACACACCCAAAATAGGGTAGAGCAGTTAGAACGTCTGGGACACTTGCATGGCAATTAAATCTAAACACAAGCATATAGAAAATTAACAATTTACAGTGGCAACGAAGGACTCAAAGATGGTAAAATACCCTCGAGTCATTGCTAGATGACTCAGAGCTGAGTTTCACAGGATCTTAGCAATTTGGTCATTTTTACGAGCAATTGTTATTCCTGCAAAAGATTTGAGTACTTAAATAAATTTCGTGGACGTTTAGACAATTAACTAATCAACAGAGGATTTTATAGCAATTTCTCCCTATAAAAATGTGTACGACTAAAAAAAATCACAAAATGTATTAAAAAATTCAATCTTTAAAAAAGCGGGGGAAAGTCATCAACGGAAGCAAACCATCTTGGATCACTAATGAGTAATTCCCTTGTGGTACGGAAAAGGAAAAGTAAAAGGAATGCCGACATGTAAATAACAACTTCAGGGATAATTTTTTAATTTTTTTTATGAGGAACTCGAATGTAATTGTCCCATTATCTTTCAAGCATATTTTTTCTCCAAGATAAAACAATCATCTCTCTCTCTCTCTCAATAAATAAGGGCATTTAATATATATATATATATATATATATATATATATATATATATATATTTCTTGTCTTTTTTTACAAATTTACCGCCTTTAATCCGTTTTAACCAATTTTTAAATCTGCATAATTTGATTATTTATACTCATCCGGTCTTTGACATAAAATATATTTGGAAAGTTGATCTTAGACATAAATATAAGACATAGTTTTATATTTGTCAATATTTTCCAAATTTATTCTATTGATGCCCCTCAACCATAATCAAGAAGAAGAGGGAAGGTGGAAATTAATGAAGATAACTAGAGTGTTTTAAAAAATACATGTCATATTAACTAATTTAACCAATTTTTTTAATTTAATCAAATTAAGTAAATATGTCTAACATTAAAGACGTGGAGTATTTTATAATTAAGAAAAGAGGGAGTAAATAAGAGTGTTTTAAGTCAAATACCTCGGGTTTAGTGGCACAAAATCGTGCCTTTTTTGTTTTTGTATCAAACCTACTTTCTCCATAATTTTGTTCAAAATCCTGCCTCTGTGTATTAGAGGCGTAGAGCAAACCTACTTTCTCAATAATTGGCAGAAAGCACTGCCTTTGTGACAACCCCATTTATTATCACTGTCTTCCTCAATTTTCATGTCAAATTCGCATTGCTTCAACTAGTCATATTGCACAAGAGTACACAACCAACATGAGAAGCACATCATAACACTAGCAATATGCTAAGCATCGAAATATCATCAATTCATTAACTGCCACGTTCATCACAAGCAGGGTTCATGACTCCGACGAAACATTATTAAACCATAGAAGAAACTAGAAACATATTGCTCACAACAACACTGCCTAAATCAAACATGCCTCTACTTAGCGGGACGTAAACATAAGGGGAATTAAAGGACAGAGAACTAAAAATGTAAAATCAGCGGTGTCTATCTTGATAGTTGATTCTCTTCACATCCTTCATCTCCATTTATTCACTTAAAAGACATAAAGTCCTGCCTTGAGCAGCGGATTTAGGTTAAGCAGAGACCTCGTTGTGGCAACACTTGTAGCTAATGAACACGTTCATAGTGCGATCACATTCAGGACACTTGATGATCTCAGGTATCTTTCCGGCAACGTTAGGAATCTCGAGGTAGGTGCACCTGTGGATGGTCTTAACCACCTTCTGGTGGTGCTCCTTAAACCCTACCTCGAAGCCCTTCTTCAATACCACCTCCTTCCATGTGTCGAACTCAGCCACAGTCTTGAGAATGGTGCTGCCATGGCCGGCGAGCACGACCGTCGAACCTTTGCTAAGAAGAGCCCACCCACCCTCGTTCTTGTAGGACAACATCTTCTGAACCTCTTGAGTCACTGAGTTAGTAGTCTTGTGCATTCTGGTCACGAACAGGCTCTCGATCCCGCTCCAAAATTTGCTTATCACGCTCTGCTGCTCATTCTCCACACAGAACAACACAATTGAAATCCTTGCCTCCTTAATAGCCGAGTCATTTCCAAGGGCACTTGCATATTTATTGAACTGTTGGATCCACTCCTTGTCCTTGCCTCCATAGAAGAAGACATACTTGTCTTCCTTAAGCTGTCCCATATGAAATATGATCAATATAATATTCTAGAGACAATCGAGTCCGTGAACATGTAATTAAGTCAGGAAATGTATTTACCAATGCGGGTGCCCTTGGATGGCTGGGGAAGAGGGAGGTAACCCAACTTGCTTCATGAGTGAGCCTTTCTTCTTCTTTGGCGGTGAAAGGGAAGGCCTCCAAACCCCAAACTTGAATCAAGTGGAATGCGTTTTGATGCAGGATCTTGCCTTGAGGGCTCATTGCCACAACCATTGGCTGCTTCTTGAAATGCCATTCCTCCTTAATGAACTTGAATCCCTTAATGGATCCAAAGTGGTGCAACACGAACCAAGGCATTTTGGTCTTGAGAATTTCAAACTTCTTCCTCAACTGTTCGTTCCATTCTTCCACAACGGGAACCCAAACAATTTTGTACTGGTTGTCCGTCTTTATTTTTTCATAAACAGGCCTTATAATCGAAATATCTTCGTCCGTGATGTCCAAGGTCGAAACGAACAAGAACACATTCTTCTTCCTAAGCGCTTCAAAGCTAACCTGTTCGATCAACAAATGAGTGCTTGAAATCAAGTTTGATTAAAACTCTTAGTGGGCGAGAAGCATTTACATTTGACATTCAGATTTTTAATTAATAAGCATTATGCTAACCCACTCCATAAGTCTTGTTAATATAACTCATTATGACAATCTACCACCTATACTATTAAAGTGCAATTCAATATGAGAATTAATCCACACTTACAAAGCGTCCCACTTTGGCAATTGTTCCAGCATATTTGGCGTATCAATACATACAAGAGTTATAAAGATGCTATTCTCAGTTGTCTAAAGTGCTGAGAATTCGGGCCAGCTCCAACCCCCTATTTTTTTATTTTATTTTAAATTTTTTCACTCCTTTTTTATAATTCTCACTCCTTTTCTCTTTCACACACTTACATCACTCTTTTCTTTTATATATTTATATTAGGAAGCCAATTTCAGTTTTACTTTCTTTTTTTTTTTTTCATCTACTCACATAACAAAAACATATAAACACATTTCTTTTAAATTTAATAATAGTAAAACATATAAATATAATATGAAAATAAGTGCCAAATAAAAAATATGATGAATTAATTAAACATTGATTCAAAGGAAAGGCGATATAAGGCCATAAGGGTATTTGGAAAAAAAAAACTAAAAAAACAAAGCGGGCCAACCAACTGTAGCCCGCGGACTAAACGGGGCAAGCTGGCACTTAGCCAGCCTGAACCAGCCAATTTTGGTGGGTGGCGGTTCCAACCCATTTTAACAGCTTTAGTTATCTTGACAAGTCTTGTTGGGTATGTGAGATGCAATAAAAAAAATATTAAAATGAGAAGAAACAAGAATCGAACCAGTGTTTTAGTAGCACCGTCATAGATTGGGGTGTTAGGAACATCCTTCCAGAAAATCAGCACCTTAAATACTTCCATAATTTCAGTTGGAGTTTGTAACATTTTTCTCGTGATTTTGATATAGTTTGCCTCTTCTGAAAAATCAACGACAATTTTATAAGCATTATAGAAAGGAGAGCTTATAATCAAGGAAATCAATTTATCAAAGAGTGACCTATTTGTTGGCGACAAAGTGAAACTTGCTTCCTCAATTTGCTTAGTATAATATTGATCTTTTGACCAAAATGTGACAACTCTTGTCTGTGCTCCCTGAAGAAGCCATAATAATGAAACTTTATTAGGCAAAGGCATGAAAAAACGAAATGAATGGTATGGATTTTGTAGAGATTTACTTACGAATCAGTGGTGAGGCAATCAATTTGAGTAACAACAGCCACAATGGTAATAATAGACCAATAGACATCAACGGGGATTTGCTCCATGGCAGGCACCAAGGCTGGAACATCCTTGGTGTCATAGGAGGAGAGGCTTTCGAGCTCGAAGATGACCTCAATGACTTGCAAAGTGGCCTTAATGAGGTTGTTGATCTCCACAAGGGCTTGTCGGTGCTTTCGGAGGGCTTGGGGCTTAGTCAGCATTGGAACTCGCTTGAGTATGGCCAATGACTTAGCTATTGGCTCCAAGGGCTGATTTTGAAGCTGAGCAAGAAGCCAAAACTCACCATATTCAAGAGCAAAAGCAGACAGCGTAAGCACTGCTTTCGCGTCCCAGTTATAGCTCGAGAGCTTGTTTAGAATTGACAGAGTAGTTTTGTGAGCTATGTGCTCGCCAGGAGGCTTGCATGACATCTGCAAAACCACACCATTTCAAACTCCTCAATTTCTAGTCTTGAACCATCACACGTCATAACTTGCAAACAAAGAAGAGCAAATCCATTGTTTTCTAGATGTAGTGAATGATGTGGGTAAACACAATGCGCGAAAGCATTTGATCATGGAAAGATGTTTCACATTTTCTCTCGTGTTTAATTAGATCTGATAACCTTTATGACAAAGGGGGTTAATAAGATGCAGATAAATGCAGTTTAAAATATCATGAAGAAAAACTTCTTGAGCGAGCGCTCAGTGGCTACATTTGGCAACTGACTAACAGCATTTGCCTCTTTGCAAAAATTTGGCATAATAGTATGCATTACTTCAGTGTCACTTCCATATAAACGAACTTTTTTTTTATCAAGCTTCATTTAAAAAGTTGGAGAGAAGTGAGAGAAAGAAAACAACCTCAGATGAAATCTGCTTGAGGGTGCACAAAGGTGAGAAGAAGCTGGCTGGGGGAATCTTGTCATCAACATGCTCAGGGCTTCCAGTGTGTCCCTGTAATTGCCAAGAACAGCTCCTTTAGTTACTTAAACAGACAAATATGGTCTCAGAGGACAAAAACGAGGAAAGAACCTGAAACAAAGAAGCATAAGAGTAGACCTGGACAGCGTTGTCGACAATATGGGCAGAACGGTTAAGGATGTTCTCAACAAGAGAGAAAAGAGGAGCGACATCAAACTTGGCATCAGAGTGAACATGGGTGGTGTAAATTTGGCCGAGGATTTGGTCATCGGAGAGGGTCAAAGGGTTGTGTGTAATACCCCGAATTTTGAGATTGGAGGCTTGAGAATAAGCCTAAATTAAGTGGACTGCTAAGCCCCGATTTAGCAGGTGTCCCAAATATATTTTCTAATATTTCTTATATCTTTGGGGCATTAAGAAAGTAAAATGATGAATTTTGGAGAAAGTAATTATGTTTTTGGTGAAATCGCTTATGAGGTAGTAAGCTTGTCATGTTCATTTGAATGATCAAATGATAATACAAAATTATGAGATTTTACAGGATGAAAGTAGACATCCTAAGCTTTAATTTGATAGGTCATACGAATCAATTAGAGCTATACACAAAAAGATATGTATTTTTGAAGTCAGCACAGAAAAACTGTGAAATTTCTGGAACAATATGCAAAGATTGAAATTCTGGGAATTTTGTGATTCCATTAAGCAAAAGTCTATATTTTTCCTTGAACCTAGACTCAATAAGGGTTCTATAGGCTTTGGAATCACCTCATTTCGAGTTTTCTAGAATTAGTTATGAATTTTCAAAGTTTGGGCAGAAATCTGCCAAAACTTTGTAAAAATCCGAATTTTGGAAAATTAAACAAATTATTATTATATTATGAAATATGATAATATAAACTTCATCTTTCTCATTCAGCTTCTAAACCACGAGAAACAGACCTGAACATAGTGTGAGAAAGTTGAGAGAGTTTAGAGAGAGAAATAGAAGAAAAATCACAAGGTAAGCCGATTTCTCCGACGATTTCGCTCCTAACGCGTATAACTCCGACTCTAAACTACTCCTCTTTATTCTTTAAGGTTTGGAAAGCTCAAATTTGGTGTTTTGAAAGTTAGGGTTTTCAGCCATCTTTGAGAAAAGCTAGTGGGAGCTTGAGGTAACTTCCAAACCTTCATATCTTGACTATTCTAGCTACTGTGGGCAATTTAATCGGTGAAATTTCGCCGGATTGCCATTGGTTGTAAAAATGGAAAATGGGTTTCCCTAGGGGTTATGCTTCCCAAATTGATACTAAATGGTAGTTGTAACCTAATGGAATAGTCAATAAAGTGGTTAGAAGTAGAAAGGAACGCGTTTACGGAGCCGAAACCGAAAAACCCCAATTTTCCCCTTAAAACCCATATATTTCGGTCAGGGCTCTAAATGGGTCTTAGAGTTGGATTTTCAATGATTTGATGATTCCATTGGATTCAGTGGGTGAAAATAGGTGGGGTTACAGTTGGGCACTTTTTCGGAAAAGGCCGAAAAAGCATAATTACGGAAACGCCCCTAAAACCCTAAAAGTAGGGCTGCCAAGGGCAATTTCGTAATTTGACATTGAATTTGATGATTTTGAGTCCATAAATGGATTCCTTGGATGAAAATACGTCAGGATAGTCCTAGTCAAAAATTTGGGAAAACGTGCCATCGGGCCGGGTACGATGGGGCCGGGTCCCCGGGGGTATTTTAGTAATTTTTCAAGATAGACTCATATAACCCCCAGAAACACTATGAAAGTGTCTAAATAGTACATTTGACATTGTAGGATCGAATATGGAGTCCCGAGCTGTTGGCACGTAAATCGAGGAGAAAGATTGGAGGTAGGGGGCTTACCTTACTTGCATGTATTTGATATATTTGCTTGTGTAATGATGTATGTGATTGCTTTACTTGATGTGTAGAGCATATTTGAATAGATGAAGCTTTGTTTCTGTTTTCGCTGTGGCCATAGTCTTGTTGTATGAAACATTGAGCATGCAGAAATGTCATTATGGGGCATACATCTAGATAAAGCTAACATGTCATACACATAGCATCAATCATGCATGCATTATGGTATCTGTTTCCTACTGAGATTCTCTCGAATCTCACCCTCCCCTACCAACAATTTAGACAGGAGAAGACAGAAGATATGCTGAGAACAATGCAGAGAACCATATGAGGGGATTGCATTGGTGGAACGAAGATGAAAAGATGTCTCTGTTTTACTGAGATGGGTTTAGATACCCTAATAGCCTTGTGTGGCTACATTATTTGAATTTATCAGGTACGAACCCCTCGGGGGGAAATTATGTAATTATGTACATATTATCAGTATATTCATGCTAATCCTGTGTTGCCTACCGAACCGCATATCATTTTCCGCGAATACTCTGGTAAATGTGAAATTAAGATATGGGCGTGACATTTTGGTATCAGAGCAAGGATTCTGGCCACAGAATTGTCTGCTCAGAGTAAGTGCGGTGGTTCTGGCAACAGGATGGTATATTGATAAGGTCTTGATTACACAGTGATAGGAAATATGCATGGACAGAAAGTACCAAAGGAGGGTATCTTTCTGATTTATGAATCAGCCCCGAGAAATGACGAGTACTGAAGGGCTGCTAGTGGTGCAATAGTAGACGAGAATGGTCTAAGGATATTGTGGAACCCAAGAATATGGGTACGACCAAGGCCAATTTGCGGTCCACACTCAATATTTTGGTGATCGGAGATAGCCAGCACGTCTTTTAAGATGAGGGTAGTCACAGGGCACTCGTAGACGGAAACAGTAGAAGCTGGTATCCACATTTGGGCACTGGTACAAAAGAGTTAAGCGTGCTCAACCCAGGGAAATGCCATGATGGGTGACCCCCTGGGAAGTTGTTGTACATGTTATGTCATATTATGAAAAAAAGAGTAAGACATGTTGTACAGTAGTTCAGAGGTTGTATGTTGTTGCAGGTTTTCCTTGACTACTGTAAACACCTGTGATATGTTGTTTTTAGATGTGTTTATGTGTAATTTACCTCTTTCTTGCTTCATATAGTGAAACATAAAGGTGGTAAGACTAAGAGGTTTAGATGCTGGGCAAGGTCAGGAAGTTAGACCTAGCCTAGTACAGCAAACACAGGGCAAGAGAATAAAATAGCAAACAATGATCAACGATCAGCAGGAAGGTTATCCTGGAGAGGCCAATGTAGTAACTATAATCTCTCGTACACTATGTGATAGTTAATATGTTGTATGTTCTGTATTCTGTGATATGAACACGTGCCTAGGGCACATTACCTAGCTATGGTCTGGGACCTAGCTGAGGTACACTGATCTTACCTAGCTGTAGTCGGTGACTCGGCTGAGGTACACGTAAGGGTTTCAACTGGATGGTTGGCCCTGAACTTTGTGTACACACACGGATTGTTGTTTTAACTGGGTGTTTGGCCCTGAACTTTGTGTACACACACGGATTGATATGATTTTCATTTTACACTATATGGTGCATGACATATTTATCTATCATATTTTCTATGGATGATTGTGGGTTACTATAGAGAGCCATGTGGTGTGAATAAAAAGGCACTCTACCCGACGAGGCTGTGAGCCACGTCCTAAAGGACTCGGGTACGAGGCCAAGAAGGGCCATGGGTGTGACAATAATAAAAGAATGGGGAATGAGATGTTTATATTGAAATTTCCCAGAACTCAGCATTATGCATGGGATGATGATCGTGAGAGGAGCTTCAGAGAGCTGATGATGAAAATTTATTAAAGTACCAACACTGATAATCCCAGATCCATAGTGGGCCTTTGTTGTCTTCACTGATGCCAGATGGCATGGATTGGGAAGGGAATTGAATTCCCAAATGCGAGCAGGCATAGATCGAGATGATAATTGAGCCGAGTGAGGGCATACGCATCTATTCAGCTGAAGCTTCGAAAATTGAACTATTCCATCCATAATCTTGAGTTGATGATAAGAATGTTTGTATTGAATCAAGAAACGTTGCCTTTATGGCATAATTGTGGAATTGTACTGCGACCACAAAGATTGAAAGTTCTGATCGGAAAGGGCTACCTACGGTGAAATTTGATCGGAGAGGGCTACCTACGGTGAAATCTGATCGGAGAGGGCTACCTAAGGAAAGTTCTGACCGGAAGGGGGCTGACCAGGTGTATAGGCGCCTGTGTGAAGCACCGAGTATAGAACCCTAGAGTGCAGCCACCGTGACGATGAACCCTAGAGTGCAGCTACCGTGATGATGAACCCGCGAGTGCAGCCACCGTGATGACTAATCCTAGAGTACAGCTGCCATGAAGTTGAATCATAGAGTAGGGCTACGAAAACGTTGGCCCTCAACGATGGTGTATTGTAATGAATCCCACATTGAATGGGTTTTCTTGAAATAAGAGTTTATATGGATCAGAATGATTCAAGTTGAATCGGGTAAAGAGTGGGCACAGAGGAATATAGATTGTGGGTGTTGTCAGGTGTCATGGGAGGTTTCTGTAGGACTCCTATTAAATCATCCTGATAATATTAAAGCTCATATGAGGAGATAGGCCTCAGAGTGGGCAGCGGAAGTATGACGAATCTAGGTGCAATTTCGAACTTACAGGAGGGGTTGATGTTCGCACCATTGTTGATCATCCCAAAACATAATATGGCCTTGATGGTCAACAATGTTATAGTATATGTGATTAACAGTATTACACCCTGAGTGGTGTACAATATTACATCCTGTGTGGTGTATAGTATTACATCCTGCGTGGTGTATAGTATGATGACCTGTATGGTCAACAGTCACACAACCTTTGTAGTTTGTGGTGACACATGTGAACTGGAATTGGGATGAACCCTAGTGTAGTAGGGCAGAATGGTGGCGAATACCTCTCAACAGCACCAGTGATAACAATCCCAGATCCACAGTTGAGCTTTATGGTCTACACAGATGCAAGTAGGCATGGATTGAGATGTGTTCTGATGCAACAAGGTCGAGTAGAGGCATGAGCATCTCCATAGCTGTAGCCTCACATAATGAATCATCCACTTGTGATATAGTGCAAACAGTGGATGGTCACATAGTGAATAGTGCACACAGTACGGTCAATAACGGTCAAATAGTCATTTGATCCTGAACACCGAATAAGTAGGCATATTATAGAAAGTGTACAGGTTTGTACAAGGTGGTAAGATCCGACGTTCAAGGTTGCATAGGGCGATGTCCCTAGGCTGTAAGACTTGTGTGTCTAGCACTGTGATTGATGCCTAGTGCGATGACATTAGACCAATGTGTCTAAGCTAATGTTTTGAGGTTGGCAGAACATCTAAACTGTACCAGGTTGTAGTGAAGGCAGTAAGACCAGTGTTACCAAACGTTTTGGTGTCCAATGGTACCATGTCTCACATGAGGCGTGATATTCTACCATGGGAGGAACCTAACAAAGTGAACCATGGCCGGCTTACTAGCCCAACAGACCTCATTAAGAGGGTGAGGGACATCCAATAGGCCTTATAAAAGGGGTGAGGATTGGGCCGTTAAAAAAAATGATTGTGTGAATCCGAGTGAAGTCCCGAAGAGGCTGTAAGGCTTATGGAACTAAGCACTGTGGGAACCTGTGTTTAATGGCACGCTACATACTGTGTACAAAATGGATGATTAATGATGAATGCTGAATGCTATCTGAGATTAGTAATGGGTGTATGACTATGGTGTTACATGGCTTTTGAGCCTGCATGTGATAATAGAATGAGATAGAATTAATCCCTACATTGTAGACGTTCAAATTTCGAGGACGAAATTTATTGAACGGGGGGAGAAATGTAATACCCCGAATTTTGAGATTGGAGGCTTGAGAATAAGCCTAAATTAAGTGGACTGCTAAGCCCCGATTTAGCAGGTGTCCCAAATATATTTTCTAATATTTCTTATATCTTTGGGGCATTAAGAAAGTAAAATGATGAATTTTGGAGAAAGTAATTATGTTTTTGGTGAAATCGCTTATGAGGTAGTAAGCTTGTCATGTTCATTTGAATGATCAAATGATAATACAAAATTATGAGATTTTACAGGATGAAAGTAGACATCCTAAGCTTTAATTTGATAGGTCATACGAATCAATTAGAGCTATACACAAAAAGATATGTATTTTTGAAGTCAGCACAGAAAAACTGTGAAATTTCTGGAACAATATGCAAAGATTGAAATTCTGGGAATTTTGTGATTCCATTAAGCAAAAGTCTATATTTTTCCTTGAACCTAGACTCAATAAGGGTTCTATAGGCTTTGGAATCACCTCATTTCGAGTTTTCTAGAATTAGTTATGAATTTTCAAAGTTTGGGCAGAAATCTGCCAAAACTTTGTAAAAATCCGAATTTTGGAAAATTAAACAAATTATTATTATATTATGAAATATGATAATATAAACTTCATCTTTCTCATTCAGCTTCTAAACCACGAGAAACAGACCTGAACATAGTGTGAGAAAGTTGAGAGAGTTTAGAGAGAGAAATAGAAGAAAAATCACAAGGTAAGCCGATTTCTCCGACGATTTCGCTCCTAACGCGTATAACTCCGACTCTAAACTACTCCTCTTTATTCTTTAAGGTTTGGAAAGCTCAAATTTGGTGTTTTGAAAGTTAGGGTTTTCAGCCATCTTTGAGAAAAGCTAGTGGGAGCTTGAGGTAACTTCCAAACCTTCATATCTTGACTATTCTAGCTACTGTGGGCAATTTAATCGGTGAAATTTCGCCGGATTGCCATTGGTTGTAAAAATGGAAAATGGGTTTCCCTAGGGGTTATGCTTCCCAAATTGATACTAAATGGTAGTTGTAACCTAATGGAATAGTCAATAAAGTGGTTAGAAGTAGAAAGGAACGCGTTTACGGAGCCGAAACCGAAAAACCCCAATTTTCCCCTTAAAACCCATATATTTCGGTCAGGGCTCTAAATGGGTCTTAGAGTTGGATTTTCAATGATTTGATGATTCCATTGGATTCAGTGGGTGAAAATAGGTGGGGTTACAGTTGGGCACTTTTTCGGAAAAGGCCGAAAAAGCATAATTACGGAAACGCCCCTAAAACCCTAAAAGTAGGGCTGCCAAGGGCAATTTCGTAATTTGACATTGAATTTGATGATTTTGAGTCCATAAATGGATTCCTTGGATGAAAATACGTCAGGATAGTCCTAGTCAAAAATTTGGGAAAACGTGCCATCGGGCCGGGTACGATGGGGCCGGGTCCCCGGGGGTATTTTAGTAATTTTTCAAGATAGACTCATATAACCCCCAGAAACACTATGAAAGTGTCTAAATAGTACATTTGACATTGTAGGATCGAATATGGAGTCCCGAGCTGTTGGCACGTAAATCGAGGAGAAAGATTGGAGGTAGGGGGCTTACCTTACTTGCATGTATTTGATATATTTGCTTGTGTAATGATGTATGTGATTGCTTTACTTGATGTGTAGAGCATATTTGAATAGATGAAGCTTTGTTTCTGTTTTCGCTGTGGCCATAGTCTTGTTGTATGAAACATTGAGCATGCAGAAATGTCATTATGGGGCATACATCTAGATAAAGCTAACATGTCATACACATAGCATCAATCATGCATGCATTATGGTATCTGTTTCCTACTGAGATTCTCTCGAATCTCACCCTCCCCTACCAACAATTTAGACAGGAGAAGACAGAAGATATGCTGAGAACAATGCAGAGAACCATATGAGGGGATTGCATTGGTGGAACGAAGATGAAAAGATGTCTCTGTTTTACTGAGATGGGTTTAGATACCCTAATAGCCTTGTGTGGCTACATTATTTGAATTTATCAGGTACGAACCCCTCGGGGGGAAATTATGTAATTATGTACATATTATCAGTATATTCATGCTAATCCTGTGTTGCCTACCGAACCGCATATCATTTTCCGCGAATACTCTGGTAAATGTGAAATTAAGATATGGGCGTGACATTTTGGTATCAGAGCAAGGATTCTGGCCACAGAATTGTCTGCTCAGAGTAAGTGCGGTGGTTCTGGCAACAGGATGGTATATTGATAAGGTCTTGATTACACAGTGATAGGAAATATGCATGGACAGAAAGTACCAAAGGAGGGTATCTTTCTGATTTATGAATCAGCCCCGAGAAATGACGAGTACTGAAGGGCTGCTAGTGGTGCAATAGTAGACGAGAATGGTCTAAGGATATTGTGGAACCCAAGAATATGGGTACGACCAAGGCCAATTTGCGGTCCACACTCAATATTTTGGTGATCGGAGATAGCCAGCACGTCTTTTAAGATGAGGGTAGTCACAGGGCACTCGTAGACGGAAACAGTAGAAGCTGGTATCCACATTTGGGCACTGGTACAAAAGAGTTAAGCGTGCTCAACCCAGGGAAATGCCATGATGGGTGACCCCCTGGGAAGTTGTTGTACATGTTATGTCATATTATGAAAAAAAGAGTAAGACATGTTGTACAGTAGTTCAGAGGTTGTATGTTGTTGCAGGTTTTCCTTGACTACTGTAAACACCTGTGATATGTTGTTTTTAGATGTGTTTATGTGTAATTTACCTCTTTCTTGCTTCATATAGTGAAACATAAAGGTGGTAAGACTAAGAGGTTTAGATGCTGGGCAAGGTCAGGAAGTTAGACCTAGCCTAGTACAGCAAACACAGGGCAAGAGAATAAAATAGCAAACAATGATCAACGATCAGCAGGAAGGTTATCCTGGAGAGGCCAATGTAGTAACTATAATCTCTCGTACACTATGTGATAGTTAATATGTTGTATGTTCTGTATTCTGTGATATGAACACGTGCCTAGGGCACATTACCTAGCTATGGTCTGGGACCTAGCTGAGGTACACTGATCTTACCTAGCTGTAGTCGGTGACTCGGCTGAGGTACACGTAAGGGTTTCAACTGGATGGTTGGCCCTGAACTTTGTGTACACACACGGATTGTTGTTTTAACTGGGTGTTTGGCCCTGAACTTTGTGTACACACACGGATTGATATGATTTTCATTTTACACTATATGGTGCATGACATATTTATCTATCATATTTTCTATGGATGATTGTGGGTTACTATAGAGAGCCATGTGGTGTGAATAAAAAGGCACTCTACCCGACGAGGCTGTGAGCCACGTCCTAAAGGACTCGGGTACGAGGCCAAGAAGGGCCATGGGTGTGACAATAATAAAAGAATGGGGAATGAGATGTTTATATTGAAATTTCCCAGAACTCAGCATTATGCATGGGATGATGATCGTGAGAGGAGCTTCAGAGAGCTGATGATGAAAATTTATTAAAGTACCAACACTGATAATCCCAGATCCATAGTGGGCCTTTGTTGTCTTCACTGATGCCAGATGGCATGGATTGGGAAGGGAATTGAATTCCCAAATGCGAGCAGGCATAGATCGAGATGATAATTGAGCCGAGTGAGGGCATACGCATCTATTCAGCTGAAGCTTCGAAAATTGAACTATTCCATCCATAATCTTGAGTTGATGATAAGAATGTTTGTATTGAATCAAGAAACGTTGCCTTTATGGCATAATTGTGGAATTGTACTGCGACCACAAAGATTGAAAGTTCTGATCGGAAAGGGCTACCTACGGTGAAATTTGATCGGAGAGGGCTACCTACGGTGAAATCTGATCGGAGAGGGCTACCTAAGGAAAGTTCTGACCGGAAGGGGGCTGACCAGGTGTATAGGCGCCTGTGTGAAGCACCGAGTATAGAACCCTAGAGTGCAGCCACCGTGACGATGAACCCTAGAGTGCAGCTACCGTGATGATGAACCCGCGAGTGCAGCCACCGTGATGACTAATCCTAGAGTACAGCTGCCATGAAGTTGAATCATAGAGTAGGGCTACGAAAACGTTGGCCCTCAACGATGGTGTATTGTAATGAATCCCACATTGAATGGGTTTTCTTGAAATAAGAGTTTATATGGATCAGAATGATTCAAGTTGAATCGGGTAAAGAGTGGGCACAGAGGAATATAGATTGTGGGTGTTGTCAGGTGTCATGGGAGGTTTCTGTAGGACTCCTATTAAATCATCCTGATAATATTAAAGCTCATATGAGGAGATAGGCCTCAGAGTGGGCAGCGGAAGTATGACGAATCTAGGTGCAATTTCGAACTTACAGGAGGGGTTGATGTTCGCACCATTGTTGATCATCCCAAAACATAATATGGCCTTGATGGTCAACAATGTTATAGTATATGTGATTAACAGTATTACACCCTGAGTGGTGTACAATATTACATCCTGTGTGGTGTATAGTATTACATCCTGCGTGGTGTATAGTATGATGACCTGTATGGTCAACAGTCACACAACCTTTGTAGTTTGTGGTGACACATGTGAACTGGAATTGGGATGAACCCTAGTGTAGTAGGGCAGAATGGTGGCGAATACCTCTCAACAGCACCAGTGATAACAATCCCAGATCCACAGTTGAGCTTTATGGTCTACACAGATGCAAGTAGGCATGGATTGAGATGTGTTCTGATGCAACAAGGTCGAGTAGAGGCATGAGCATCTCCATAGCTGTAGCCTCACATAATGAATCATCCACTTGTGATATAGTGCAAACAGTGGATGGTCACATAGTGAATAGTGCACACAGTACGGTCAATAACGGTCAAATAGTCATTTGATCCTGAACACCGAATAAGTAGGCATATTATAGAAAGTGTACAGGTTTGTACAAGGTGGTAAGATCCGACGTTCAAGGTTGCATAGGGCGATGTCCCTAGGCTGTAAGACTTGTGTGTCTAGCACTGTGATTGATGCCTAGTGCGATGACATTAGACCAATGTGTCTAAGCTAATGTTTTGAGGTTGGCAGAACATCTAAACTGTACCAGGTTGTAGTGAAGGCAGTAAGACCAGTGTTACCAAACGTTTTGGTGTCCAATGGTACCATGTCTCACATGAGGCGTGATATTCTACCATGGGAGGAACCTAACAAAGTGAACCATGGCCGGCTTACTAGCCCAACAGACCTCATTAAGAGGGTGAGGGACATCCAATAGGCCTTATAAAAGGGGTGAGGATTGGGCCGTTAAAAAAAATGATTGTGTGAATCCGAGTGAAGTCCCGAAGAGGCTGTAAGGCTTATGGAACTAAGCACTGTGGGAACCTGTGTTTAATGGCACGCTACATACTGTGTACAAAATGGATGATTAATGATGAATGCTGAATGCTATCTGAGATTAGTAATGGGTGTATGACTATGGTGTTACATGGCTTTTGAGCCTGCATGTGATAATAGAATGAGATAGAATTAATCCCTACATTGTAGACGTTCAAATTTCGAGGACGAAATTTATTGAACGGGGGGAGAAATGTAATACCCCGAATTTTGAGATTGGAGGCTTGAGAATAAGCCTAAATTAAGTGGACTGCTAAGCCCCGATTTAGCAGGTGTCCCAAATATATTTTCTAATATTTCTTATATCTTTGGGGCATTAAGAAAGTAAAATGATGAATTTTGGAGAAAGTAATTATGTTTTTGGTGAAATCGCTTATGAGGTAGTAAGCTTGTCATGTTCATTTGAATGATCAAATGATAATACAAAATTATGAGATTTTACAGGATGAAAGTAGACATCCTAAGCTTTAATTTGATAGGTCATACGAATCAATTAGAGCTATACACAAAAAGATATGTATTTTTGAAGTCAGCACAGAAAAACTGTGAAATTTCTGGAACAATATGCAAAGATTGAAATTCTGGGAATTTTGTGATTCCATTAAGCAAAAGTCTATATTTTTCCTTGAACCTAGACTCAATAAGGGTTCTATAGGCTTTGGAATCACCTCATTTCGAGTTTTCTAGAATTAGTTATGAATTTTCAAAGTTTGGGCAGAAATCTGCCAAAACTTTGTAAAAATCCGAATTTTGGAAAATTAAACAAATTATTATTATATTATGAAATATGATAATATAAACTTCATCTTTCTCATTCAGCTTCTAAACCACGAGAAACAGACCTGAACATAGTGTGAGAAAGTTGAGAGAGTTTAGAGAGAGAAATAGAAGAAAAATCACAAGGTAAGCCGATTTCTCCGACGATTTCGCTCCTAACGCGTATAACTCCGACTCTAAACTACTCCTCTTTATTCTTTAAGGTTTGGAAAGCTCAAATTTGGTGTTTTGAAAGTTAGGGTTTTCAGCCATCTTTGAGAAAAGCTAGTGGGAGCTTGAGGTAACTTCCAAACCTTCATATCTTGACTATTCTAGCTACTGTGGGCAATTTAATCGGTGAAATTTCGCCGGATTGCCATTGGTTGTAAAAATGGAAAATGGGTTTCCCTAGGGGTTATGCTTCCCAAATTGATACTAAATGGTAGTTGTAACCTAATGGAATAGTCAATAAAGTGGTTAGAAGTAGAAAGGAACGCGTTTACGGAGCCGAAACCGAAAAACCCCAATTTTCCCCTTAAAACCCATATATTTCGGTCAGGGCTCTAAATGGGTCTTAGAGTTGGATTTTCAATGATTTGATGATTCCATTGGATTCAGTGGGTGAAAATAGGTGGGGTTACAGTTGGGCACTTTTTCGGAAAAGGCCGAAAAAGCATAATTACGGAAACGCCCCTAAAACCCTAAAAGTAGGGCTGCCAAGGGCAATTTCGTAATTTGACATTGAATTTGATGATTTTGAGTCCATAAATGGATTCCTTGGATGAAAATACGTCAGGATAGTCCTAGTCAAAAATTTGGGAAAACGTGCCATCGGGCCGGGTACGATGGGGCCGGGTCCCCGGGGGTATTTTAGTAATTTTTCAAGATAGACTCATATAACCCCCAGAAACACTATGAAAGTGTCTAAATAGTACATTTGACATTGTAGGATCGAATATGGAGTCCCGAGCTGTTGGCACGTAAATCGAGGAGAAAGATTGGAGGTAGGGGGCTTACCTTACTTGCATGTATTTGATATATTTGCTTGTGTAATGATGTATGTGATTGCTTTACTTGATGTGTAGAGCATATTTGAATAGATGAAGCTTTGTTTCTGTTTTCGCTGTGGCCATAGTCTTGTTGTATGAAACATTGAGCATGCAGAAATGTCATTATGGGGCATACATCTAGATAAAGCTAACATGTCATACACATAGCATCAATCATGCATGCATTATGGTATCTGTTTCCTACTGAGATTCTCTCGAATCTCACCCTCCCCTACCAACAATTTAGACAGGAGAAGACAGAAGATATGCTGAGAACAATGCAGAGAACCATATGAGGGGATTGCATTGGTGGAACGAAGATGAAAAGATGTCTCTGTTTTACTGAGATGGGTTTAGATACCCTAATAGCCTTGTGTGGCTACATTATTTGAATTTATCAGGTACGAACCCCTCGGGGGGAAATTATGTAATTATGTACATATTATCAGTATATTCATGCTAATCCTGTGTTGCCTACCGAACCGCATATCATTTTCCGCGAATACTCTGGTAAATGTGAAATTAAGATATGGGCGTGACATTGTGCTCATTCTCACCGTGGTTCAAAAGGACCTGAATGAGTCCAGCCATGGCTGATTTTTCAAGAAACTGCTAAGAGAGTGGGTTGGCTATGGAAATGTTTCAGAGAAGAGGAAAGCTTGTGGTGAATGGATGTTAGACTATAGAGCTCTATTTAAAGGCGCTAAATATTGGATTTTGGATTTTTTTTTAAATAAAATAAAATTAAGGAAATTGAGGTGTGATTAGAGTGGAGTGGTGTGTAGTGGCCGAGAAGTTGACGTCATGCGTATGACGCGAAAGACGAAACCCGCCACTTTGATTCACGTGCTTAAATATTTAAATTAAGTAACTTTCAACTTTTTGTACTCCTGTAGGGTTCTGTTCACATTTTCACTGGTCCTGGATATTCAATATTAGAGGGGTTTTGTCTGCATTGTTTTGATGATAGATATCATGCCGATTTAAAGTTTGAAATACAAAATAATAAAATTTAATTTAAATAGAAATAATTGTGTCAACATTAGTATGGTCTTGAACGTTTTAAAAATATATTACATGTTAAAGTAACTTGCACTATATAATTCTTGTTCGCAATGTAAAACATAAACATTCAAATCAAAGGGTCGAGCAACCTTATCGTGTGGTATATTTGTTTAAGAAAATTACTGCGAAGGATACTATCAGAAGTCTATCCATCAAATTTTATTTCCCTTAATAATTTTTCAAGTTTCCAGTGTTGGCTTAAAGTAACTTTGTTGCAGCTGCATTGGTTATACCCAGCTTTTACAGTCTATTATCATCATGCTCATTAATGTCATTTGGAGGTTTTTGCATAAGCGATTCAGCTTTCTTCTCTAGCTCAATGAAAGATTACTGCCGAATGGAGAAGATTACTCAGGTTTTAACAATGTCCTTTATCAGGACATTGTCTCTTTCTTAAATGATTTTGTTTTATCTGATACTAAAGTAGTTCCCTTCATAGAACCTATGTTTTTTTTCAACAGTTTACAGTCTTCTCCTTTTCTTTCCTTGTATGTATAAACTGCAGATACTAACTGCTGTATCTTTTTCTTTACTAATGTATTTTGATCCTTTATCAAATAAAGAATAAGAAAGAAGCTTGTATGCTTTCCCACTCTAGTGCCTTTTAATTTAAATGAGTTGCCATGCAGTACTCTGCGATTTAAATTAAAAAAAGAAAAATACATTATCACTCTGCCTTAGTTTGAATTTGAGTAGTTTAGTTGGTTTCCCCAGAAACGAGTCCTCGGAGTAGTGAGGGTTTTGAAAGGGTTAGTTCTCAACGCCAATTGCAGAGAAATTTGAAGCTTTGAGGAACGAAAGAAATGTGTGGATTCATAGAAGGTTGTCAAGGTAAAGTATTAACCGTTATATATATGACTAATTCTGTAGTAGTAATTCTTACATAACTTTGTCTGCATAGATGTATCAAACAAATCAATGTATAGATTGAGTACAAAATAACTGCGTAATAGAAAAATGAGGCTTTGGGTTGTTTTATTTTATTTTAGACCTGAGTCCTATTTTTTCCTATTTTATTTCTTGACAAAATAGTATGATGATAAATATATGTGTGTACGATAACAACAATGGACCACAACGAGGTTTCATTTAATTTAATTATGTATTTATTTATTTGTCTATGAAAATTATGGGAGTGAGCATCTAATAAATAAAATCAGAGGTGTATGCGTTAAAAAATATACAAAAATTTTAAAAATGTGCTATATATATTTTTATATATAATAATACGTACGAATACCAGTTTGTGTAAACATGATAAACTAATAAAATTACGCGGAGGGGTGTGTGTGAGAGAGAGAAATCAGTTAATTTAATGGATTGATTGGGCTCACCGCCTCACTCTGCCACGGATTTAAGAACCTCAAGAGAGGACATGGGTCCAACTTCAGGATGCTTAGGATTCTCTATAGCTGTCCACATGTTGTGTGTCAGTGTGTGTGTGTGTTAATGCTGATTAATAACATGCAAGTGTCGTGGGAAAAAGCAAGCAAATATTAAATGAGGGGAACACTCCGCCATTTAATATAAGATATTTTAATTAATTTATAAACATCAAGAAATAATAGTTAATCTATTAAATATACCTTAAATTATTTTTTTTTTCAACTTTACCCATATTAAATTAAATTTTAAATGAGAGGAACAAACAAAAAATCATATTTAAGCATTAATTATATAAGCAAGATTGAAAAATAAACATTAATTACTCTCAAGTGACTTATATTATAAATCAAGATATTCTTATAAAAATGACTTATATCGTAAGTCAAAGCATAATTAAAAACTCTTACATATATTCGAGCTAAGTTAAATTGTGGAGAAAGTTAAATTCTTCATGTGGCAACTGTTCCAAGAAAGAGTTCCTACGAACTCTATTCGAGCTAAGAGGGATGTGAGGATAAACACTGAGTGCCCTTTCGAGTGTAATTGTGAGGAAACATCAATTCATGCATTGAGAGATTGCGATTTTGCAAATTCTGTTTGGCTTTCTTGCATTAACCCAATTTATTACTCTGCTTTTTTTCGGGAAATTTACAGGTGTGGATCAATTGAAATATGCAGCACTCGGCGGGAAATCGAAGAATGTCCAAATGGCCCTGGCTTAGGGTTTTTGGTTCAATATGCTGGCTCATTTGGAAAAACAGATGTAAAAGAGCTTTTGAATGGACTAGCGACCTTACACAACAACTTCTCCACCGAGGTCTACATTTTCTTCATAAAGGCATAGAAGATGGACGATTCAGACACAAGATTCTCAGAGTGCCAGAGAGAGACACGGCAAGATGGAATGCTCCGCCGACGGGTTTTGCTCGAATTGATGTGGATGCTGCGGTCGACCACAACAGAAACTCTGCTGTTGGAGGAGTGATTCGTGATAGCTCTGGAGCTTGGATTTGCGGTTTCCAACAGAACTTAGGTTTCTCTTTTGGTTCGACAGCTTCAGAGGTTCAAGCAATCAAAACAGGCCTCCAGATTTGCCAAACCATGAATCTCAAAAAGTTAAAGTTGCACACCGATTCAACGGAAGCCATTCGATTGTTACTCCAGTCAGGTGGCCAATACCATCCCCTCCAGAACGAGTTAGAGGAAGCAAGACACCTAATATACAGGGACTGGGACTTAGAGATTACTCATAGTCACCGAGAAGCCATTATGTGTGCGGATATCTTGGCGAAGAAGGCCCTCCTTTCGACAAATGATTTGTCTCTCTTGGATCAACCGCCTGATTTTTGTTCGATCCAAATGTTAGCTGACCTCAGCTAACACTTTTTGGGTCTACCTAGTATTTTTCTATACTTAGTTCCTATGTAATGGCCTGTAATGGCCTCAAGAGTTTTCTCTCTTGTCACTTCAATTCAAAAAAAAAAAAAAAAAAAACTCTTACATATAACTCACTCCCAACAGTTTTGACAAAATTAAAACAAAGAAAAATCTCAAATCTGACTAACAACATTTCTTTATTTTGTGTTGGATGCCAGTTTATTAATGGTATTCAATTTTCCCCTTTAAGAAAAGTTTGCAAGTTTACCGTACAAGTCAAGATTTACATGGGTTTTTCGATTTAAAGGATATTTTAATATCAATACAAGCCCTATACTTATGTTACGAGAATTTTGTATCAATGGATTAGCATAAGTGCAGGCTTTTCTAAGAACATGATTACAAGAAAGTTGTCGGCTGCACATAACAAATCCTCTCATATCTCTCGTGAGGGTCTTGGAGTTTGAAAACGTGGTTCAGAGCCTCCATAGGATTAATAAGAATAATAACATGGTAGTCATGTGTTGTTCTTATAAATTCATTCTTAACTAATTCTTGCTCTCTAAAAAATGGTTAAGTCATTAAATTGATAAGAATAAATTGCTGAGCTCAGACTCTGAGACCTCTATTTAAGTTGTTTTAACTCTTTGTTGGTCAAACCAAGTGTTTGGTGGTTAAGGATAGAGTGGTATTAATTTGTCCCGCAAGTTCAAGGATAGCATTTGGGAGATGTCAATGTATTTTTGCACAAGATTTGCAAGATTTGTGGGTTTTTTTTATAAGACTCATATTACTTTTGTCTTTATATTTAATGTTTTTTTTTTTAATTTGTCACGCTCTCTTTCATCATTCTTCTCCTTAATATTCTCTTTCTTCCTTTTCCTTATTTATTATTTCTCTTACTTGTTCCTTTAATAAATAAGGATATATTGAAAGAAGAAAGTAAATGTCTCACATATTTATTGTTTTTAATTATTTTTAACTAATTTGATAAGTGTAAAGTAGATATCTTATTCTTATAATTAAAACCGGATAGGGTGTGTATTTATCAATGTGATTAAAACCGAATTGGATTGGTCGGTTCGACCACGGGAACTGTTGAACCGTCCATCTAACTAGTACGGTCAGACCAGTTTAATATTTATTAAGATGTTCTTGTTTGGAAAAATCCATATCTAATTCTACATATTTCTAAAAATTACAAATTAGAACTTTATGGAAAATTTGAGATATCTACTTTCTAATACAAAAAGTATCACTCAAAAATATTATTATTTGATGTTAAAAAATTATCAAATTTTAAAACTATTCTAAAAAATATTATAGTTTAAGTTTACTTCTTTACCAATTTGGTCCTGGTTTCACTCTGATATGACCCACTAATTTTTAGCCCAATAACCTGACCAGTTCAGTAACCACCAGTTGAGGTTTAATTACCTTGATATTCACGCCAAACAATGGACCACAGAACGCGGTTTTACTTGTTACCACGTGGATGCTCTCTCGGGATATGATTTAAGACCATGGGTGTGAATTCCCGTTTTTACGGGCAATACGGCCCCAAGTAATTAAATTTGGCCGTTTGTATTTCAAATTTTCACACGAGTAGTCGGCGGGCTCTGTGTTGGAAGTTGAATAGTTGATGGAAGGGTATATTGACTATATTCATTAATTAAAAAACCACATAAGTAATGTGCGTGGAAATATATGCAAATGAGGTGGGTTTTTTTTTTTTAATGTTTAGTTCATCTTTTTTTAATTACATCACGGGTAGAATAAGCTACTTGTTAAATAAACTCTTCACTATGTGCTCGTTTGGAATAACTTATTTTTAGGTAATAAGTGCTTATAATTCGTGATTCACGGTATACGAGGTAAGTATGTGAGAGGGGTTTTTTCTATTAAGTCACTGATTACATAAGTCGAGATAAAACTTCTCTCACATACTTACCTTGTATACTGTAAATCACGATTTATAAGCACTTATTGTCCAAAAATAAATCGTTCATCCAAACATAAATCATATTACAAAAACTGACTTTTCTATTAAGTCATTTTTAATAAGTCAGAATTATAATAAGTCATTTTTCCTACCGCTATCTCAAACATACACATTGTCTTCTATCTTAAACATAAACATAAGAGCTCATTTAAAAATGAATTCTAATCCTAAATATAAGACTTTTAAATCTTTTGTATTTATATTTTTTAAAAAATTAATTTACTTAACTTATAGATTCATATATAATAATATCATACTCAAACATTTCATAGAGATCCTATATCACACGTTACTATTAAATAATCTATTTATCTTATTTAACTTTTTTAAATTAGTCAAACTGATTTTTATATTAAAGATAAGAGGTAATACTAAAAATTATGTGATATTAAAAGGGTATAATTTGTCGGGACCATGGTGGGAGAAAAACCTATTCTTTTCATATCGCTTATTGTTGTCGTGATTTTCTGATGTGACCTAAAGCTTATTATTTGCCTTTGTATTTTTTTAAAAGAATAAAAGTTTTTTTAGAAAAAAAAAAACATCAATTAAACTTTAAAATCCTAAATTAGTTTTATTGACAATAAAAATAATAAAATTGATAAAACAAATATAATAATTGATAACTCAGATTTTTAAAAAATCATTTATTTAAAATTTTGAAATTAAAATAGTACTGTTTTTGTCTTTTTATCTTTTTTTTTTTTTTTTTTTGTAATGAGAAAATCGAAAAATCGTGAAACACGGGGGTAGTATTTCAAATTTTCACACGAGTATTCAGCGGGCTGTGTGTTGGAAGTTTATGGAGGAGTGTATTGACTATATTCGTTAATTAAATGCCACAAAAGTAATGTGCGTGGATACATTCATACATATTCACACACACATTGTCTTCTATCTTAAATATAAGAGTAAAATACTCTAATCCCCTTCTATTTTATCTTAATTACACAGACCTCCCATCTATTTTAGAAATCCATATAAACCTCCCTTAAAACTAAAATATATATTACACAAACCTTCCTTATAGTTTGAGATTCTATTTCCATCCACCCAAACTATTAGTTAACCGTTAAGTTTGACTTTTAAACTTTTTTTAACCAAAATGCCCTTCTTCAATATTAGAATTATTTATATATATATAGGGGTTAATAAAAATTTATACAACCATAAATTTATTCTATTAGATTCTCTAAATTTCTAATTTGTTAAAAAATTTATTAATTTTGATATTATAAATTAAATTTGACTTAAAATATATATTAAACACATATTTTTATCAAATATAAGAAACTATATAAGTATGAGATTGTATGTGTCATTTAAATTTATAATTTAATATTTTTTCCACAAATATTTATTTTTTATTTTTTTGGATTACAAAGACAAGAGAGAATACTCTTGAGATTACAACGGACCGAAATAACGGACCTACATGCTGAAAGCGAAAAAGCCAAAAGGACCAAATGTTAGCTGAGGTCAACTAACATTTGGAGCGAACAAAAATCTGGTGGATGATCCAGAAGTGACAGATCATTGTTCGAATCCAAACCCGCTTTTGCTAAGGCATCAGTGCATTTGAGACCTTCCCGATGACAGTGATAGATTTCTAGGTCCCAATCCCTATAGATTAGGTGTCTTACTTCTTCTATATCATTCTGGAGCGGATGATATTGACCGCCTGACTGATATAGCAGCTGGATTGCTTCGGTTGAGTCAGTATGCAGCTTGATCTTTCTGAGATTCATGTTTTTACAGATCTGGAGACCTATTTTAATTGCTTGAATCTCGGAAGCTGTCGAGTCAAAAGTGAAACCAATGTTCTGTTGGAAACCGCAAAGCCAAGAACCTGAGCTATCCCGGATCACTCCTCCAACTGCAGAGTTTCTGTGTTCGTCTACTACAGCATCCACATCGACCCGAACAAAATCCGCCGGAAGAGTATTCCATCTTACCGCGTCTCTATCTGGGACTCTGAATATCTTGTGTTTGAGCCGTCCCTCTTCTATGCCTTCGTGAAGAAAATGCAGACCTCTGTGAATGATTTGCTGCGGAAGTTCGCTAGTTCGTTCAAAAGCTCTTCTGCATCTGTTCTTCCAAATTAGCCAACACATTGATCCGAATACCCTAAGCCAGGGCCACTGGGACATCTTACTAATCGCCGGTGAGTGCTTCATATTCCAATTGATCCACACCTACAAATTTTCAGAAAAAAATGCAGAGTAATAAATGGGGTTAATACAAGAAAGCCATACAGATCTGGCAGACTCACAATCTCTCAAAGTATGAATTGATGTTTCCTCACAATGACACTCGAATGGGCACTCGGTGTTTATCCTCACATCCCTCTTAGCACGAATAGAATTTGTAGGGATTCTTTCTTGGAACAATTGCCACATAAAGAATTTAACTTTCTCAGGAATAGGCCATCTCCAGATACGTTGCCAGAATGTATCAGGGTGTTCCTCAAACGACGAGTAGATCATGGAATAAGCATATTTGACGCTGAAATTTCCATCAGAGGATTTCCTCCACCAGAATGTGTCATCACCTGATTGGGAAGGAGGGGAGACTTTCTTGATCCTTTCAATCACCCACCATGGCAGAAACATACCCCATCTTTGAAGGTCCCATTCCCCGTTTGTATCGACGAAATGATTAACCACTTCCTCAGGATTAATCAAGTTTTGGTTCCGGTCCACATAGTATATAAGCGGCTGATCCAGGTTTGTCCACAGATCCCACCAAGCATTTGTTGACTGCCCGCTACAAAGCTTTCTACCCACTGCTGTCCTGAATGATTCCCAAACAGAAGTAATTGCGTTCCAGATAGCCGATTGATTTCGTCTCTTCTCCACTCTTGGGAACTGACCATCTCCACAATCGTATTTCGATCTGAGAATTTTTACCTAAAGAGCATCTGGTCTAGTGATGAGGCTCCAGCAAAGCTTCATGATGAGAGCTTTGTTTTGGCTGGACAGATCTTTGATGCCAAGTCCACCATCCTTTTTATCCTTTTTGATTTTTTCCCAAGCAATTAGATGCATCTTCTTACTTTCCGGCCCCTGATTCCAGAAGAAATTTCTATTCAATCTTTCAAGATCTTGCAGAACCTCTTTTGGAAGAAGAGTGGTTTGCATCTGGTAAGACGGAAGAGTGGAGAGAATAGAGTTAATCAGAACGGTTCTTCCGGCCATATTCAAGAAATTTCCTTTCCAGGTAGACAGTCTCTTTTGAACTTTGGAGACAAGAGGAGCGTATGTCAGTCTGGTGATTCTTTTGTGATGGAGAGGAACACCGAGGTACTTTCCCAGGTCTCCTGAGATACTTATTCCTGTGGTTTGGGCAAGCTGCAATGCTCTTTGAAACTGGACATTTCTGGAGGCTAATAATTTAGATTTGGAAAGGTTGATTTTATGCCCCAAGACTCTACAGAAATAAGCCATCACATCTCTAATGATCTCCATCTGATTCAAGGAAGCCTCGCAGAATAGGAGGAGATCATCAGTGAAGAAAAGGTGGGAAAGCTTCAGCCCCGCATTGCAAAGCCTTAAGGGCTTCCAACGACCTTCCGTCACTTCACGGTTTATCAATTGGCTTAGCCTTTCCATGCATATGATAAATAGGTAGGGACTTAGGGGATCTCCTTGTCGCACACCTCTTGTTGGCTGAAAATTGGTTTGAGAGGGACCCGTTCCAAATCACTCTCATGGTTGAAGATGTGACACACCTCATCAACAATCTCACAAAATGATCACTAATACCCAGACTGTGGAGATTGAAAGATAGAAAATTTCAGTCTAATCTGTCGAAAGCTTTCTCCATATCCACCTTAATAGCAACATATCCCTTCTTCTTTCTGGTCGTTCTCATTGTGTGGATTGCTTCTTGAGCCAGGATTATCTTATCGCAGCTTTGTCTACCCCTTATGAAACTACACTGAGTAGGATGAATCAAATAATCTAAAATAGTCCTCATCCTGTTCGCAAGCACTTTGCTGAGAATCTTGTAGCTCACATTACAAAGGGATATGGGTCGAAATTCCTTAAGCGAGATAGGGTTATCTACCTTAGGAATCAAGGTGATGTGGGTCTGGTTAATTTCATTGACCAAGTCAGGATTTCTGAATATGGAGAAGATAATATCACAGATCTTCAGACCCACAACCCCCCACTGGGACTGGAAGAAATGGGGTTGTAACCCGTCAGGGCCAGGCGCTTTGAAAGCATCCATTTCAAAAGCAGCATTTTTTATCTCAACCTCCGACACATCCTTTTGGATGCAAGAAATCTGAGAATCATTCAGAGGTAGGAAATTTTCCGGCCAATCAGATACATTCGGCACATCTTGATCAGTAAAGTAGAGCTCTTGAAAATAATTTAGGGCTGACTGCTTAAGATCATCCTGATTGGTAATCCATTCACCCTGAGCATTTTAAAGAGCTTATATTTTCCTTCTCTTTCTTCTGATCACAGTAAAATAGTGGAAGAAGTTGGTATTCTTATCTCCATACTTTAGCCATTTGCACCTAGACTTTTGATACCAGAGGAGTTCTTCTTGACTAACTACTTTGGAATACTCTTTCCAAAGTTTCGCTTCTAGCTTTAAAAGCCCAGCATGAGGCCGGATGGTGATTGCACGATCAACGCCCTCCAATCGCTTAATCAGGGTCCTCTTCTTTTTGGGGAGACTGCCTACTTCATTCCTGTTCCACAAGGAGGCTTTATTTTGAAATTCGTTGCAGCCAGTTAACCAGTCATTGCTTTGCCATGCAGAGCTAACTAAATCAGGGAAGCCCTTTTCAAGGCACCAAGCAGCTTGATACCTAAAATGATTTGAGTAGGGATCAGTTTGCGCACTTCCAGAGGTGATCACCAAGACTCTGTGATCGGATTTGTAACGTAAATGGTGGAATATTTTGTGATTCAGGTGACCCAATTCCCATGCTAAGTTACAAAAAGCCCAGTCCAGCCTTTCCTTCACATCATTTCTAGTCCAAGTGAATTTATCCCCAACCACAGGTAGATCCAGAAAATCACAATCATGAACACAGTTTTGAAAAGGAGCTAAGGATCTATCAGGAGCGATTGCGCCCCCGATCTTATCGGAATGGTTTAAGTATGAGTTGAAATCGCCTAAGACGAGCCAAGCCTCATTAACTTTTCCAGCCAAGTTTCGGAGATCGGACCACAACTCCTGCCTATAGCTCCATCTGGGATCCCCATAGACAAAAGTAACACAAAAACACTCTCTGGTATTTATGTCAGTCAGACGACAATGGAGAAGCTGGGCAGTAGAGAAAAGATATTCTACAGAAACCTCAATGTCATGCCAAAGTATCCATATACCTCCAGCATAGCCCGTGGCTTCAACCCTCATCCAATTGTTAAATCCTAGCTTACGCACCACTAAATCGGCTTTATGACCACTAACTCTGGTTTCCAAAAGACACATGACTGAGATATTATGCTTGGAAACAATATCTCGAAGGACATGTGGAAAAGTTTTGCTACAAGCACCTCTACAATTCCAACTTGATATAATCATGATAAAAGAAAAAAAATTTTTGCCTCAAGGAAAAATGGAGTTACTTATCTAGAGGTATACGCTTTGAAATTGATCTACTTCTGTTCTTGACTTCCCTTAAATTCTTGCTTGGCTTCCCTTGTTCAATATTCCTTGCCAAATGATCTTAGGATTCCATTTTTGACGTTGGAGGTGCCATTTCCAGAGGTGGTTTCAGCATCTGAGCTTTATTCAATTCAACTTGATTCTTTTCGCTCTCATGAACCAGCGATTGATTGCAGTCTGAGTCATTTGGTGTGGAGGAGGATATGGCAGAAATGACAGAATGATCTCCTGTCAGCGTCTCAAGCTCTTGTTCTCCACCAACTGATTTCACTATGGTGGCTTGATTTTTTGAGATCGGATTTTAGGTAGCTGTTTCTTTATCCAATACTTCATGCTGAATAGACATGCGCTGATCCGCAGAAACTCCTGGCTGGACACTCTCTTCGTTATTGAGTGAGGATAAGGAGCCCACCACAATAAGATGTTTACGGGCTCCCACTTTCACTTGAGATGCTTCATTTGGATATTGGGCCGGAGTCTGGTTTTCAATGGCTTTCGAATGGCCTTAGTTTTGGGCCTCCATGTCATTCGGCCCTCTTGGAAGGACTTTCGACAATACTGATTTCAGCCCACCATTCCCTTGCTCTTAACTTGATAAATATGCTTCAATGGGCGTGTAATCAGACTGCTTTTTTACTGACCTTTTGATGTCCCCTCACGTTGACCTTCGCCTTTATCTCCTGCGAACAAATTCCTTCCTAATACCGCAGCTTCTGGGCGTTCAAATACATTGAACCTTGCAGCTTCAATTTCTTCATGCGCGCTTTCATAGTCCAAGTCAGCGAGTTTTTGAAATCTTGATGATTGATATCTTCTCCCCATGACCCTTGCAGACATCGACCCATGCCTTCCTCCTGCAGCGCCGTCACCGTGATTTCCATTCCTTGGAACTCGAGCTTTCCTCTGACCTCCCACCAGCATCCAAGGACTGAAAGCCTCCTCTGCTTTTGATGAATCATTCTCCGGCAGCAACGGCTGGGCTTCCTTGCCGGGAAGCGATGTTGGTTGCTATGATTTTAGACCTTCCTTTTCTGCTTCCTTCTTTGCACATGCGTCTTTCTTATGCCCGTACCTCCCACAAGTGAAACAAATCAGATCCAGCCCCTCATATTCGACGTTGAAGACGTTGGATGCTAAAATGACTCTTGGGACAAGGCGTTTCTGGAGATCAAGCTCGACACAGATTCTTGCATACCTTCCCCTCGACACGGTGCCAGAAGATTTATCCCGACAATTTAGGGTATGCAAATCTACTTTTAAGGTCTTTCCAATCATGTCCCCTAATCTGGAAATGAATTTCTGAGAGTAATAGATTAAAGGAATGTTTGGAATTCTCACCCAAGTAGCAATTTTGCCCAGTTGGTTTTGCAGAGGATCAAAATATGGGGACCACTTCTGGACTAGAACCACATGATGTGCGATAACCCATGGCCCTTCCAAGATAATGCGCTTGTAGTGAGCTTCCCAGTTTTCTGGATTTGTGAACCTGACAACATAGTAGTTGTTTGGGAGATCCACCAATTCAAATTCATTGAATCTCCATACCTTACCAAGCATCTCTTTTAGCTTGGGTAAATAGAAGCGAGCGCTTAGCACTGTGATTACTAGAGATTTATTCCAGGGCTGGCATGCTTCATTGAACTCCTCATCTGTAATGTCCATTGTAGGATAGACAGACATAAGTTTTTTGATCTCTTCTGATGGCTCTGGAATCTTCCATGTTTGGTTATGCAGGTTTGTTGTTATTTGATCCTCGCTGGAGATGGAAGCACCGTGAGCCAAACCATTGAACTCCAATCTGTTAAAACCCATCAATGAGTCTTTGTATGAAGAGTTTTTCAAATGCTTATTTGATTCATGAAGACTCCCCTGTTTGCCATTTTGCACTTCGGTTACAGGGTCTTTTGATGCCACTTGCAAGTCTTTCCCTTGTCCCTCTTCGATCCTAATCACTGCTAGATTATCTGGTGTAGTGCATGAAATAAGCTTGTTCAATGAGCCTACTGACGTTGTTTGAGAATCCGGAGATATATCCGGTGGTATCTTCAGAGAAAAAACGTCATCCATTGAAGAAAATTTCTGGTGGCACGAGTTCCAAGAGAGAGCGTTTTCCTAATACATGGGGGAATATTTTATTGAGACATTTCCACAAATATTTATAAACACATTTGATTAAGCATATTTTTATTTAAAATCTTGCTTGAATATTCAACGTTTGTGATATTTACATTAACCAATGCTAAAATCATCAAACAGATAACTACTTGTAAATATAAAAATAGAAATTAAGGAATAGATAAAAAAAACTCTTAAATTCTTTAAAACAGCTTTAGTCAAAATGTGAAAAAAAAAATTAAATTTAATTAAAAAAATATATTTTTGGAATCTTTTTAGAATATTCTTAACAGAGTTAACTGTTTGGACTTAAGTATATGTTTTCAAAATAGAGGGGAGGTCTGTATAATTAAGGCAAAACTGGAGGGTGGTCAGAGTATTTTACTCTAAACATAAACATAAGAGGTAATTTAAAGGGAAAATCCCTAAAAAATATCATGAAAATAGATCATCTTAAATTAGTGCGCCGAAATTGCAAAATTCTGGTTCAGTGCTGTGTCAATACGGACGTCAGATCTATGTCGGCGAAAAGACGAATTTGCCCTTCAACCCTCCCTCTCCCCACTTCAAAATAACAACACAAGACTCATCATTAACAATTCTGGATTCTAGATTAACAATTCCAATTTCTTCTTTGACAATTAATAACTCCGCTTTATACTTTCACAATGACAACACCGGTCTTGTTATTAACAACACCGTATTCTACATTAACAACTCCCCTTTCTTGTTTCACAACTTCATAATTTAAGTTTCAGGGCTAATAACAATACATCTTTCTTTATTAACAACATCGTATTTTATATTAACAATCCCATATTTTGAGAAACGAAGATGTGAAAGAATAAAGCAGAGTTGTTAATGTAGGATGAGATGTTGTTAATCAAGACAGAGGTGTTGTTATTCTGAAGTGAAGAGAGGGATGGCTGAAGGGTAAATTCTTCTTTTTGTTGACACAGATCTGACGTCCATACTGATGTAACACTGAACCAAGATTTTACAATCTTGGCGCACTGATTTGAGATTTATCTATTTTCATGATATTTTTTTAGAGATTTTCCCTAATTTAAAGTTGAATTTTAATGCTAAATATAAGACTTTTTAATCTTTTATATTTATATATTTTTTAAAATTAATTTATTTGACTTATAGATTCATATATAATACTATAATACTCAAACATTTCATAGAGATCTTATATCACTTGCTACAATTAAATAATCTATTTATCTTATTTAACTTTTTCAAATTAGTTAAATTGACTTTTATATTAAAGATAAAAAATAATACTAAAAATTATGTAGTATTAAAAGGATATAATTTGTCGGGACCATGGTGGGAAAAAAACCTATTCTTTTCGTATCGCTGTTTGTGGTCGTGATTTCCTGATGTGACCTCAAGCTTATTAGTTGCCTTTGTAATTTTTTAAAAGAATAAAAGATTTTTCCTTAAAAAAAAATAAAAAAAATACCATTTAATCTTTAAAATCTCAAATTGATTTTATTGATAATAAGAAAAAGGAGATTAAAAAAATATATAATAATTGATAACTCATATTTTTTAAAAAATTATTTTATTTAAAATTTTGAATTTGAAATAGTACTTTGTTTTAATCTTTTTCCCTATTTTATTTTTGTGTAAAGAGAAAAACGGAAAACGTGAAACACGTGGAGGTGTCAGGATTCTACAGGAAAGAGGCGAAGTGAAGCGCTATAATGTCTCGCATGTCCTTTGGAGATAAGATCCTCCTGTATGGCACTAGTAGTGCATTTCCGGCATATGTTAACTTTTTATCTTCACTCATATTTAATATATATTATATTTCAACAAAAATATATTCAGTTTTAATAATATTTTAATAATAAATGAAGAAAAAAAATGCATACTTAAATAAAAAATTTAATGAAATGTCTTATAAATGGAACCATAAAATTTTCTCTCTCTCTACTTTATAAACCTTATAAATAAAATCAAAGAAGAGTATGAAATTTAGAGAAATACTCACATACTTTAAGAGTATCACCTTATCTATACTCTGACTAATTAAAATATAATAATTCATCTTATTTTAATCCTACATGGCAAATGAATCATTTGGAGAAATTAAAATTTTATAATTTTTAAAAAATAATAACTCATGTGAGGGAATTACGTCTTTTATTTTTTTAAATTATGAAATTTATGTTTTTCAAAATTATAAAATTTAAATTTCTTTAAACGACTCATCTATCATATAAAATAAAAATAAAATAAAATATTATATTTTAATTAATTAGAATATAAATGAAATCACATGTGAAAAGTACAAAAGTATTTCTAAAGTTTAACAAGTGAACGGACGGTTTCCACCTTGGACTCCATTTTTTCTGGAGATCGGATATTCACGTGATCCATGCATACCCTATCCATATCTTTACTTCTCTTGTTCATATCCATTTGTTTACAATTCGCATCCACGTGGCTTCAATGCCAAACATTTTATAACCTCTGTTTAATCTCAAGTTTTTGCTCCCCACATGATTCCACCCCCAACGCTTTGAATAAAGTAACGTTAAAGAAGCAGTTTTGTTCAATTTGCATGAGCTGGCATGACACGCTATTAATGCCTACTTAATTATTAATGTCTGTACTTACTGTAATTAATAATGTTACTCCTTAATTACGCAATTACGCACGTTTCCATTTTCACTTTTCTAATGGAGCTGTTGGCCAACAAATGCGGAGATTCCCGCTGGTAAATCCCTCAACCCCTGCACGTGGCAGCGTTTATCACTCCGATTCAATAACAAACAGCCACGCCAAAATCTTTTTCTTTTACCCAGAAAAAGTACATATTAAATTATATTTTATAATTAAATTATGGAAAAATTCGAGAAAAATACTCTGAAATATATAAAAGGATAAATCAGAGGGAAAATTCCAAAAAACTATATTAGAAAATGGAAGACATTTCAGTACAACGAAAATGGGAAAGTACAATTCAGGCGGGTATCAGATTTTCAGAGGAATCTATCATTTTGAAATCTCGGCCAAATTACGAAAATGCCCTTCAGCCCTCAGTCGAAATAACAACATGGGAGTTGTTAATGGCGAGATAGGTATTGTTATTAGCCCTGAAACTTGTTAATTGTGAAAGAAGAAATTGGAGTTGTTAATGTGAAATCCGAAGTTATTAATGGTGAGATAAGTGTCACTACTACAAAAAGGGTAAAAGGTGGCGCACATTTTGTGACCCTTCTTTAAATAAGTGTCACAACTTCCCTTTTTTTTTTGTTTTTTACCTCTATAATTTTTTTTTATTTTATTTTGGGTACCAGCTGTGGCGCCTAATAGGTTAGGTACCACAATTGATGAGGCCTAATAGGCAAGCGCCACACTTGGCGCCACGCAAGCATTAGGCGCCACACCAGGCGCCACAGCTGCAACAAAGATCATGTGTGGCGCCTAAATAATTAGGCGCCACACATGATATATTATATATCCGCTGTGGCGCCTAATGCTGATGAGAGGCAATGTGTGGCGCCTAAATAGTTAGGCGCCACACTTGCCCATTTTTTTTAAAAAAAAAAGGAAAAATTTCAAATGGATAGTGTATATCTCTTAATTATTTCATTTCCCGCGTAGTGGTCCCGTGTCCGCCCCTCATTCCTTCTCTTTTTGACTACTACTCTACTTTAATTATTCAACTACACTCTCCTCCATTAAACTACTTTTACTTTCTCATCTTCTTAGTGGATCCGTTGGCCCCCTCCCTCCATTTCCTATCATCTTCACACTAAAAAACACACCCACACGCTCACTCGTCACTCAAGCTAGCGTCACCAACGTGGTCCCCCACTCCCTGCGCTGGTCAATTAATAGATTTGTAAGAAGAAGACTGTTTCATTCTAGCTTGCTTTGTTTAAATTTTTTTTTAGTCAAGATGAACCGTAATATAACATTTGCCTTTTTGTTCCTAATTTAATAGGAAAGAGTGAAAACCTAGCTTGTTTCATTTGCCTTTTTGCTTTGTTTAAATTTTTTTGCCGACAAGCTTGCGTTTTTTAGTAATCTTTTAATTTACTTAATTAGTTGTTGATGTATTGTGTTCACAGATCAAGTTCTTGTATTGTGATATTTTTTATGTTAGCTTTGGAGAGTATTAATGTAAGAACATTATTGTTAGGGAACTTGAATTTTAAATGTGAAAATTATATATATATATATATATATATATATATATAATAGGTTGAAATATAAAATAGAAAGATTGACAATTTGTGGAGATGATAAACATGAAAGCCACTCATTTTATATAAAGCTTCACAATCAGGAAGCATAAAAAAGGGCCACAGGAAAAAGAAGAAGAAGAAGAAAGAAAGAAAGAAAGAAAAAAGAAAAAAAAGGACCCTCCTGTGGCGCTTGTTTGAGGAAGTGCCACATGAAGGGGGTCTCCTGTGGCGCTTGCTGATGTAAGCGCCACAGTAGGACCCCCCTTCTGTGGCGCTTGCGTCAGGCCCCCCTCCTGTGGCACTTCCTCAAACAAACGCCACAGGAGGGTATTTTTTTAAAAAAATTTTAAAATGTTGTAGCGCTTCTAAGCGCCACAGCTTTTTTTAGTGGCGTCCAAATATGTAGCACTTCTCTAGCGCCACAGTTAATGCAATTATAGCCGCCACAGCTTTACTTTTTTGTAGTAGTGTGTTGTTATTTGCCCTAAAACTTGTTTAGTGTGAAAGAAGAAATTGAAGTTGTTAATATCGAATCCAAAGTTGTTAATGGCGAGATAGATGTTGTTATTGGCCCTGAAACTAGTTTAGTGTGAAAGAAGAAATTGGAGTTGTTAATGTCGAATCCGGAGATGTTAATTAAGAGATAGGTGTTGTTATTGGCCTGAAACTTTTTGATTGTCAAAAAAGAATTGAAGTTGTTAATGGCGAATCTGGAGTTGTCAATTATGATGATCATGTTGTTATTCTGAAGTGGGGAATGAAGCGGTGAAGGGCATTTTTGTAATTTGGCCGAGATTTTAAAATGATAGATTCCTCTGAAAATCTAACACCCATCTGAATTGTCCTTTCCCATTTTCGTTATACTAAAATGTCCTTTTCCATTTTCTAATGTAGTTTTTTGGAATTTTCCCTAAATCAGAGCTTCAAATTAGCCAAATCTCAAGTCAGTATGGTGGAGGAATCTAAATTATGAAATCTCGGCGAAAAGACGCCCCTGCCCTTTAACTCTCTCTCTCTCTCTCTCTCTCTCAGCTTAAAATAACAACATCTGTCTTTTTATTAACAACATCGTATTCTACGTTAACAACTTCACTTTTTTCTTTCACAATAACAACACCAGTCTCTTTATTAATAACACTGTATTTTACATTAACAACTCAACTTTCTTATTTCATAATAATAACATCGGTCTCTATATTAACAACACCATATTTTATATTAATAACTCAACGTTCTTGTTTCACTACTTCGTATCTCAAAAGCCAACATATTCCAGGGATAAGTTTGAAATTCACAAGTTTCAGGGGCCAATAACAACACTCGTCTCTATATCTGTTGTAAATATTGTGTGTGAGTGTATCAAAGAAAGAAATCTCATATAACTCAACTTTAGGAACGTCATAGTATACAATTAAATATGAGATTGAGTTAGTAAAAATCCTTATAAGAGGAGTCTTTGAACTGATCATTAGAAATGACCGTTGGAATTTTAATTGATCAGTTTTTATGACATTTAAAAGCTTTTATTACATAAATTGCAATTAACACTTGTTTTGTAACTGTCATTTTAATTGTCATTAAACCGTTGTTAATGGTCATTATAACTCCCCAACAGTCACATGTTTTTTCCTATAAAAGGCAATGTTTGGTGCACGCTTAAGATACACCAAGGTCCCCGAGCTCCTTTCCTCTCTCCCTTCTTCTGAGTTACACTGATATTTCTGCAGTTTTGTCACCCTGCTTTCTATAGGAAAGTTTGTTTTATCCTAGGGAGTACCGCTTCCTAATCTACTAGGAGATTGCGGAATATCTCTTAAGAACAGCCCATTTGGACATGACTTAAACTATTTATTTATTGTGTTTCACCAGGTGCTACCGCTAACAATTAGTATGGTATGAGGTGTTGACGCCAACAATCTTAGAAGGTATTACCTACTGGTCTTAGGAGTGCATCCCAATGGGTGTTCTCCTATTCATTTGGTTGATCATAAAGAAAATGAGATAAGTTCATATATTGAATATTTCCTTATATTGAATTTGGTTCATCATCATAGTTATTTGCATTTGGAAAATTCAGTAAGGCGTCTAGAATTGTAATATATTACTTATAGATTACTGATATTATAAGTTGAAAATGCCATTATTAGAGTAGACGCATTGCCAACGATGTTAATGTGAGAATTCAAATCAGCTGTGTCGTTATTGTCTTGATTTTCCATGCTTTGTTGTTGTAAAATGTTTTAATAGATCGTTATATTAGTAATTCAATTTCTTACCGTTGGTGGATCCAATATCTTTTGAATATACAAGTCAGAAATTGGTTTTATTATGTTTCATTGCCTTGGGGAAGTTTAATGTGCCTGGTTAATGGGTACATTAAATTAGTTTTATTACCTTCTTGCTATAAACGTTCCCTACTCTTAAAGCACCTTTTTTGTCAGTGTGTCAACAGTAATATCCCTTGAGTTTGAGTTTTAAATATTAAATGCATTAATTTGCTATTTTCATGTGGCATTGTATGTGTGGGATTGATATTTAATCTTGGTTCTATCCAGGCTTTTAATTTAGTTTGGCAACAATATAATATTTTGAATATTGCATGACAGTTCATATATTGTGTAATAGTGGAAGAGACAATTACTCCCTGGTATAGAAGTGAAATAATAATTACCATTATACTGGACTTGTTATTGGCCATTAATTATCTGTAACTGTTTAACGGCACAAGTGTATGGTCATCTTGGTGGTGTGGTCTCACAGTCTCACTATAATTTATTGGTTTTGGTTTCTGAATAAATGAATGAAATTAAATTGGTTTAATATATACATGTAAGGAACCAAATTAAAGTTGAGTTTTGGTTCTAGAAATCAAGTCTTGGTGATCGTGAGATTATTGTTGACTAGGTCAAGGACTAGATGAGGTTTGGAATGAGAATGCGAACGTATTTTCTCTAATTGCATATCTATTTGTTATAATAACAATTTATTGTCTTGCAAATTGTGATTGAAATACAATTTAATATATAGCCTATTCGGTGGATTTACTATCTGTTAAACTAATTCTCACTTAATAAGAGATTGTGGCGGGATATTCTGATTAAATTAGAATGATAAATTTGATGAGATTCTAATTTAATTAGAATGGAAGGAGATTATAGTGAGATTATAATTAAATTAGAATTATTATTTATAAGGTGTGAAAATATTTTTGAGATATTTAAAAGTGTGGGGGTACTTAACATATAGGGATACTCGATTAGGGGTGAGCAAAACCGAACCGAAACCGAAGACCGAATCGTATCGAATCAATTTTGGTTTTTTCGGTTCGGTTTTTTCGGTTTTCGGTGCATGTTCGGTTTTTTTGTTCGGCTTTCTTCGGTTTTTTGGTTCGGTTCGGTTTTTTTAAAAAAATTTCGGTTTAAACCGAAAAACCGAAAATATTAAAATAGTATACCACAACTAAAAAACCGGATGCAAGACAAAGAATGATATATCATTGGATATTCATCTTTTTGAATTTTTGTTATGCTTTCTTTGGATTAAGTAATATTAAATACAATTATTCTGTATCTCTCAAAAACCTTCCTATTTTTGGTTCCATTATTGGAATATTGGGTACTCCAAACTACATTGATCATATATATAATATGTTGTTTATACTTTTTTTATATCATTTTTCTTTAGATCTTGATGAGGTTATTCAATTTTATAATTTGTATTAATTTTTGCTGGTTGAAAATTCAGATATTTGAAGTAAAAAATGAAGACTAAAAAAATTTCGGTTTTTTCTTACAAAACCGAAACCGAACCGAATAATTTCGGTTATTTCGGTTCGGTTATTTCGATTGTTCGGTTTCGGTTCGGTTTTATAATTTCCTTTAGTTCGGTTTTTCGGTTTTTTCGGTTTTGACCGAAAACCGAACCGAAAAACCGATGCTCACCCCTATACTCGATAAATTTTTAAAGTTGCAAATTATTTCTAGCCTCATTTGATAAAGTCATGTTGTGGTTTAAAATTAATTATATGGAGGTTTTGTTATTTATTGCAGAGAGCAAATTTGTGAATTATTTGTGTAGTATGAAAATTTAATCATTTATCTAGTGTAGAGATAAATATGTTTAAATTTCATGATTTGTGAATGTATATTTATAGTGGTATAAATATACATAACTATTGTGAATATTGAGACGCGCGGTGTCAATTAAGCCGAACAACTCCTACAACTTGCATCTTGGGGTCTGTTTGGTTTGAGGGGAGAGGAGGGGAAAATATGTTACCTTATTTAGTTTGTTAGAATGGAGGGGAGGGAGGGGAGGACAAGTTTTGTTTAGAGGGAGGAAAAGGAATTAAAGTCAAAATTGTGACTCCTTTACCATCCCATCCCCTCCCCTCAAATCAAACACACTCTTAAAGTTTGAAAATGCTGTTTAGAAAGTAAACATTTTGATTTTTCTATATTGTTGAGCTCAAGGAAATTTCAACATTTTCCATAAATTCAACAATAGCACCCGGAATATGTCAATATATATTTTTCACTACTACAGAATTAGGATATAACCATCCCAAAGGACATCCCAAATTTAAATTGGGTGGTTAAAAAGGCACGCAGTGGCAATTTCGTAATTATATGTATGTAGGAAAACCTTTAGACATCCGAAATTTGAATTTGGGACGCCTAAAGTTCTTCCCGCATCATTTTGGCAAATTTTTTTAGCTCCAGGAGATGGGTTTAGACGTCCCAAAATTATTTTGGGACGTCTAAACCCATACTTTAGACGTCCCAAATGATTTTTGGGACGCCTAAAGGCGTCCCTGCGCATGTTAGACACTTGTGTGACATGTGTCTTCTCCATTCTCCACCCACCATCCCTCCTTTTTTACCAAACAACTCCCTCTTTCATCACCATCAACCCCCTCCCTTCTTTCAACTTTACTCTTCCTTCTTCTTTCATTGTAGGCCGTCGACCCACCTCCTCCACACCTTCTTGGTTTTTTCTCCACCTCCTTTCCATTGAAGATGACGCATGCACCACCCCCTCCTGCACAGTGTCTTGGTTTAGAGCAAAGTAATTTCACTAAAATTAGCTACGTACCCAAACAATTCGACTAATCTGAATTCTTTTGGAACACATGCTCGAGCTTTTTCGGCTTTCCCAAAAAATTATCAGCAAGACAATTATTGAATCCATCGCCTAATAGAGAATGACAAAATAAATGCTTGTCTTTGAATTTCCAAGGAGGCTCACCGTATCCGAACAATGAAGAATTTGATTTTCCACTCTCCATAGGTATCCGCGAGTATTTTAGCAATTTAACCCTTTCTCTTTTACCAATTGAACTTTTTCCCTTTGTTGTAAATAAATGCTTGTTATCTTTTTCCCTCAACATTGGAAATAGGGTTAAGGTGCCAATTCAGCAATAAAGTTTTGTCTGATAGGCGTCTGGTACAAATAAATTTTAGAAGAGGAAAAAATAACAATGATCAATTAAAAATGGTGCAAATTTAACAAAACCATTAAATTTGACCTAACGCCGTTAGAAGTGTTATTCTCTTATAATTTAACGTTGTTAGGTCAAATTTAATGGTTTTGTTAAATTTACACCTTTTTTTAATTATTCATTGTTATTTTTTCCCCTTCCAAAACTTATTTAAGCTATACGTCCCTCAGATAAAACTTTGTTACTAAGATTGCACCTTAATCCTTCAAAATATTAGATTTTTTAGTGCTAAATACACGAACATATATGCCCAAAATTTCTACATTCATATCTCTGCAGTAGCTATAGTTTCTTGGGAAAATCACTCCCAAGTCCCAAAAACCAAAGATAATATCATAAAAGTCCTTGAGAAAAGTCAAATATTTTGTGATGTTATTTTCCAAAATCAAATGACAAAGATGCCCCAATAGAAATTGCAAAACGGAATGCTTTGTTTACAACTCGTGAAGCGGATATTTACGACTTGTTGAGTCATGTTAACAATTTCTACCTCATGTCTGCCTAGAACAATCTTTTCTCACATTAACTATGTGAAATGTTTTGTTTACAATTTGTGAAGCGTGTATTCACAACATATTGAGTCATTTTAACAACTTCTATCTCATGTCTGCCTGGAACAATCTTTCCTTACATTAACTATACGTAATACTTTGTTTACAACTCGTGAAGCAGATATTCACAACTTGTCCAGTCATCTTAACAACTTCTACCTCATGTCTGCCTGAAACAATCTTTTCTCACATTAACTATGCGAAATGCTTTGTTTACAACTCGTGAAGCGTGTATTCACAACATGTTGAGTAATATTAACAACTTCTACCTTATGTATGCCTGGAACAATCTTTTCTCACATTAACTATACAAAATCCTTTGTTTACAACTCGTGAATCGTGTATTTACAACATGTTGAGTCATGTTAACAACTTCTACCTCATGTCTTCCTGGAACAATCTTATCGCACATTAACTATACGAAATGCTTTGTTTACAACTCGTGAAGTGTGTATTCACAACATGTTGAGTGATGTTGACAACTTCTGTGTCTTCCGTTTTGCAATTTTGTATGGGGGTATCTTTGTCATTTGATTTTAGGAAATAATATAAGAAAAGTCCCTTGACTTTTTCCTGGGACTCTTATGATATTATCTATGGTCCTTAGGACCTAGGAGTGATTTTCCCTAGTTTCTTCCTCTTTAATCGGTGCATCCAGACACACCCAAAATAGGGTAGAGCAGTTAGAACGTTTGGGACACTTGCATGGCAATTAAATCTAAATTGAAGCAAATAGAAAATTAACAATTTACAGTGGCAACAAAGGACTCAAAGATGGTAAAATACCCTCGACTCATTGATAGATGACTCAGAGCTGAGGTTCACAGGATCTTAGCAATTTGGCCTTTTTACGAGCAATTGTTATTCCTGCAAAAGATTTGAGTACTTAAATAAATTTCATGGACTTTTAGACAATTAACTAAACAAATGAGGATTTTATAGCAATTTCTCCCTATAAAAATGTGTACGACTAAAAAAAATCACAAAATGTATTAAAAAATTCAATCTTTAAAAAAGCGGGGGAAAGTCATCAACGGAAGCAAACCATCTTGGATCACTAATGAGCAATTCCCTTGTGGTACGGAAAAGGAAAAGGAACACGACCTGTAATTAATAACTTTAGGGATTATTTTTTAATTTTTTTTATGTGGAACTCGAATATAATTGTCCCATTATCTTTTGAAGCATATTTTTTCTCTAAGATAAAACAATCATCTCTCTCTCTCTCTCTCTCAATAAATAAGGGCATTTAATATATATATATATATATATATTTCTTTCTTTTTTTTTACAAATTTACCGCCTTTAATCCGTTTTAACCAATTTTTAAATATGCATAATTTGACTATTTATACTCGTCCGGTCCTTGATATAAAATATATTTGGAGAGTTGATCTTATACATAAATATAAGATATAGTTTCATATTTGTCAATATTTTTCAAATTTATTCTATTGATGCCCCTCAACCATAATTAAGAAGAAGAGGGAAGGTGACTAGAGTGTTTTAAAAAATATATGTTATATTAATTAGTTTAACCAATTTTTTTAATTTAATCAAATTAAGTAAATATGTCTACCATCAAGGACGGTGGAGTATTTTATAATTAAGAAAAGAGGGAGTAAATAGGAGTGTTTTAAGTCAAATACCTCGGGTTTAGTGGCCCAAAATCGTGCCTTTTTGTTTTTGTATCCAACCTACTTTCTCCATAATTTTGTTCAAAATCGTGCCTCTGTGTATTAGAGGCGTAGAGCAAACCTACTTTCTCCATAATTGGCAGAAAGCACTGCCTTTGTGACAACCCCATTTATTATCACTGTCTTCCTCAATTTTCATGTCAAATTCGCATTGCTTCAACTAGTCATATTGCACTAGAGTACAAAACCAGCATGAGAAGCACATCATAACACTAGCAATATGCTACGCATCGAAATATCATCAATTCATTAACTGCCACGTTCATCAACAGCAGGGTTCATGACTCCGACGAAACATTATTAAACCATAGAAGAAACTAGAAACATATTGCTCACAACAACACTGCCTAAATCGAACATGCCTATACTTAGCGGGACGTAAACATAAGGGGGATTAAAGGACAGAGAACTAAAAATGTAAAATCAGCGGTGTGTATCTTGATAGTTGATTCTCTTCACATCCTTCATCTCCATTTATTCACTTAAAAGACATAAAGTCCTGCCTTGAGCAGCGGATTCAGGTTAAACAGAGACCTCGTTGTGGCAACACTTGTAGCTAATGAACACGTTCATAGTGCGATCACATTCAGGACACTTGATGATCTCAGGTATCTTTCCGGCAACGTTAGGAATCTCGAGGTAAGTGCACCTGTGGGTGGTCTTAACCACCTTCTGGTGGTGCTCCTTAAACCCTACCTCGAAGCCCTTCTTCAATACCACCTCCTTCCATGTGTCGAACTCAGCCACAGTCTTGAGAATGGTGCTGCCATCGCCGGCGAGCACGACCGTCGACCCTTTGCTAAGAAGAGCCCACCCACCCTCGTTCTTGTAGGACAACATCTTCTGAACCTCTTGAGTCACTGAGTTAGTAGTCTTGTGCATTCTGGTCACGAACAGGCTCTCGATCCCGCTCCAGAATTTGCTTATCACGCTCTGCTGCTCATTCTCCACACAGAACAACACAATTGAAATCCTTGCCTCCTTAATAGCCGAGTCATTTCCAAGGGCACTTGCATATTTATTGAACTGTTGGATCCACTCCTTGTCCTTGCCTCCATAGAAGAAGACATACTTGTCTTCCTTAAGCTGTCCCATATGAAATATGATCAATATAATATTCTAGAGACAATCGAGTCCGTGAACATGTAATTAAGTCAGGAAATGTATTTACCAATGCGGGTGCCCTTGGATGGCCGGGGAAGAGGGAGGTAACCCAACTTGCTTCATGAGTGAGCCTTTCTTCTTCTTTGGTGGTGAAAGGGAAGGCCTCCAAACCCCAAACTTGAATCAAGTGGAATGCGTTTTGATGCAGGATCTTGCCTTGAGGGCTCATTGCCACAACCATTGGCTGCTTCTTGAAATGCCATTCCTCCTTAATGAACTTGAATCCCTTAATGGATCCAAAGTGGTGCAACACGAACCAAGGCATTTTGGTCTTGAGAATTTCAAACTTCTTCCTCAACTGTTCGTTCCATTCTTCCACAACGGGAACCCAAACAATTTTGTACTGGTTGTCCGTCTTTATTTTTTCATAAACAGGCCTTATAATCGAAATATCTTCGTCCGTGATGTCCAAGGTCGAAACGAACAAGAACACATTCTTCTTCCTAAGCGCTTCAAAGCTAACCTGTTCAATCAACAAATGAGTGCTTGAAATCAAGTTTGATTAAAACTCTTAGTGGGCGAGAAGCATTTACATTTGACATTCACATTTTTAATTAATAAGCATTATGCTAACCCACTCCATAAGTCTTGTTAATATAACTCATTATGACAATCTACCACCTATACTATTAAAGTGCAATTCAATATGAGAATTAATCCACACTTACAAAGCGTCCCACTTTGGCAATTGTTCCAGCATATTTGGCGTATCAATACATACAAGAGTTATAAAGATGCTATTCTCAGTTGTCTAAAGTGCTGGAAATTCGGGCCAGCTCCAACCCCCCTATTTTTTTTTTTTTTAAATTTTTTCACTCCTTTTTTTTAATTCTCACTCCTTTTCTCTTTCAGGCACTCACATCATTCTTTTCTTTTATATATTTATATTAGGAAGCTAATTTCATTTTTACTTTCCTTTTTTTCCATCTACTCACATAACAAAAACATATAAACACATCTCTTTTAAATTGAATAATAGTAAAACAAATAAATATAATATAAAAATAAGTGTCAAATAAAAAATATGATGAATTAATTAAATATAGATTCAAAGGAAAGGCGATATAAGGCCATAAGGGTATTTGGAAAAAAAACTAAAAAAACAAAGCGGGCCAACCCACTATAACCCGCGGACTAAGCAGGGCAAGAGCCAGCTTGAACTAGCCAATTTTGGTGGGTGGTGGCTTCAACCCATTTTATCAGCTTGAGTTATCTTGACAAGTCTTGTTGGGAATGTGAGATGCAATAAAAAAAATATTAAAATGAGAAGAAACAAGAATCGAACCAGTGTTTTAGTAGCACCGTCATAGATTGGGGTCTTAGGAACATCCTTCCAGAAAATCAGCACCTTAAACACTTCCATAATTTCAGTTGGAGTTTGTAACATTTTTCTCGTGATTTTGATATAGTTTGCCTCTTCTGAAAAATCAACGACAATTTTATAAGCATTATAGAAAGGAGAGCTTATAATCAAGGAAATCAATTTATGAAAGAGTGACCTATTTGTTGGCGACAAAGTGAAACTTGCTTCCTCAATTTGCTTAGTATAATATTGATCTTTTGACCAAAATGTGACAACTCTTGTCTGTGCTCTCTGAAGAAGCCATAATAATGAAACTTTATTAGGCAAAGGCATGAAAAAACGAAATGAATGGTATGGATTTTGTAGAGATTTACTTACGAATCAGTGGTGAGGCAATCAATTTGAGTAACAACAGCCACAATGGTAATAATAGACCAATAGACATCAACGGGGATTTGCTCCATGGCAGGCACCAAGGCTGGAACATCCTTGGTGTCATAGGAGGAGAGGCTTTCGAGCTCGAAGATGACCTCAATGACTTGCAAAGTGGCCTTAATGAGGTTGTTGATCTCCACAAGGGCTTGTCGGTGCTTTCGGAGGGCTTGGGGCTTAGTCAGCATTGGAACTCGCTTGAGTATGGCCAATGACTTAGCTATTGGCTCCAAGGGCTGATTTTGAAGCTGAGCAAGAAGCCAAAACTCACCATATTCAAGAGCAAAAGCAGACAGCGTAAGCACTGCTTTCGCGTCCCAGTTATAGCTCGAGAGCTTGTTTAGGATTGACAGAGTAGTTTTGTGAGCTATGTGCTCGCCAGGAGGCTTGCATGACATCTGCAAAACCACACCATTTCAGACTCCTCAATTTCTAGTCTTGAACCATCACACGTCATAACTTGCAAACAAAGAGAAGAGCAAATCCATTGTTTTCTAGATGTAGTGAATGATGTGGGTAAACACAATGCGCGAAAGCATTTGATCATGGAAAGATGTTTCACATTTTCTCTCGTGTTTAATTAGATCTGATAACCTTTATGACAAAGGGGGTTAATAAGATGCAGATAAATGCAGTTTAAAATATCATGAAGAAAAAATTCTTGAGCGAGCGCTCAGTGGCTACATTTGGCAACTGACTAACAGCATTTGCCTCTTTGCAAAAATTTAGCATAATAGTATGCATTACTTCAGTGTCACTTCCATATAAACGAACTTTTTTTTTATCAGGCTTCATTTAAAAAGTTGGAGAGAAGTGAGAGAAAGAAAACAACCTCAGATGAAATCTGCTTGAGAGTGCACAAAGGTGAGAAGAAGCTGGCTGGGGGAATCTTGTCATCAACATGCTCAGGGCTTCCAGTGTGTCCCTGTAATTGCCAAGAACAGCTCCTTTAGTTACTTAAACAGACAAATATGGTCTCAGAGGACAAAAACGAGGAAAGAACCTAAAACAAAGAAGCATAAGAGTAGACCTGGACAGCGTTGTCGACAATATGGGCAGAACGGTTAAGGATGTTCTCAACAAGAGAGAAAAGAGGAGCGACATCAAACTTGGCATCAGAGTGAACATGGGTGGTGTAAATTTGGTCGAGGATTTGGTCATCGGAGAGGGTCAAAGGGTTGTGCTCATTCTCACCGTGGTTCAAAAGGACCTGAATGAGTCCAGCCATGGCTGATTTTTCAAGAAACTGCTAAGAGAGTGGATTGGCTATGGAAATGTTTCAGAGAAGAGGAAAGCTTGTGGTGAATGGATGTGAGACTATAGAGCTCTATTTAAAGGCGCTAAATATTGGATTTTGGATTTTTTTTTAAATAAAATAAAATTAAGGAAATTGAGGTGTGATTAGAGTGGAGTGGTGTGTAGTGGCCGAGAAGTTGACGTCATGCGTATGACGCGAAAGACGAAACCCGCCACTTTGATTCACGTGCTTAAATATTTGAATTAAATAACTTTCAACTTTTTGTACTCCGGTAGGATTCTGTTCACATTTTCACTGGTCCTGGATATTCAATATTAGAGGGGTTTTGTCTGCATTGTTTTGATGATAGATATCATGCCGATTTAAAGTTTGAAATACAAAATACAAATTTTATTTCCCTTAATAATTTTCAAAGTTTCCAGTGTTGGCTTAAAGTAACTTTGTTGCAGCTGCATTGGTTATACCGAGCTTTTACAGTCTATTATCATCATGCTCATTAATGTCATTTGGAGGTTTTTGCATAAGCGATTCAGCTTTCTTCTCTAGCTCAATGAAAGATTACTGCCGAATGGAGAAGATTACTCAGGTTTTAACAATGTCCTTTATCAGGACATTGTCTCTTTCTTAAATGATTTTGTTTTATCTGATACTAAAGTAGTTCCCTTCATAGAACCTAGGTTTTTTTTCAATAGTTTACAGTCTTGTCCTTTTCTCTCCTTGTATGTTTAAACTACAGATACTAACTGCTGTATCTTTTTCTTTACTAATGTATTTTGATCCTTTATCAAATAAAGAATAAGGAAGAAGCTTGTATGCTTTCCCACTCTAGTGCCTTTTAATTTAAATGAGTTGCCATGCAGTACTCTGCGATTTAAATTAAAAAAGAAAAATACATTATCACTCTGCCTTAGTTTGAATTTGAGTAGTTTAGTTGGTTTCCCCAGAAACGAGTCCTCGGAGTAGTGAGGGTTTTGAAAGGGTTAGTTCTCAACGCCAATTGCAGAGAAATTTGAGGCTTTGGGGAACGAAAGAAATGTGTGGATTCATAGATGTATCAAACAAATCAATGTATAGATTGAGTACAAAATAACTGCGAAATAGAGAAATGAGGCTTTGGGTTGTTTTATTTTATTTTAGACCTGAGTCCTATTTTTTCCTATTTTATTTCTTGACAAAATATTATGATGATAAATTTATGTATGTACGATAACAACAACGGACCACAACGAGGTTTCATTTAATTTAATTATGTATTTATTTATTTGTCTATGAAAATGATGGGAGTGAGCATCTAATAAATAAAATCAGAGGTGTATGCGTTAAAAAAATATACAAAAATTTTAAAAATGTTCTATATATTTTTTTATATATAACAATACGTACGAATACCAGTTTGTTTAAACATAATAAACTAATAAAATTACGCGGAGGGGTGTGTGTGAGAGAGAGAAATGAGTTAATTTAGGGCCCGTTTGGTTAGATTGCATTGCATACATGCGATGGTAATCTTGATTGCATTACTATTGGTGGCCTGTTTGGTTGAGCTTATTAATGGTAATGTAGATTACAATTGTAAAATAGATTGCATATTTTATGGTAATCTCCATTCATAGGGGGACCCCTATGAAAACTCATTGCAGGCTTGTAATCATTGATGAAATCTCAATTTTAACCCTACTAATATAATAAAAAGATAATATATACCCTCAATAGACAAAACATCAAAATTTGTATTCTTTTTTTTTTTTTTTTTGCCTTTCAAAAGCAAAAGCCCTAATGTGAGCGCAGAACATCGAAAGCAACTTCTGATCTGCATTTCAATACTGAAAAGTGTATCAGAGATGAAAAAAGAAGACGTGGGGGCTTTATTAACGAGGAGAAGAATAAGGAAACGGAAGCTTGGAACTAGAGATTGGGGTTCCGTTATGCTTCATCCATCTTCATGGTCTTCGACTACTGATTCAGCTTATCTTCAACCTTGGTATTGGAATGCTGATACGATTATGGCTTCAAATGTAGCAGATCGTCTCACAAGGCAGCCACCATTAAATCAATCACCAGTGGAAGGCAGTAGAATCACTAACAAATTCATATTAAAAAACTCAGATACTCAAATACCTACAATTTATCGCCCCCTCGCCGTACTCGTCCTCTGCTGTCATCGTCTCCTCCGCCGTGCTCGTCCTTCTCCATCATCGTTCGTCCCCTCTGCCGTGCTCATCCTCCACCATCGTTAGTATGCGACCTTACTGCTCAGATCTGCTCAAAAAAATTTTAACTTGCTTATTCTTGTTTGAGTTATGCACTGACGCTGTGATTTGGGTGAGGAAGAAGATGATTGGTAATGGAGGTTTTTTTTTTATGTTTAAGGGGTATTTTGGACCTTTTATAATTCAATTTAAATATAAAAAAAATTCTTCACATCTTATTATTAAGCAACCAAACATGATGATGATAATCATTATTGCATTGCACCCCATTACATTGCAGTCTATTGCATTACCAGAGGGGTCTGCAATTAAACCAAACGGGCCCTTAATGGATTGATTGGGCTCACCGCCTCATCTGCCACGGATTTAAGAACCTCAAAAGAGGACATGTGTCCAACTTCAGGATGCTTAGGATTCTTTATAGCTGTCCACATATTGTATGTGTGTGTTAAACTGTTAATGCTGATTAATAACATGCAAGTGTCATGGGAAAAAGCATGCAAATATTAAATGAGGGGACTACTCCGCCTTTCAGGTATTTAATATAAGACATTTTAATTAATTTATAAACATCAAGAAATAATAGTTAATCTATTAAATATAGCTTAAATTATTTTTTTTTTAACTTTACCCATATTAAATTAAGTTTTAAATGAGAGGAACATACAAAAAATCATATTTAAACATTAATTATATAAGCAAGATTAAAAAATAAATATTAATTACTCTCAAGTGACTTATATTATAAATCAAGATATTCTTATAAAAATGACTTATATCGTAACTCAGAGCATACTTAAAAACTCCTACGTATAACTCACTCCCAACATTTTTCACAAAATTAAAACAAAGAAAAATCTCAAATCTGACTAACAACATTTCTTTATTTTTGTGTTGGATGCCAGTTTATTAATGGTATTCAATTTTCCCTTTAAGAAAAGTTTGCAAGTTTACCGTACAAGTCAAGATTTACATGGGTTTTTCTATTTAAAGGATATTTTAATATCAATACAAGCCCTATACTCATGTTACGAGAATTTTGTATCAATGGATTAGCATAAGTGCAAGCTTTTCTAAGAACATGATTACAAGAAAGTTGTCGGCTGCACATAACAAATCCTCTCATATCTCTCGTGAGGGTCTTGGAGTTTGAAAACGTGGTTCAGAGCCTCCATAGGATTGATAAGAATAATAACATGGTAGTCATGTTGTTCTTATAAATTCATTCTTAACTAATTCTTGCTTGCTAAAAAATGGTTAAGTCATTAAATTGATAAAAATAAATTGCTGAGCTCAGACTCCGAGACCTCTATTTAAGTTGGTTTAACTCTTTGTTGGTCAAACCAAGTTTTTGGTGGTTAAGGATAGAGTGGTATTAATTTGTCCCGCAAGTTCAAGGATAGCATTTGGGAGATGTCAATGTTTTTGCACAAGATTTGCAAGAGTTGTGGTTTTTTTAATAAGCTAAGACTCATATTATTTTTGTCTTTGTATTTAATGTTTATTTTTTAATTTGTCACGCTCTCTCTCATCATTCTTCTCCCTAATATTCTCTTTCTTCCTTTTCCTCATTTATTATTTCTCTTACTTATTCTTTTAATAAATAAGGGTATATTGAAAGAAGAAAGTAAATGTCTCACATATTTATTGTTTTTAATTATTTTTAACTAATTTGATAAGTGTAAAGTAGATATCTTACACTTATATTTAAAACCGGATGGGGTGTGTATTTACCAATGTGATTAAAACCGAATTGGATTGGTTGGTTCGACCACGGGAATCATTGAACCGTTCATCTAACTAGTCCGATCAGACCAATTTAATATTTATTAAGATTTTCTTGATTGGAAAAATCCATATCTAATTCTACATATTTCTAAAAATTACAAATTAGAACTTTATGGAAAGTTTGAGATGTCTACTTTCTAATACAAAAAGTATTACTCAAAAATATTAACATTTGATGCTAAAAAATTATCAAATTTTAAAACTATTCTAAAAAATATTATAGTTTAAGTTTACTTCTTTACCAGTTTGGTCCCGATTTGATTCTAATATGACCCACTAACTTTTAACCCAATAACCTGATCAGTTCAGTAAACGGTTCAGGTTTAATTACCTTGATATTTACGCCAAACAATGAACCACAGAACGCGGTTTGACTTGTTACCACGTGGATGCTCTCTCGGGATATGATTTAAGACCATGGGTGTGAACAAGGTATTAAAATTCGGACCGGTCATTGAACCGGTCGGGGTACTGGGTTAAGGGTCAGTGGGTCAAACCGGGACCAAACCGGTGAGAAATTGAAGATTTTAGACTTATAGTATGAAATTCTAAAGGAAAAATTTTTTTTAAAAAAAAATTTTTTTTTTTTTAAAAATGAAAACCGGACCAGGAACCGGACCGGCCAACCGGCCGGTTCGCCGGTTACCGGGTCGGACCGGCCGGTCCGGTCCGGTCCGGTTTTCATAACCCTGGGTGTGAATTCCCGTTTTTACAGGCAATACGGCCCCAATTAATTAAATTTGGCCCGGGGGGTTGTTTGTATTTCAAATTTTCACACGAGTAGTCGGCGGGCTTTGTGTTGGAAGTTGAATAATTGATGGAAGAGTATATTGACTATATTCATTAATTAAATGCCACATAAGTAATGTGCGTGGAAATATATGCACGCACACATTGCATGTTTTTGGTGTCGCGTTTTGGGGCATATAAACCTATTTTTAATGGAAAAAAATCCAAATGATTTGGTTTTTTTTTAATGTTTAGTTTATCTTTTTTTAATTACATCACAGGTATAATAAATTACTTGTTAAATAAACTCATCACTACAGCTTTTCTATTAAGTCACTTATTACGTAAGTCGAAATAAAACTCCTCTCACATACTTACCTTGTATACTGTAAATCACGATTTATAAGCACTTATTGTCTAAAAATAAATCGCTCATCCAAACATAAATCACATTACAAAAACTAACTTTTCTATTAAGTCATTTTTAATAAGTCAGAATTATAATAAGTCACTTTTCCTACCACTATCCCAAACATATACATTGTCTTCTATCTTAAACATAAACATAAGAGCTCATTTAAAGATGAATTTTAATCCTAAATATAAAACTTTTTAATCTTGTGTATTTATATTTTTTTAAAATTAATTTACTTGACTTATATATTCATATATAATAATATCATACTCAAACATTTCATAGAGATCCCATATCACATGCTACAATTAAATAATTTATTTATCTTATTTAAATTTTTTAAATTAGTTAAAATGACTCTCATATTAAAGATAAGAAATAATACTAAAAATTATGCGAGTGGTTTCTCTCCTTTGCTTCAAAAATAAAGGACCTCCTTTGCTTTTCTTTGGACCGTTGGATCAAGATCTCAACGGTCCAGATTTAATATATTATAAAAATATTATTACTATAATAATAAAATATTATAATAAAAATAATATTATTTTAATAATAATATTTTATTATTATAATAATAATATTTTTATAATATATTAAATCTGGACCGTTGAGATCTTGATCCAACGGTTCAGAAAAAAGCAAAGGAGGTCCTTTACTTTTGAAGCAAAGGAGAGAAACCGGACTCAAAAATTATGTAGTATTAAAAGGGCATAATTTGTCGGGATCATGATGGGAGAAAAACCTATTGTTTTCATATCGCTGATTGTTGTCGTGATTTTCTGATGATGTGACCTAAAGCTTATTATTTGCCTTTGTATTATTTTAAAAGAATAATTTTTTTAAAAAAAATTTAAAAAAATACCATTTGAACTTCAAAATCATAAATTGATTTTTATTGATAATAAGAATAATGAAATTGATAAAAAATAATATAATAATTGACAACTCAAATTTTTAAAAAATCACTTATTTAAAATTTTAAAGTTAAAATAGTATTGTTTTTGTCTTTTTTTTTAATTAGAAAAACGGAAAATCGTGAAACACGGGGGGGGGGGGGGTGTTAATTTATTTCACACGAGTAGTCAGCGGGCTATGTGTTGGAAGTTTATGGAGGAGTATATTGAGTATATTCATTCATTAAATGCCACAACCACAAAATTAATGTGCGTGGATACATATTCACACACACATTGTCTTCCATCTTAAACATAAACATAAGAGGCAATTTAAAGGGTAAATCCCTAAAAAATATCATGGAAATAGGTAAATATTAAATTAGTATGTCGAAATTGTAAAATCCTGGTTTAGTGTTGTGTCAGTACAGACATCATATCTGTGTCGGCGAAAAGACGAATTTACCTTTCAACCCTCCATCTCCTCACTTCGGAATAACAACATGAAACTCTTCATTAACAACTCCGGATTTTAGATTAACAACTCAAGTTTCTTCTTTGACAATTAACAACTTCGCTTTATACTTTCACAATAACAACACCGGTCTTGTTATTAACAACACTGTATTCTACATTAACAACTCTCATTTCTTGTTTCACAACTTCATAATTTAAGTTTCAGGGCTAATAACAACACATTTTTCTTTATTAACAACACCGTATTTTATATTAACAATCTCATATATTTTAAGATACGAATATGTGAAAGAATAAAGCAGAGTTGTTAATGTAGGATGATGTGTTGTTAATCAAGAAAGAGATGTTGTTATTCCGAAGTGAAGAAAGGGAGGGCTAAAGGGCAAATTCTTCTTTTCGCCAACACAGGTCTGACATATTCTTCTTTTCGCCAACACAGATCTGACATCCGTATTGATATAACACTGAACCAAAATTTTGCAATTTTGGCGTATTGATTTGGGATTTACCTATTTCCATGATATTTTTTAGAGATTTTCCCTAATTTAAAGTTGAATTTTAATGCTAAATATAAGACTTTTTAATCTTTTATATTTATATATATTTTTTAAATTTATTTATTTAACTCATAGATTCATATATAATACTATAATACTAAAACATTTCATAGAGATCTTATATCACATGCTACAATTAAATAATATATTTATTTTATTTAATTTTTTTAAATTAGTTAAATTGACTCTTATATTAAAGGTAAAAAATAATACTAAAAATTATGTAGTATTAAAAGGATATAATTTGTCGGGACCATGGTGGGGGAAAAACCTATTCTTTTATCGCTGTTTGTTGTCGTGATTTCCTGATGTGACCTCAAGCTTATTATTTGCCTTTGTAATTTTTTAAAAGAATAAAAGTCTTTTTCTTAAAAAAAAATACCATTTAATCTTTAAAATTTCAAATTGATTTTATTAATAATAAGAATAAAGAAATTGACAAAAAAATATAATAATTGATAACTCGAATTTTTTAAAAATTATTTTCTTTAAAATTTTGAATTTGAAATAGTATTTTTTATAAAAAAAAAATCTTTTTCCCTTTTTATTTTTGTGTAAAGAGAAAAACGGAAAACGTGAAACACGTGGAGGTGTCAGGATTCTACAGGAAAGAGGCGCAGTGAAGCGCTATAATGTCTCGCATGTCCTTTGGAAATAAGATTCTCTTGTATGGCACTAGTAGTGCATTTCCGGCATATATTAACTTTTTATCTTCATTCATATTTAATATATATTATATTTCAACAAAAATATATTCAGTTTTAATAATATTTTAATAATAAATGAAGGAAAAAAATGCATACTTCAATAAAAAAAATTTAATGAAATGTCTTATAAATGGAACCAAAAAATTTTCTCTCTCTCTACTTTATAAACCTTATAAATAAAATCAAAGAAGAGTATGAAATTTAGAGAAATACTCACATACTTTAAGAGTATCACCTTATCTATACTTTGACTAATTAAAATATAATAATTTATCTTATTTTAATCCTACATGGTAAATGAATCATTTGGAGAAATTAAAATTTTATGATTTTTAAAAAATAATAACTCATGTGAGGGAATTACGTCTTTTATTTTTTTAAATTATGAAATTTATGTTTTTCAAAATTATAAAATTTAAATTTCTTTAAACGACTCATCTATCATATAAAATAAAAATAAAATAAAATATTATATTTTAATTAATTAGAATATAAATGAAATCACATGTGAAAAGTACAAAAGTATTTCTAAAGTTTAACAAGTGAACGGACGGTTTCCACCTTGGACTCCATTTTTTCTGGAGATCGGATATTCACGTGATCCATGCATACCCTATCCATATCTTTACTTCTCTTGTTCATATCCATTTGTTTACAATTCGCATCCACGTGGCTTCAATGCCAAACATTTTATAACCTCTGTTTAATCTCAAGTTTTTGCTCCCCACATGATTCCACCCCCAACGCTTTGAATAAAGTAACGTTAAAGAAGCAGTTTTGTTCAATTTGCATGAGCTGGCATGACACGCTATTAATGCCTACTTAATTATTAATGTCTGTACTTACTGTAATTAATAATGTTACTCCTTAATTACGCAATTACGCACGTTTCCATTTTCACTTTTCTAATGGAGCTGTTGGCCAACAAATGTGAAGATTCCCGCTTGTAAATCCCTCAACCCCTGCACGTGGCAGCGTTTATCACTCCGATTCAATAACAAACAGCCACGCCAAAATCTTTTTCTTTTACCCAAAAAAAAAGTACATATTAAATTATATTTTATAATTAAATTATGGAAAAATTCCAGAAAAAATATTCTGAAATATATAAAAGAACAAATCAGAGCTTCAAATTAGCAAAATCTCAAGTCAGTATGGTGTCAGTACGGTGGAGAAATATAAGATTATGAAATCTCGGGAAAAGACGCCCCTGCCCTTTAGCTCTCTCTCTCTCTCTCTCTCTCTCTCAGCTCAAAATAACAACATCCGTTTTTTTATTAACAACACCATATTCTACATTAACAACTTCACTTTCTTCTCTCACAATAACTACACCAGTCTCTTTATTAATAACACCGTATTTTACATTAACAACTCGACTTTCTTGTTTCACAATAATAACACCGGTCTCTATATTAACAACACCATATTTTACATTAATAACTCAACCTTCTTGTTTCACTACTTCGTATCTCAAAAGCCAACATATTCCAGGGATAAGTTTGAAATTCACAAGTTTCAGGGGCCAATAACAACACCCTTATCTATATCTATTGTAAATATTGTGTGTAAGTGTGTCAAAGAAAGAAGTCTCATATAACTCAACTTTAGGAACGCCCTAGTATACAATTAAATATGAGATTGAGTTAGTAAAAATCCTTATAAGAGGAGTTTTGAACTGATCATTAGAAATAACTGTTGGAATTTTAATTGGTCAGGTTTTATGACATTTAAAAGGTTTTATAAATTGCAATTAACACTTGTTTTGTAACTATCGTTTTAATTGTCATTAAACCGTTGTTAATGGTCATTATACTCCCCAACGGTCACATATTTTTGCCTATAAAAAGCAATGTTCGGTGCATTATTAAGATACACCAAGGTCCCTGAGCTCCTTTCCTCTCTCCCTCCTTCTGAGTTACACTGATATTTTTACATTTTTGTCACCCTGCTTTCTATAGATAGGTTTGTTTTATCCTGGGGAGTACCACTTCCTAATCTACTAGGAGATTGCGGAATATCTCTTAAGAACAACGTCTTTGGACATGACTTAAACTATTTATTTATTGTGTTTCACCAGGTGTTACCGCTAGCAATTAGTATGGTATAAGGTGTTGACGCCAACAATTTTAGAAGATATTACCTACTGGTCTTAGGAGTGCATCCTGATGGACGTTCTCCTATTCATTTGGTTGATCATAAAGAAAATGAGATAAGTTCATATATTGAATATTTCCTTATATTGAATTTGGTTCATCATCATAGTTATTTGCATTTGGAAAATTCAGTAAGGCGTCTAGAATTGTAACATATTACTTATAGATTACTGATATTATAAGTTGAAAATGCCATTATTTGAGTAGACGCATTGCCAACGATGTTAATGTGAGAATTCAAATCAGCTGTGTCGTTATTGTCTTGATTTTCCATGCTTTGTTGTTGTAAAATGTTTTAATAGATCGTTATATTAGTAATTCAATTTCTTTCCGTTGGTGGATCCAATATCTTTTGAATATAAAAGTCAGAAATTGGTTTTATTATGTTGCATTGCCTTGGGGAAGTTTAATGTGCCTGGTTAATAGGTACATTAAATTAGTTTTATTACCTTCTTGCTATAAACGTTCCCTACTCTTAAAGCATCTTTTTTGTCAGTGTGTTAACAGTAATATCCCTTGAGTTTGAGTTTTAAATATTAAATGCATTAATTTGCTATTTTCATGTGGCATTGTATGTGTGGGATTCATATTTAATCTTGGTTCTATCCAGGCTTTTAATTCAGTTTGGCAACAATATAATATTTGAATATTGTATGACAGTTTATATATTGCGTCAAATAGTGGAAGAGACAATTACTCCCTGGTATAGAAGTGAAATAATAATTACCATTATACTGGACTTGTTATTGGCCATTAATTATTTGTAACTGTTTAACGGCACAATTGTATGGTCATCTTGGTTGTGTGGTCTCACAGTCTCACTATAATTTATTGGTTTTGGTTTTTGAATAAATGAATGAAATTAAATTGGTTTAATATATACTTGTAAGGAACCAAATTAAAGTTGAGTTTTGGTTCTGGAAATGAAGTCTTGGTGATCGTGAGATTATTGTTGACTAGGTCAAGGACTAGATGAGGTTTGGAATGAGAATGCGAACGTATTTTCTCTAATTGCATATCCATTTGTTATAATAACAATTTATTGTCTTGTAAATTGTGATTGGCAATACAATTTAATATATAGTCTATTCGGAGGATTTACTATCTGTTAAACTAATTCTCACTTAATAAGAGATTGTGGCGGGAGATTCTGATTAAATTAGAATAATAAATTTGATGAGATTCTAATTTAATTAGAATGGAAGGAGATTATAGCAAGATTATAATTAAATTAGAATTATTATTTATAAAGTGTGAAAATATTTTTGAGATATTTAAAAGTATGGGGGTGCCTAATATATATGGATACTCGATACAGTTTTAAAGTTGCAAATTGTTTCTAGCCTCATTTGATAAAGCCATGTTGTGGTTTAAAATTAATTATATGTAGGTTTTGTTATTTATTGCAGAGAGCAAATTTGTGAATTATTTGTGTGGCATGAAAATTTAATCATTTATCTAGTGTAGAGATAAATGTGTTTAAATTTCATGGTTTGTGAATGTATATTTATAGTGGTATAAATATACATAATTATTGTGAATATTGAGATGCGCGATGTCAATTAAGCCGAACAACTTCTACAACTTGCATCTTAAGGTCTGTTTGGTTTGAGGGGAGGGGAGAGGAAAAAATGTTACCTTATTTAGTTTGTTAGAATGGAGGGGAGGGAGGGGAGGGCATGTTTTGTTTAGAGGGAGGAAAAGGAATTAAAGTCAAAATTGTGACTCCCTTCCCATCCTCTCTCCTCAAATCAAACACACTCTTAAAGTTTGAAAACGCTGTTTATAAAGTAAACATTTTGATTTTTCTATATTGTTGAGCTCAAGGAAATTTCAACATTTTCCATAAATTCAACAATAGCACCCATAATATGTCAATATATATTTTTCACTACTACATAATTAGGATATAACCACCCCAAAGGACATTCCAAATTTAAATTGGGTGGTTAAAAAGGCAGGCGGTGGCAATTTCATAATTATTTGTATATAGGGAAACCTTTAGATGTCCTAAATTTGAATTTGGGACGCCTAAAGTTCTTCCCGCGTCCAATATAAATTTTGGCAAATTTTTTTAGCGCCAGGAGATGGGTTTAGATGTCCCAAAATTATTTTGGGACGTCTAAACCCATACTTTAAGCGTCCTAAATGATTTTTGGGACACCTTTACGCATGTAGGACACTTGTCTGACATGCGTCTTCTCCATTCTCCACCCACCATCCCTCCTTTTTGACCAAACAACTCTCTCTTTCATCACTGTCGACCCCCTCCCTTCTTTCAACTTTACTCTTCCTTCTTCTTTCATTGTAGGCCATCGACCCACCTCCTCCACACTTTCTTGGTTTTTTCTCCACCTCCTTTCCATTGAAGACGACGCACGCACCAACCCCTCCTCCACAGTGTCTTGGTTTTTGCTCTCCTCCACCTCCTTCCTTCCATTGTCGTCCACACCTCCTCCACACACCATAGGCTTCTTTGCTTTCTCCACCCTCCGACGTTCCTCCTCCATCGTGCACACCGTCGGTGTACCTCCTTTATCGTGCCTTCATCAAGTTAGTTTATTTTCTTTCTTTCTTTTTTAGCAGAATAGTTTATTTTCTTTTTGAATTATAAATTTAGTTGAAGAAATTAAATTAAAACTTGTAATGTGAAACATGATGTTAAATTTCTTGTTGAAATATAAATTGTAGCTCACATATAAATGAATTTGTTAATTGTGCTTATATATATTGGCTAAACATAACGTTTAATTCTTTTAGTGAAAATAATTGAAAACCTAGCCAATAGGAAATATCATGTTAATATATTGTTTGTTTGATATGTTTGGAGCTTGGAAATGTTTGTTTTATATGTTTGGAGGTTGGGAATTGAGAGGGAAAATATGTATATATATTATTATAAATAAATGGAGCTTTTGAATGATTTTGATGAAATTAACAACAATTAAACATAGTAATTTTTGTTTCTTTAATATGATTGATTTTATTTTTTTAGATTAAATTAGTAAGATTATTAATGTAGTTTTCTTAATATAATATAGTAAGTAGTATGATTATTATTCGTGTAGTGGAGAGATAGGGTTGCTTGAAATTTTGGAATGTCTTACTTTTAACAGGAAATGTTGTCGAAGTTTTTGTTGAAAAAAGTGAAAAAAGGAAATCTCATCATATATCGTTGACAATTGTACTAAACGTGTGAGTGTTATTGGGAATGGCTTAGGTGGTAACAAAATGGATCACAGTTGGATGAATGCTTTGAGAACTAGTGAAGAATATGAGAAAGGGGTGGAAGAATTTAATGAATTCGCTAGAAAGAATGCTCCAGCAAAAAATGGGAAGTATTTTTGTCCTTGTGTCAATTGTTTGAATGAGAGTCGACGGGATGTTGATGTCATAAAGGATCACCTCCTTTGTCATGGAATAAATCTATGATACACAAGGTGGATATGGCATGGTGAGGAAGTAACAGATTGTCCGTCGTACAAGAAGAAAGATGTGGATGTGATAGATGAAGATAGAATGGAGAAAATGATTCACGATGTTGAGGTAGAATTCTTTGCGCAGTTGTAGGAGTATGACAACTTGCGGAGTAATGCAGAGACACCACTGTACCCTGGGAGTAAGTACACGCGGCTAACGGGAACATTGCATTTGGTTAACTTAAAGGCAACTTGTGGGTGGACCGATAGTAGTTTCACATTATTGCTTGAACTATTATGTGATATGTTTCCAGAGGTTAATGTACTTCCAAATCGTATGTATGAGGCCAAAAAAATCATGTCTACGATGGGTATGGAGTATAAAAAGATACATGCTTGCCCTAATGACTGCGTACTGTATAGAAATAAATATGGAGATTTTAATGAGTGTCCTAAGTGTAAAACTACACGATATAAAGTGAAAAAAGATGTTGGTTGTGGCGATGTGACAACTAAAAGGTAACCTTTAAAGGTTATGTGGTATCTTCCAATAATACCACGTTTTAAACGTTTGTTTGCGACTGCAACAAAAGCGAAGATGTTGAGATGGCACTCTGATGAGAGAATATCTTATGGGAAATATCTTCGACACCCAACTGACTCTCCACAATGGCAAAAAATAGACGAAATGTTCCCTCAATTTGGCAGCGATCCGAGAAACCTTCGGCTTGGGCTTTGTACATACGGCATCAATCCGTATGGAGCTCTTACTAGCACACATAGTGCGTAGCCGGTTCTCCTTGTAATATACAACTTGCCTCCCTGGCTATGTATGAAATGCAAGTATATAATGATTTCTTGACCAAAACAGCCAGGGAACGATATTGATGTCTACTTGCTGCCTTTAATTGAGGACTTGAAGACATTGTGGGAGGAAGACGTAGATGTGTTTGATGCTTATACGAAGGAATCCTTCAAGCTACGTGCAATAATTTTCACAACAATAAACGACTTCCCTATGTACGGAAACTTGTCAGGGTGCAGCGTGAAGGATCATAAAGTATGCCTAATATGTGAAGCAAACACACACTTCCATCAACTAAAGCATGGAAGAAAAACTGTCTACCTTGGCCACAGGAGGTTTCTTCATCGGTTTCACCCGTATCATTGGCTAAGAAAGTGTTTTAATAGCTTACTGAAGCATGGAATGGCTCAAAAGTCATTAACCGGAGAGGAAGTTTACAGTCAAGTGGAACGTATCAATGTTACTTTTGGTAAGAATCAGAGGATTGCGGGTGAGAAGAACATATGGAAGAAGAGATCCATTTTCTTCGATCTTTCATATTGGCGTTCGCTTGACGTGAGACACAATATTGATATGATATATGTGGAGAAGAATGTTTGTGATAGCCTTATCAGTACATTTTTGCACATACCAGGGAAGACTAAGGATAAGATTAGTGTGAGATTAGACCTTATTGATATAAGAATAAGAGAACGGCTACATCCACAACTAAGAGATGATGGTAGGAAGGCATACATGGAGCCAGCTGCGCATACACTATCAAAAGTAGAGAAAAGAAATTTGTGTGGGTGTTTGCATGAAATTAAGGTGCCGCAAGGGTATTCCTCGAATGTGAGAAGATGTGTCTCAATGGACGATTTGAAGTTAGGGGGAATGAAGTCCCATGATTGTCATGTGTTGATACAACAACTATTACCGGTAGCTATTAGAGGCATAATGAAAGATTAAGTACGAACCACTGTAACAAGATTGTGCGTTTTCTTCAATGCTATATGTAACAAAGTCATTGACACTAAAAAGTTGGATGAACTAGAAAATGAGGGTCACATCATTTTTTGATATAATGATGCATTTGGTAGTTCATTTGGCAAGGGAGGTAAGGCTCTGCGGTCCAGTTTACCTGAGGTGGATGTATCCTTTTGAGTGATACATAAAGATCTTAAAAGGGTATTCTAAAAATCCTTATCGACCAGAAGCCTCAATAATAGAAAGATATGTAGTTGAGGAGGCTATGGAGTTTTGTAAAGATTATATGTCAGGGAAGAAGGAACAATCTCGGCATGAAGAGGGGAGAAGCAAGGGAACATGAGGACTGAAGAAGTGTTGCAAGCTCACTTGTATATCCTGAATAATATGGAAGAAGTTCAACCTTATATAGATGAACACAGAAAGACTTTGAAAAACAAGAATCCAATGACATGAAGATTGCTATTAAGCAAAACAAGACATTCATGCAGTAGTTCGAGGAAAAGGTTTTGCACGAGACGGTGTGTTTAAGACAATCGAGTGGCTAGCTTAGGGCCTTTATTTCAGGTCATTACTTGGACCAGTTATGATATAAATGGCTATTCTTTCTATACGAAAGAGCAAGATGACATAAGTACCATGCAAAATAGTGGGGTCATGGTAGAAGCTGAAGTTATGCACTTTTCCAGTTCGAGAGACAAAAACCCCATATTAGCGTCTATGGCCTATTATGGAGTTATAGAAGAAAGGTGGGAGATGACATACAACAAGTTTAAAGTTACTTTATTCAAATGTAAGTGGGTTAGCAATAATGCTGTGGTAATAGATAAACAATTTGGATTTGTCTCAGTCGATCTTCGAAGAGTTGGCTATAGAGATGAGCCTTTCATTCTAGCAAGCCAGGCGAAACAAGTGTTTTATGTCACCGATCCTACTAGCAAAAATATGTCCATTGTCCTTAAAAGTAAAAAAGCAGAAGTATGGTGATCCGACTTTCAACCTTTATGACACACCACCTTTCACAACAACTCCACCTCGAACAAATGAAGTAGAATTGGTAGATGATGATGAATATGCTGTAAGAAATGACCATGGTGAAGGAATATGGGAAACAATATAGAGTAAGACCTTAATTTATAAACGAGAACTATGTGTTTTTTTTTGTTTTACTCCTTCTTAGTTTATTTTATTTTTATTACAATTTATTTACGTTTCTGACGATGCTTTTTATGTTAACAAGAATATGGACAACTCTAGTGCTGATAAAAGGCGTAGAGATGACGAAAGCCCTAGCGATGATGAAAGGCCTAGAGATGAACTCGTTGCAAGAAGGAGGGTTAGAGACTGTACAAAGATGGGAGCATTGGTTGCATGTCATGAACATCAATAAGAGAGGATGCATATAGATTTCGATGACAATCTAAATCCAGTTGGTTTTGAGGAAGACCATTTCATTAGCTACGTAGGGTTTTTGGGTCGAAGCAAAGTGCGCATTACCCACGATAATTGGAGATTGGTTCCCCCAAAAATGAAAGACATGATTTGGCAGTAACTTTTGGCATATAAGTTTTGATGCATCTATGGTAATTGTAGCTTTATTCCTATTTTTTCAAATATAATAATCTTATGTTTTACCTTGCAACAAACATACGATGTCCCAGACACCAGGGAGATGTACAGGCACTAGATGGATGAGGTTCGTATACGATGGAAAGGTTTCAAGAACAAGCTAACAGCAAGGTACATTCGAGGGGCCCAGAGGGGTGAGGATCCATGTACACATTATTCGTATTTGTCTCTAGAGGACTGGAGGTTGTTTGCGGAATCACGGGCAGATCCTGAGTTTTTGGTAAGATTTATGTCATCAAGATATAAAGCTTTTAATTTTCATATACTTGATATCGTTGATTTATTTTTTGTTGTTTTTCATTCATAGAAATTAAATGCAGCAAATGCAAAGAGAAAATCAGAAAATAAATACCAACATTACATGTCTCGTGGTGGATATCGAAAGCTTGAGCGGCAAATGATGCAAGAAGAGTTAGAGAAAATGAAGGAAGGAGCGGAATCTAATCCTAGCGTTGTTATTCAGGCCTCGACACCTCCTCCACGTCACAAAAAATGGAAGCGAGGAGGATTAAGGCTAGGAACTACATAAATCCGGTTGTTGCTGAGGTTGCTGCGAGGATTGTAAGTAGTTATACCATAAGTACCTAATTTTTTGCATATCGAGAGTGGTTTTGATACATTTACCATAAACTGTATGCTACAGGATGAATTGAAATATCATAGTAGCCAAGGTTCATTCAATCCAAGTAGACGGATTGACATCTTGTCAACGGTTATTGGGAAGGCAGATGACCTTGGTCGTGTTTGAGAAGAGACACAGGGAGTTAGTGCCGCGAGGTATTTTGGACGAGACTCACGTTATTCGTCACAAGCTGGCCCTAGTAAGGACCTTATGGCCAAGATTCAAGAGGACCTTGAACAAGAGCTCGAGGCCAACCTTCTCAACAAGCTCCGACAAGAGCTGTTGCTAGAGCTTCAACTTGAAATGGCAAAGATGTTCGAAACGCAAAGTGCAAGGGACGGGCATAAAACTCAGGAATCCTCGGCCTTCAATAGCACCAAAGGAAGTTACAACCCTCTCTAGTAACCGCTTGGTGACTCTTCTCCCACTCTAGCATCGGGAGAGCCTTCCACCCTCTATTTGGAGGATCCACTGTTGCATGTTATTGCTGATGCTCTCGTTCACACACGTGCTACCACCCACCATCATCAGCAAATTCTAGAGGATTTTTGTACGGTGAATGTGACGAGTGTTAGAAAGGGGGAAGAAGGTACAACCATCTCTGTTCCTGATCCAGAGGTTAGCACGTTAAGTCAGGCGATAGGATCTTCATCCTTTGGCCTCAAAATCTTATTAGTTCAGAGGTAACACCTCCAATGGTAGGTATTACCTTACTATTACTGAAAATATATTGGCATCCTAATAACAATTTGTTTTTTGATATTCTAAAAGGATGACAAAGATACGAGGAAATGGCCTTACTTAGCACGGCTGCAACAGATCTACAAGGGCATTAAACAAGTTGACTTGAAGATGCCTGAAGGGATTGTGGGCCTTACATTGGAGTATCCCTACACGATTGACAATATAGATCTCAAGCAGTTTATCAAGTTGGAGGAGATAGATGCAGGCTGGGTGAAATTTGTAATCCGGTAAGTTTTTTTTTTTTCAATTTTCCCATAGAATTCGTTTAGTGGTTTTTTGATTTCATATATTCAATTTAAGATGTTTAATAAATAATTGCCTTGTCATTTAACTTCATTTTAATCTGTACATGTTGTTATAGTTACCACTGGAGTTTGTGTGTTATATGTCCTCGCTGCAACCTAGTCTATTGGTTTGATCCCTTGCGTAAAAGGCTAGACAAAGATACAAAATCTGTCTTCGACATGTAAGTTATTTTGTTTGTATTATATTGACTCTTAAACAAAATGAATAGCTCTAATTTCTGTTGATTTTGATTTTCATGATAGTGCTTGTCAATAATATAGAGTCTTAGGCGGGTCACGCGAGGGTACAATTGTTAAAAAACCAAAGTGGTTTTATCCGATAGTAAGTAGTTTCAATTCTAATTGTTTCATTGATTGTCGTTTCAGACATACCTTTATTGATTTTAACAACCGATTGCATGCCTTTGATTTAAAGTGCCATCAACAACCTGACAACACTGAATGCTGATATTATGTTATACTTTATATGTATAATATCACTCAAAGTGGAATTACTAGCAATTTTGAAAAGGTACTCGCTTCTTCATTCTCAAATGATAATATTTTTGGTGTTCTAATTGAAATGCTAATTAATTCATTTGCTTGATTCATTTCATCAAACTTATTTTCTAATTTTCAAATTTTTGATAATGAAGATGCCTACCTACGTAAAGACCTTAATTTGATTAAAGACCTTTTGGCTGGGCATCTTCTTCAAAATATAGAGCAGTAAACTTTTTATTTATATCAGTTTGTAGTTATGTGATGACAGTATTTTGACACTTTCTGATTGTTATTGTACATGTATATAGTAGTAGGTTGTATGAGTTGATGCTGTATGTATATGTAGTAAAGATTGTAGTGCTGGATATTCTTACCATTTTGTAACAGATATTGTGGTTTATGAATCCATTTTCTTTTCTGTTTCTGCAATTTGAAATCGCTGGGTAATGCAGAATGAAATTAATCATTTAAAAAAAAAATCAAACTTTTTCACGTCCTAAATCCAGAATTGGGACGTCTAAAGTCCCCCTGTGGAGGACTTGATTTGGGACGTCTAAAGTCTCACCTTAGACGTCCCATTTTTTTAGACGTCTTTTCTTAAAATATACTACGCCCCCCACATAGATGTCTTCCAATTTTTGAACGTTAAAAGTGTCAAAATAGATACGTTAAAACCTCTTTTTGTAGTAGTGTTTCCATGAGTCTGTATTTTGATATTCCATTTTGTTTCGTTAAGACAGGTCTGAAAATATAGGATTAATTATGAGGGCATAACTTGGAAGGCAATTATGATTTCAAAGATGTGTTTATTAATGGGGCCACAGAGGGGGCGTGTTTGATTGCAAATCCAAAGCATTATTGGACTAAAGTGATGTGAGCTGTGAAGAAGAGAAAAGAGACAAAAGAGGGAACACCGATACCTAATATAATGAGCCATTTATGTAATTACAGTGTGGGTCATCTACTACGATCAGACACCATGAATGTGAGTTCCAGTTTTTCCATTTTCCGGGTAATAATTAAATTATTTTGGTAAAATGACATTATCGTCCTAATTAAAAAATAATAATATCAAAAAAGTCATAAGAGTCCTGGGGTTATATAACGAATCCACCAGTAAAGAAAAGGAAAATATTTAGGTTAAATTTCTTATATCCATTTTATCAAGTTCTTTAGTTACATGTGACCACGTGTCCTATTTTTGAATTATGAGTTTAATTAAACTCATAATTTAAAAATAGGACACGTTGGCACATATAATTAGAGAAATTGACGAAATATGTATCAAGAATTTTATATAAGTATGGTCCTTAAAAAAATACAAGCATCAAGTGATTGGTGGTATATTTATAATGAAATGCCATCCACACAAGTGAAAGTGTGTATTAATTAGTAAAAATTATAGGAATTATGTTTGGATAAGAGGATCCGAATACGGATAAGAACATGGCATAAAATCTCTATTAATGGTTGAGATTTATTCTGTAAAATTATTATTATCATTTAATATTTAAAATGATAAAAATTATTTTAATATAGCATAAAATTTCAGTCATTAAAAACCAATTCAATAATAAAAAAATTAAGTTAAGAAAGGGTTTAGTAGAGATTATCCTTTCTCAGGCAGGATACGATGTCCCCCTCAAAAACCGACGTTCTGCTTATGATCTCGCCCCTTGCATACTCTATTTTGTATAGAGAAAATCTCATATAAAGTTACCTGAAATAAAAAAATTTCTAAATCAAGTTGTTAAACTCAACAAATCTATAATTAATTTATTTACTCAATTTAGAATTTTAAAATATGGGTAAAATGATTTTATTACACTCTTATAATTTATTTTATCCTCTTTCCTCTTAAAAGAGTTTTATTACCTTATATCTTATCTTAGTTTTTCTATATATATCAACAGTAATATATAATAAAATAAAATGTGATTCCTTTAATTGGGAAGAATCAACAAGAATAATTCAAGTCAAAAAAATAAAAAGAAAAGCATTAACCCAATATTAATTAAAATATTTTTATTTGAGTGCCATGAATAAGAAATTGTATTTTTAGAACAACCCAGACTTAAATTTTTTTTTTTGTCAATAAAAAAAATCAAACTTCATTAAATTTTTATTTGTATATTGTAATATCTAGTTTGTTTTTTACGTTAATGAAACTCTTTTTATTTTTAATGCTGCTAATGAAAATATTTGATATATACACACTAGTCAGATTTTTTTTATTAACATCAAGGTATTAAAACTTGGATCGGGTACTGAATCGGTCGGGGTACTGGGTTAAGGGTTAGTGGGTCAGACCGGAGCTAAACTGATGAGAAATTGAAAATTTTAAACTTATTGGTATGAAATTCTAAAGAAAATATTTTTAATTTTTTTTTTAAAATTGGGACCCGGACCGAATTGGTCTACCGGCCGGTTCACCTGTTTCTGAGCCGGACCAGCCTGTCCAATCCGGATTCCATAAGCTTGATTAACATAGTCTAATTTTCTTTTCATCAGAAGAAAATCTAGTCAAAGATAAAATTTTTTATTCTCAACATTCAATTGAAAATAATTTAATTGCTCTTGGGGTTATACTTTCCTTTTCCTTTTCCTTTTTTTCCTTTTTGCCTGAATTATTCTTGATGATCCTTCCATGACACAAAAATTCTTTGATTTAAGCCAATCATATTTTATTTTATTATATATTAATATTGTATATATAATTATTGAAAAAAAAAGAGTTACAGCCACTAAAACCCTTTTAAGAGGAGAGGGAAGACTAGGAGAGGGCAATAAAGTCAGTTAACTGACATTTTGAAATCTTAAATTAGGTTGATCACTTAATTAGGAATTTATTACATTTACTAACCTGATTTAAAATTTTTTTATTTTACGCAACCTTATATAGGATTTTCCCTTTGTGTTTGCCCATTTCCATAATTTGACATATTATTTCAAAACCTCCTGATTCTTTTTCTTTTAAAAAAATAACATGGATGAATGGGCAAAAAAATCACGGGCCATATGATTTCTTTTCTTTTGACCTTTCTAAATTATCTTTGGAGATAAGATCCTCTTCCGATGCCATCGTAGGGCCCATGAAAAGCATTGTATATGTTCACCGAATTAGTGTCCATTTCGAGTAGTAGTAGCTGAAGTGATTTTTTAATAATATGATTTTTATAAAAATAAAATAGGATAAAAGTCAGATTGTAAATATAATTTGTGTTTAAATTGACGGTGGCATCAGTGACTTTTTTTCTAACATTAAACCTGTTTGGATTATCATTTGAAAAGCTTGTTTAGATAGAAAATGACTGAAAAAGGCATGAATCATATATATATTATTTGTATATATTGTGATAATTGAAGTGAAAAATTAAAATTAAAATTTGATAAAATACAAAAAGTTCAATTATTATTGAAAAAAAGGAAAATAACTAAAGTACTTAATTAAAAATGGATAAAATTTTGTTTAAATTATAATGCATACATGAAGGGGATCATTATAGGATCACCTATCCCTAATAAATTGGTCTCTGATTCTGTCACAAACATAATTCATTTGTGTTGAAGAAGGGAGAGCTAAGAGAAGCATAATGATCGAACCATATTTTTATATGATATTTCATAATTAAATTGGGATTTTTAATGCATTTTTTGGGACATTATTATATAATTAAACACTAATTTGAGTTAAGGACATTCGTATTGAATTAATTGTAATCAGTGGCAAAATGATCAAAATTTGTTAATCATTCATACAAATGATCTCTTGAACTTTTGATGCTACCTTGTACTTAATCTTATATTGTAGGTGCTTAATAAGAAATTGGATATTTTGGAAGGTCAAAATTAATATTTTACGGACTGAAGGAAATTACAGAAAAGGTCCCTAGAATTTATGGAAATTATAAGTGAATGAAGAAGAAGGACTAGGGAAATCACAGAAAAGGATCCAGATGTTTCGAAAATTATAGTTCTACACCACAAATATTTCAAAAATTTGCACTTTAATATGTCCTCCAGAACTTTGAAGTTTACAATGAAGTCCCTAGTTAAATCCTAATTTGACCAAAGCTTCTTCTTCTTTCTTGGAACAGAGACCCGATAGTTTTGGGGAGTGGAGATAGTTTCAGCACTGCGCAAGCTCAGACCCTTTTCCCTCTTATCACCTCCATCATTGCCCTTTTTGATAATCGTTGGTGGCCTTCTCCAATCTCTCTTCAACCTCCATTTCCTACGAGCTTCATCTCCTAGAATCATATTTTCATTGATGAACCAGGAAAATAGAGTAGAGCTTCATTGCATTCATTGACGAAAGGCTCATGATCTCTCAACTTGGACCGACCCACCGATGTTGACCTCAACTTGCCACCTTCGACGACCCCTCCACTCAATGTCTCTGGCTCTGTGTCTCACTGCACCGTTCACTCCGTCTCTAAGCTATGTCACAACACACATTCTCAACTCACGGTCAAGCCCTTGCTCTCTGATGATACTACGATGCAGTCAGCGGTGGTGTGGCAAGGAGGAAGAGAATCAAGATCTGCTTTTGAGATCTCTTGTCTCTCATTGTGAAGCTATAGCCGTAGCAAAAAGCACCTACTGTGGGCTTTTTCTAGAAGCCACGTTCGGCGAAGAAGCCTTGTGAAGCTCACCGTCAACCCAAACGGCGTTCTTTCACAGCCAATCTGCTTTTCGATGTCGGCCACACGTTTTGGGTGTGCTAACATGAACCCAAACAAGCTCTTATAAGTTTAGCAAGTAAAATAGGTCAGTGTTTCCAGTTTCCACCTTGGACTGAAATGGACTCCATTTTTTGGGATAAATTATAATTTGATTTTTGTTTTATTGAAGCCATGGTAATTTTCATTGTACTTCCCTCTCACACTTAATATATGAGCTAATTGAAGCGTTAGATTTATTCATAAATAAAAAACTTTAATTCATTTTATTTTTCATATTTATTATCTTTTAAATAAATTTGTCTACTGTAACTTATAAAATGATATACTTCTCATATCCTTTACAAGTCACTTTTAATATATTTCACCAAAACTAATAGAACTTTAAAACTCATTAATCCTACGTCAAAATTCAACAACTTTTCCTATATTTATCCCATAAGAATAAAGTAGGCCCAATAACTAACAAAAGGTAAAATTGTGATACTAGCCCCATCATCAATTATTATTCTTTTTTTTTTGATACAATGGAAATAAAACCACTACTCTACTGGACAACCATAGAAGAACCGCCAAAAGGGGACGTAAAGTGAAGCCCAAGGGAGCATGCAAGAGCCCTTTTCGCAAGCTCATCAACCTCCTGAGTAACCAATCGACTACATGTAATAATCCGCACGGTCCATTGACGCTGTAACATACTAGTAATTTCAACAATAATATTCTCGTTGGCATGGAGCTCAGCAGAACCTTGATGTATCAGCTCAATCGCTTGAGCACAATCACTTTTAATAATAATCTTCCTGTATCCCCGATCCCAAGCTCTCCGTAATCCCAGAAGGCACGCCCACAATTCCGCAGACAATGGATCTCCTCATCCCATATGGAACATGAAAGACTCAATTTGCCTACCCTCATGATCCTTGATAATCCCTCCACAGGCTGCCAACATGAAAGTGTAGGAATATGCTCCATCCACTAGAACACAAACAAAGCCCTCCTCCATTAAATCAAGAGTGGATGGTGATGCTATTTGGTTACCTCGAATTTGCGTATTCTGCAACTTAATCTTGGCTGACATATAACTCAGAAGAATGACCCTGGCTTTACCAACAACACTATCAGGTGTGGACACAGCATGATTAAAAATACAGTCATTACGACGCTTCCATATGAGCCAACAAATTAGCACAAAAAATCCCTTCCAAGATTCCTTACCAAGTCCCAAATTCTTTGAAAGATTCATATTACACCATTCCCAAAGATTACAGTGAAAGAACTGTTGATTACAACTTGGTTTAAGAATACTCTGCCACATACAACTGATCGCCGGACAATCCCTTAACACATGCAGACAAGACTCAGAATTTTGGTTGCACCAAACACATGAAGCAACAATAGACATGCCCCTCCTCACCAGTTCATCATTTGTTAGGAGCTTATTTTGAAGAAGCAACCACATAAAAGTCCTACACCGCTGTGGGACGGCCAACTTCCAAATTCTACTCCATATTTGAGTTTCTATAGGACCATTTCCCTGCAACATGTTATAAGCAGATTTAATAGAAAAATTACCATGCTTCTCTAACTTCCATTTCACAATTTCTTCACCACTGGGCCACCGTATACATTCTGTCCCTTCCAAAACCTTTCCCCAGTTATCACGGATACCCACCCACAGCCGAGAACCTGGGCGTCTAGCATTAATACTAGGAAAAAGATCATTTCCACAATGATATTTGTTACGTACGACACGAGCCCAAAGAGATCCAGGATTCTTTAAAAGACCCCACCCTGCTTTAATCATGAAGGCTTTATTTTGGAGTCGAGAATGACGTAATCCAAGTCCCCCTCGTCGCTTTTCTTGACATACATTGTCCCAAGCAACTAGATGCACCTTCCTTTGCTCACAGGTCGATCCCCAGAGAAACCCACGGGCCTTTTTATCAATTTCCTCACACACAGCAATAGGGAGCGGACAAGTTTGCATCTGGTATAAAGGGATAGATTGCAACACTGAAGAGATAAGAGTATGACGTCCTGCCAAAGAAATAGTATGAGCCTTCCAATTGTTCAGCCTTGATTTCACCTTGTCAACAACATACTGATAAGTATCACTCTTAACTCTATCATGATGCAAAGGAGTTCCCAAGTATTTCCCAAGATCCGGTGTAGTGGTAAAACCCAAACTAGTATTGAGTTGTGACCTCCTATTATGACTCACGTTCTCAACTTGTTTCATCAATTATTATTCTATTGTTTCATTAATGGGAATAACATATTATTCATTTTATGCTCTTTTAAATTTCTGTCTAAATAACCCTTTTTATTAGAGTTTTTCTTATAATGTTTTCAACACTAACAATATTATTGTTACACAACTCAATAAAGTGAATAAACTGTAAAAGAGGGTAAAGCTACTTCAGACGACAAGGCCAACGGAATCCTATGTTTTATGATTCCAACCCCAGCATCGACTTCACACGATTCTCTAGTTTAAATTTAATCCAAAATGTACCTACAGTTTAGTTGGACAACATGAAAAATTTTAATAAGTTTTTTTTGCAAAAAATGAATAAGTGATGGCATAAAAAATTAATAGAGATCAAATATAAAAAGGAAGAGCAGGGAAAACTAATTTAGAATTTCCAACCCCACTCCTCCTTTTTTTTTTTTCCGGTTAATCTCCCCTCCTTCTCCCCACCAACCAAACACTCTTAAAAGAATTGGCCCTAAATAAATTGAAGATGCACGTTTTAAAACATAGGAGTGGTATAGTATATTCTGTTAAGACGAGTAATATTTAATAAACTTGGCAGGATCCGAAGTAAGATTTGCTTCTAAATTCAAATTAGCATTATATAGTTGGGTTCTGCTAAATTATTAATTCCCTAATCCCACCTATTGTTGTCAAAATTGTGGGTTGATACTCTGAATTTTTATATTTCTAGCTTACAAAATCAAGTTAAGTCATTGGTAAACTTGTAACCATTGTAAACTCAATTAAACTTAGGAGTTTATACTCCAAGTTTAACATTTTTACATTGTTAGCTTATAAAATTGTATTAACTCATAAGCTCGTGTTAACTATTTCAATTTTATCATGTTTAATGGTTTTATATATGAATTTTATAAAAATTTCTTTGTTAAGTATAATAAATTATATATGGATGTTGATGGATTTAATTTCAATTATTCTTTTAATTTAAAACATATTTAAATCAACTTGTTGTCATTTTTTTTATTTTAATTATTTAATTATACACTATTAATATCTATTTAATTGTAAGGATAAACTCTTACAATTTTATGAATCGAGTTTACGACACGAGTTTACGTCACTATCACGAATTTACTTAAATTTGTGAGTGTGATAACTTTGATCCCAATCACGAGTTTACGTCACTTTAACGAACTTATAAGTTCAAAAAATCATCGGATTAGCGACGGAATTTAGCGACGGAATTTCCGTCACTAATTCGTTTAGCGACGGAAACAAATTAGAGACGGAATTAGCGACGGAATTTGTTCCGTCGGTAAAAAGGCCGTTACTAATTAATTAGGGACGGAATTTTAAATTCCGTCGCAAATTAGAGACGGATTAGCGACGGAAATTCCGTCGCTAAATTAGAGACGGAAAATTCCGTCGCTAAATTCCGTCTCTAATTAGAGACGGAATTCACTAATTAGTGACGGAATTTTCCGTCGCTAAATTAGAGACGGAAAATTCCGTCGCTAAATTCCGTCTCTAATTAGAAACGGAATTTACTAATTAGAGACGGAATTTAGCGACGGAATTTTCCGTCTCTAATTAGCGACGGAATTTCCGTCTCTAATCCGTCTCAAAATATTTTTTTTATATAATTTAAATTGCCACATGTCCTCACAATGAGCCTCCACATGTCCCTCGTCGACGGCCGCCACGTGTACCCACCGCCGGCCACGTGTCCCCGTCAGCCGCCGCCGCCTCGCCTTCGCCCTCCACGTGTCCAGCTCTACCGCCACGTGTCACCCTCCAGCGTGGGCCACATGTCATCCTCCATCGCGCGCCATGTGTCCAAGTCACAAATTGGTTGCATTTTGTGACCAAGTTGGGATTCGAAGCCTTGACCTCCCACGCGTGTGCCAGTGCCTTTACCAGTTGAGCTAAGAAGAACCTGTGTAATTTAAATGCAAAATCATATATATATATATATATATATATATTTCTTTGTGAACAAAATTAGAAATACAAAATTTAATCTATTATTAAATATTTGAATTTAGTTTTCTTATTTTATTTTATGTATTTTTTCTACCTAAATTTTTATTATTAATATCTTTTTTATTCATTTTATGATATATTTTATTTTTTTTTTGCATTTATAAAATGTTTTTATTTGTATATAATATATTATTAAAAATTCAAATATATTATATTATAATTTCAATTTCAAAAATAAATTTGAATTAATTATTTTATTTATTTATTTTAATATTTGTATTATAAATTTATAATTATAAAAAATATATAATTATTGAAAAAATTAATTATTTGTGACGGAAATTAGAGACGGAAATTAGGGACGGAAAAATTCCGTCGCTAATTTCCGTCGCTAATTTTTAATGACGGAATTAGAGACGGATTAGGGACGGAATTTAGAGACGGAATGTAATTCCATCTCTATTCCGTCGCTAAATTAGCGACGGAAAAATTCCGTCGCTAATTTCCGTCGCTAATTTTTAATGACGGAATTAGAGACGGATTAGGGACGGAATTTAGTGACGGAATATGATTCCGTCTCTATTCCGTCGCTAATTTAGTGACGGAAAAATTCCGTAGCTAAATTCCGTCGCTAATTTTAGGGACGGAATTAGAGACGGATTAGGGACGGAATTTAACGACGGAAATTGATTCCGTCGCTAATCCGTCGCTAATTTAGGGACGGAAAAATTCCGTCGCTAAATTCCGTCGCTAATTTTAGTGACGGAATTTGTGAGGGATTAGGGACGGATTAGCGACGGAATGAAATTCCGTCGCTAAATTCCGTCGCTAATTTTCATTTTTTTTGTAGTGTTACTTAAACTTGTGAGTGTGATAATTTTGATCCCAACCACTCCCATCCATGTGGAGTAGTTTGATGGCTTTGTGTGGGTATAAATAAATAAACAAATAAAAAGGAAGCTACCACAACGGAAAATTGACTTCATATGGCCCCATATTCATCCATGTGGAGTAGTTTGAATGTTTGATGGCTTTGTGTGGGTATAAATAAATAAAAAGGAAGCTACTACAACGGAAAATTGACTTCATATGGCCCCATATATAACTATTACTATGATATAAGTTATCAAAAAAAAAAAAAAGGCTATTACTATGATGTGATCAATGACTATAAACCTGCTCACCCACGGATGTGTGTGGGTCTGTGTAACGGGACTCAGGTGATCAACTTTCTCCTTAAACACTGCTATTTAATCATAATTTAATATATTAACTTTTGATCCCAACTTTTTACTATTTTTTAACAATTTCATCGATCACCCAAAAATAACGTATCTATTAGCCTGAGACAACGTTCCGCTATTTAAATTAAACAAAAATGATATTCTAAGAATATAGTGAATCATCATGACCATTTGTTGATAACAAATCCCTCCAGCTACAAGTCATCATTAACATCCTCTTTCTACAAAAATAAGCATATATGTAATGTATGTAACCCAAATTATTATAGCATTGCATTTATTTTGTTTTATATTACACGCTTTGTTGTTTTGCAGCATATATAATTATAAAGGTACGCATTTTTTTAAGAAAAAAATTGAAAGCCTTGCAATGTGGCATATGGTCAGTATATCGTATATGGTTTCAGTGACCAACACCATGGTGCTCCTTGGTAATTGGTATGTTGAGATCTGTGTGCTGTTTAAAACTTCAAATAAGGTTTTAAAGGTCCAGAATTAAAATTTGTAACTACTGATTTTTAAATAGAAAAAATCACTTTTTTAAAAAGTGACAATCAAAAAAATTATCATCTTAGACTATGTACAAGTTAAAAAATTTTTAATTTATTTTTTAAATATGGAAGTAAAAATAAATTAGATTTAGGCCACCCAAATTATATCTGAATGATCTAGATTTCAATACTCATCACTCTTAATAATGAACATCCAAAATGAACCCCCTTATGTATACATTCTCTTTGTTTCTTTTAATGGATTCTCTCAGAGATTATACACCCCATGAACCATGCATGATATATATATATATATATATAAACTCACAAGTTTATGAAATTAAATCCAATTACCGATATGATAACTTTGTTAGTAGATGTCAGGTAAGTAATTCTGTAAGTATTCTTTGAATTTAGAGATATACCTTAATCTTAATAAGTTTCTATAATCCAACTCACTTAAACTTTCTTTTACAAATAAGCATAAGCGGCATCAATTAAATGTCCCACCAGCCACCACACGCTTGGAGATCGGTTATGTGTGAAGACGTAAACGAAGCTGACACTGATACCAAACGGGGAAAAGGTGACGAGCCATAGGATAATCAGTGGGTGTCCAAAAAAATATACTCCCTTCGGTCCTAATTATAAGATAAAGTTGACTTTTTTAGAGAAATTAAGGAAGCCAATTAAATTACTTTAGAATGTTTATATTTTTAGTATCCTTAGATTATATATTAGTTTATTAGTCAAATTAATTAGTTTTCAGAAAAAAAATAAAAATAAAAATACTCTAAAGTAATTTAATTGGCTTCCTTAATTTCTCCAAAAAAGTCAACTTTGTCTTATAATTAGGACCGGAGGGAGTATTAAAAGAAACAAATAAATAATAAATATAATTCAGGAATACGTCATAATTGGCATGGAGACGAAATTCCCAAAATTCCCCATCCAATGTCATAATTGTTGTCCCTTTCTAATTAATCGCTAAAAGAAGTTTAAAAAAAGTATCAACAGTGCCCGGAGGTTTCCACATATTTGGATCCCAACGTGACTCACGCACGATGTATGCTTTTTACGTGGATGGCATTATTTCTCCGGTCTAAAATATATCCATTTAAGGAGACGGATAATGTACTACACTGACCAATGTACTTCATCGATTATTTGTATCGAAAAATAAAAAACATGTTAGCCTTGAAATAGCATTTCACTATTTAAAAAATTGGAAATCCAACCTCTAATGTTTTATTATTTGTTATTTATCCTATAAGAATAAAGTAGGTACAATAGTAAATACAGAGTAAAATCGGGCATCTATGTAAAAAATTAATAACATGACTTATAAATAAGACTTAAAAAACCTTGTCTTCTTGCCGTATAAACACTATCGGAGAAGTATAATCTAATATCACATATGTTGGCAAAAAAAAAAAAAAAAATCTAATATCGCATATGAATATTTTGTGAAGAAAATGTCACATTCGATAAAACGTGTGTGAATGAAATCTTTAGATGGGAATATATGGACCACCTCCCTCCCTCTATCTGTCTTCTTACTGAATTGCCAATTCCTATTCTTTCCAAGCTAAATTAATTAGTGATGTTATTCTTACCATTTTTTTTCAAAAAAAGAAAAAAGAAAACTTGATTCATTGGTCTCCGATAATAGGGTGAAATCAAAGTCACGCGATGCCAAAATACTCATTCTCTCCCCTTCACTTGCTTTACATCTCCCCTTGCCTCTACATCTTATCCGTATTCTCTTGTTCATGCATGATTTGAAATTACTCTACATTGTGAGATAAATATGAGAATAATTTTGCCTAACGAAATATAAAACCTACTTTATAGTTAGGATTGAAAGAGTGTTTAAAATAAATTATTGCAAACCTGAGCGTGTTTGTTTGAAATTTGCACCCCCCAAGGGACTGCAAAACTAAACTCGTTAACCCTTGTTTTATCAAGTTTTTGCTCCCACATGATTCCGCATGAAATTGAGCATCTCTCTCTCTCTCTGATCACGTTTCCATTTTCACTTTTCTGGGTATGTTAGCCACAAAAGGCAGACACTCTTGATGTAAATCCTTCCACCGGTAAATTTAGTTACGAGTAAAATTGGTAAAAAAAAAAATACATTTAATGTTCGGACAAATCTGAATGGAATTTTGTAAGAAAAAAATAAAACAAAAAATTAGTATCATTTAATTATAGAATCACTATGTAAATTTGTTGACTCAGCATTTTTATTTAAAGAAACTAATGCGGTAATTTTAAGGGATTAAAAAGTACAGTTTTTAACTAAGCTTAATGAACTAAATTGAAACTTAATGCAGTTTTAGAGACTATGGGCTGGGAATATGGCTTCTCTCTCTCCTTTTTTTTTCCCGTTTGCTACTGTCTTTTTTCCTCTTCATGACCATTGGATCTAAATCTAATGGTTCACATTTAATATTTCCTTCTCATCCTTCTCTCTATTGTAATAATATTTTTATAAAATTTTAAATGTAAACCATTAGATTTTGATCTAATGGTTATGAAGGGGGAAAATGACGGCAAAGGATGGAAAAGGAAAAGAAGAAAAGCCAAAACCATGGGCTCTTGCTTGACCTGCCTTATAACGGAAACGTCCCATTTACAACCACATTACATACCCCATGAATAACTGTACTTTTCATTTTGCCGTCCAATTAATAAGTGTATCAAGCGGTTACAGAAATTCCTTGGCCACATCAAGAAAAATTTTTAGGGAGGATATTCGTGCTTTCTTTTCTTCTCGCAACCATTTGGAATTTGAAGCCTTCAGTTCCTTTCCTTCTGCCCTTTATGTTTTTCTTTATTGTTATTCTATTACTATTAAGACTCTATAATGTTGTTCTTTTTCATTAGTATCATTTTGACTTTTTATATAAAAGAAAGTGATTACAGGATTCTTAAAACCATAATCTACTTGAACGAATTATAAACAGTTCATGTTAGTTGAATAATACCAGATAATATAAAATCCTAAAATTCTTCCTCTCCGTTTCTTATCAGTCCTGTAAATATGTAATAAGGTCATTCCTGTTTAGAAGTAAAGCGAGTAACTATGAAGGCAATAGGCGAGTACTAAAGTTTAAACTTAACACAATAGATATAACATTACAACGAGAGTCCTGGCACAGCAAGAAACACAAACTGATATGGAACTTATACATACTAAGCTAATAGCGCATCAGCACACCAGATGGATAACACATATATCTATAGGCATCCTTATTAGACTAGAGAAATCGTAAGCATAGTCCGAAACTCTTCCTCATTTTAGCTTATACGTGCTCTCGATAAACTTCACCAGCCAGGCTTAGGCATTAATTTTTAAACCTGGAATTGGCAGTTCCCTCAACGGCTGCTGCTGCTGCTGCTGTGCATTACCATTTCATGATATGTTTTAACCTTCTCGTTATATTCTTTGACGGCCAACTCAAACCCATTCTTCAGCATGCTCTCTTTCCATCTGTCGAACTCTGCCACCGTCTTCAAGATTGTGGGGCCGTAACCACTCAGCACCAGAGATGCTCCTCTGACGAACAGAACCCATCCACCTTCGTTCTTGTATGAAATCATCCTCTGTATTTCATCAGGCACGGCTTCAATAGTCTTACAAGACTGGCACAAACAAGCTCTCTATGCCACTCCAAAATCGGCCTAAGAGGCTCCTGTCCTCGTCCACATAGAACAGCTCTATTTAAATCCTGGCCTTCTTTAAGATGGGTTCATGTTTAAGACCAGTGGCATACTTGGTGAACTTTTTAGTCCACGCTGAGTCATGGCCTCCAAACAAAAATATGTATTTCCGCTCCTTGACCAGTGTCAATAAGATGTTACAAATTATATAGTCAATGCAAGCTGAAAGCAATGATTCTAAAGAGATTTTCATCTTTCTTTGGTGAGTATTGTGTGGTCTAATGTGCTTACCCAAAGGTCAATGGAGGGGTGGTGAATATTGCAAACAACCGTTTCGACCCAGTTGGTGCTACTTTCAACCTTGGTTTCAACTCTGGCTCCACTGGAGGCGGTAAAGGGGAAGGCCTTCATCCCCTGAACCTGAATCAAGTGGAAAGCATCAGTGTAGAGAACCTTCCCTTGAGGGTTCAGCACCACAACCATTGGCTTCTTCCTGAAATGCCATTCCTCCCTAATGTACTTGTACCCTGCCACACTTCCAAAGTGCTCCACCACATACCATGGCATCCTAGTTTTCAGAACCTCAAATTTCTTGCGCAACTCGTCATCCCACTCCTCTACGATGGGAATCCACACAATCTTATATTGGTTATTTGCCTTGATAAATTCATAAAGTGGAAAGAGAATAGATATTTCTTGCTCCGTGATGTCTAGATGGGAAATGAACAAGAACAAATGCTTCATTCCTAGCACATCAACATCAACCTGTTTAGACAACAAATTGAACAAAATTACAAAAATGCAAACCACCAATCGAAGACAAGACAAACACGGCTAGATTGTTTGCCAATTTTCACAAACAACTTACAGTACAAGTTTGACAAAAGAATACTCAAATTAGGCTGTATGATTAACAAACATAACGTAACTGCCAGACCTTGATAATTTTTTCCTTTCTGCAGAACCAGTGAAATTATGCCAAAGTATTTATCTCCAAACCGAATAACATAGTTAACAGTAATAACACATTTTCTCGAAAAGTAAAAGGCTTCAAATGTCCTCATTGCATAGAGAGCGCGAGCAAATATTAATAGCAGTAATAGGAGTTACGAACCATTTGTTTGGTAGCACCATCAAACAGTTCCTGAGGTCCATCCTTCGAGAAAATCAGAACCTTAAACAGTTCAACTATTTCGGACGGGGTTCGCAAGTGTTCCTTCAGCCTTGCATAGGACTCTATCTCCTCTGTAATTACAGAGAAATCATCTAATCAGATCCTGCACGGCTCCATTTTAAAGGAGGGAAAATACAATTACTTTGAAAAATTTTTTTAAGAGTGTTATATATCAGAAGATCGGACAGTTCTTTATGCTTGTTAAGAGTAAAAGTCAGAAATGATAACATCAAAAGTCATGAGTTAGGAAGAATTAGGAAACGCTTGTCGATTTCCCATTGAATCTTCAAATGTAATTATGTGTATATAAACCCATAGTAACAAGAGATGAATGTATTAGATTTACGTTTCAACATGGTATCAGAGCCACTCCCCTGACTTCAGTTTTTTCTCTATTTTCTCCGGCGAGCTGCCATATTTTCCGGCGAACAACACATGTTTCACTCCATTTTCGGATCTCCTTCTCCAGACCTTATTAGTGAACACGCGCCACATCCCTAGGTTCCTTGTGTCCATATCGGCAGGCCACCAAAATCTGAAGCCATTCCGACAGCGCATGAGGACAAACGCGCCACCTGAACTTCCGCCGTCAGAGACACGCGCCGGCGTGTGAGGCTTCCTCCGGTGTCCGTTTGCGACGCCGTTTGCGGCGTTCTAATCGTTTCTTCAACCTCTACCTCATTTTGAAGTTTCGTGGTCATCCGAAACGTTTGAATTTTTGAGCTATTGTTCTTCGCTTTCGTTTCCACATTTGTAAGTTGCAATTTGTCACTACATTCAGCATTTTGAGTTAGTGTTTTAAGTCTCTGCGGGTCCCTTGTCTTGTTTGAAGTACTTTATCTCTTTGACATGTTCATTTGATTGAATCTCTGCGGGTCCCGTGGGTTGCAACTTGATTGAGTTCATATTGTGGCACGATCTTCTTGATTGTTTGTGACTCTTGCTATTTGAGAAGATTGTTCGTATACTACTACGTTGATTGTTAAAAAAAATGGTTGATTCTAAAAACTCTGATATGTTACCTATGTCTGCTAAGATCACTGCTTCACAGTTGAATTGGACAAATTACAGTGATTGGAACAAAACTGTTAAAGTTTATATTCTGGGAATTGAGATGGACACCTATTTAACTAAGGATCCTTCCTCTAGTGATGAAACTAAACTTTTGACTTGGAAAAGAGCAGATGCTCATCTTTTGTTTCAAATTCGAAATTCCATTGAACCACGAATTCTGTCTTCTGTTAGTCATTGTAACTCTGTCAAAGAAATCATGAATTATCTTGAATTTATGTTTTCTAGAAAAGGAAATATTACTCGGGTTCATGAAATCTGTAAAGGTTTTTATCGTTCTCAACAGCAAGATCGTCCATTGAAAGATTTCTTTCTGGACTTTAAAAGAATGTATGAGGAAATGAAAGTACTTATGTCTCCGCAAGCAGATCTCTCAACTTGAATTAAGAACTTGGAACTTTAGGCTATCATGAGTTTTCTTGAGGCTCTCAACCCGTCCTATGAGACTATTCGTTCTCAGATTCTGTCTAGTCGAGAGCTTCCTTCTCTTGAAGATGTTTTCTCACGGGTTCTTCGTGCTGATAACTTTATTCACTTTTCTGTTAATCCAACTGCAAGTGCTCTAGCTGGACGTGGTCCCTTTGAGAACAGGAATTATGGGTACAAACAAAATAATAATTCTGGCAGTATTATCTGTATTTATTGTAAGGAACCTGGACACATTAAGAAAAATTGTCGAAAATTACAAAATAAACAGCAGCGTGATCAACATCGCGGCCTTGCTCATATTGCCCAGACCTCTGGTCCCCTTCATTATGGATCTGGATCTTCTTCTACAGGAGCTCTAGCAACAGGTACTCTGTCCTCTGGCCTAACTACTGCTTCAACTAAGTGGATCATTGATTCTGGTGCTACCAACCACATGATAGATAATCATCACTTATTCTCTTCATATGCCCCATATGCCAACCAGTCATCCATATTTGTCGCCAACGGTTCTCCCGTCCGTGTTATTGGCTCTGGCACTGTTCAACCAACTGCATCCTTCTCATTATCCTCTGTTCTTAACGTTCCAGATCTCACCTTTAACCTTCTGTCTCCAAGTAAACTCACTCGTAAGTTAAACTGTTTTATCTCACTCTTTCCTGACTATTGTTTAATTCAGGATCTATCGACGAAGCAGATTATTGGTAGAGGCTATGAATCCGGTGGACATTACATCCTTAATGATCAGGTGCCACGTTCTGTTGCTTGTTCTGGTGGGTCGTCTCTCTTTGAAGTTCATTGTCGTCTAGGTCATGTGTCGCTTTCTTCTCTTCGAAAATTGTGTCCTCAATTTTCTTCTGTGTCTACTTTAGATTGTGAGTCATGTCAGTTTTTCAAACATCATCGTATTCATTTGGCACCTCGCATAAATAAACAGGTTACGTCCCCCTTTGAGTTAGTACATTCTAATGTTTGGGATCCTTGCTCAGTCACGTCTCAGACTGGTTATCATTATTTTGTCACGTTTGTTGATGATTTTTCCCAAACCACCTGGCTTTATTTAATGAAACAACGTTCTGAATTGTTTACTCATTTTCGTAACTTTTGTGCTGAAATTGAAACCCAGTTTAACACTCCTTTAAAAATCTTACGAAGTGATAATGCAAAAGAATATTTTTCTGCCCCACTCACCGCTTACATGCAAATTAATGGTATTCTTCACCAATCCTCTTGTGCTAATGCACCTGCTCAAAACGGTGTGGCTGAGAGAAAGAATCGCCATCTTTTGAAAACTTCCTGAGCTCTCATGTTTCATTCCTCAGTCCCTAAAAGTTTTTGGGCTGATGCTGTCTCTACTGCTTGTTTCCTCATCAATCACATGCCTTCGACTGTTCTTGGTGGGGATATTCCTTATTCCGTTTTGATTCCATCCACTAAGCTATTTCCTGTTGAACCTAAAATCTTTGGTTGTGTCTGTTTTGTTCGGGATGTCCGTCCTAGTGTTAGCAAACTTGATCCTAAGTCCCTAAAATGTGTTTTTCTTGGCTATTCTCGAGTTCAGAAAGGTTATCGATGTTACTCTCCTGATCTCCGTCGGTACCTTGTATCCACCGATATCATGTTTCATGAGTCATCTTCTTACTTCAAAACTTTGCCCGTCTCTGAGTCTCCCTCTGTCATGGATAATTATGATGATATCTTGATTTATCCTATCCCTCTCTCACCAGTACAAGATGCTAATCCGGCACCTGATATCATCAATGATGCTGATGTTGATAATGATTCACCTTCACCATCTCCTGCTTCGCCGATTGACTCTGTTGATGCCTCTGTAGTTCCTGCCTCTGCTTCTGCCGATCCTCATCTTGCTGTTACTGAACCACCTGTTCCTCTTTCTCTCGATGATACTTCTGATGACCTACCAATTGCACTTCGTAAAGGTACCCGACCTCATTGTCCTCCCAAACGATATGCTGACTGTCTCTATCCTATCTCATCTTTTGTCTCTTATCGATCTTTGTCTCCTGTTTCATCTTCCCTTGTGGCTACCCTAGATTCCATTACCATACCTACTTTCCTTCACCAAGCTCTAGCTTACCCTGGTTGGCGTGCCACAATGGAAGAAGAACTTTTGGCATTAGAAACAGCTGGTACCTAGACTCTTGTTGATCTCCCTCCTGGAAAGAGAGTCATTGGATGTAAATGGGTATTTGTTGTCAAGACTAAGTCTGATGGTTCCTTAGAAAGACTAAAAGCTCGCCTTGTTGCCAAAGGATATGCCCAAACTTACGGACTTGATTATTCTGAGACTTTTTCTCTTGTGGCCAAACTTACTTCAGTTCGTCTACTTGTTTCTTTAGCTGTTACATAAATTGGCCTTTGCATCAATTAGATGTTAAGAATGCTTTTTTGAATGGCAACATACTTGAAGAAGTTTATATTGAGCAACTACCTGAGTTCGTTGCTCAAGGGGAGACTAGGAAAGTATACTATCTTAGGAAGTCACTATATGGTCTAAAGCAAAGTCCTCGAGCCTGGTTTGATAAATTCTGTAATGTGGTCAAGAAGTTTGGATTACATCAAAGCAAGTGTGATCACTCTGTGTTCTACCAACAATCTAATGCAGGCATGATTCTTCTAGTAGTCTATGTGGATGATATTGTGATTACATGAAGTAACTATTCTGGAATCTCAAAACTTAAAATCTTCCTGATTTCTCAGTTCCAGACAAAAGATTTAGGATCATTAAAGTACTTTCTTGGCATTGAGGTTTTGAGAAGCAATAAAGGTATTTTTTTGACTCAAAGAAAGTATGTTCTCGATCTCTTAAAGGAGACTGGAAAACTTGGAGCTACACCAAGTAGCATTCCCATGATTCAAAATCCCTTTCTAGATCTTGATGCTAGTATGTTTGATGAACTTCCTGATGATTTGAAAAAGAGGATTGATCCAGAGAAATTGAAACCATTTCCATTTCCTGAGAGATATAGAAACTCATTGGGAAGCTAAATTATCTAACAGTAACTCGTCCTGATATAACCTTCTCAGTCAGTAGGCTCAGCCAATTCATGGCATCACCAACAGTCGCACAATGGGAAGCTTTAGAACATATCTTACATTATTTGAAAGGCTCTCCAGGTCTTGGTATTCTTTATAAAAATTATAGGCACACTAAAGTCGAATGCTTTTGTGATGCGGATCATGCAAGATCAAAGGCCACAAGACGATCTACTACGGGTTACTGTGTGTTTGTTGGTGGAAACTTGATATCTTGGAGAAGTAAGAAGCAAGGGGTCGTGTCAAAGTCAAGTACAAAAGCGGAATACAGAGCAATGTCACAGTTTGTACAAGAAATTGTATGGGTATTCCAGATTTTGAAGGAAATTGGCATCATCACAACATTACCTGCAAAACTGTGGTGTGACAATAAAGCATCACTTCATATAGCATTGAACTCTGTGTTCCATGAACATACCAAACATATCGAAATTGATAGTCATTTTATTCGTGACAAGATCAGAGAAAATATTGTATCTACAAGGCACATACGGTCCGATGACCAACTAGCAGATCTTCTGACAAAAGCATTAAATGGGACACGGGTTGAATATCTTTGTAACAAGTTGGGCATGATAAATATATATGCTCCAACTTGAGGGGGAGTGTTAAGAGTAAACGTCAGAAATGATAACATCAAAAGTCATGAGTTAGGAAGAGTTAGGAAACGCTTGTCGATTTTCCATTGAATCTTCAAATGTAATTATGTGTATATAAACCCATATGTAACAAGAGATGAATGTATTATATTTACGTTTCAACAATGCTCAACCTATCTGGTGTTGCTTGCAGATCAAGATCAGCTTCCTCAACTTGGCGAGCACTATTCTAGTCTTTTGCCCAAAATAGGACATTTCTTGCCTTCGCTCCTTGAAACCATAGCAATTATAGTCACTATACATATGTATTGCATAGTGTATTACATAGTGAAGAATTGTGATTAAGCAACACTTACGAATCAAAAGTGAGGCGATCAATCTGAGTGACACAGGTTGCAATAGTGATAATAGCATAGACACCAACAGGGATAAGGTCCATTGCATGTGCTAAAGAAGGCACATCCACTGAATCATCAAAGGTGAGCTTCTGAAGCTCAAAGTCGGACTCAATCACTTGCATAGCAGCTTTGATCAGATTATTCATCTCATAAATGTCCAAAAAATGTTCTCGCAGAGCTGCAGGCTTAGTCAACGCAGGAACTCGCTTCAACATGGCCACTGTTAACTCTCAGAAATTGATAATATTCCACCATATTTTCTTCTATTTTTAACTATTTTTTGGATTCAAATTGAGTATAGAAAGAGTTAATAGAAGAAAATGTGCATATCAGAGTAACAAGCTAAAGTTGAAGTAGAACAATATATTTGTGGGCTTTAGTTCAAAGGGAAAGTTAAAATTTATGCATCCTCTCTTTTGTAGGAGGATAGAGACAAGTTTGAAAGCTTTTAAAGGATTGAAGATCAAGAAGGTGGAAGATGACAAGTCAAAAGCTAGCTCATGAGCCAAGAGGAAGTTGTTGTGTTGTTGGCTTCAGCTAACAATACATATGCTGAAGCAAATGGACTTTCTGGACTTTCTGTGCTATATGCTTCAGCACTTGGCGCTGTGCTGAAGCCAACGAGGACCAGAACTTACTGTGTCATATGTTTCAGCACACACATATGTGTCGAAGCATACGACAGACTATGCAACCATGTGTTTTACTTATTGAAACGCATGTGGAGGGTATTTAAGTAAGGGATAGCCTGAAATTAGGTCATTCTTCAGTTTTCAATTGTTCCTAGGAGCTGGGTGTGCTAGGGTTTTGCCCCCTTGAAGAGTATTGAGCTTGGGTTGGAGTCTAGAAGCAATTTGGGGCTCAAATCCTTGATTTTTCTCATTCCTCTTCTCTTTCTTTGTTAAGTTTCTGTAATGGCTGTAATTATTCAGCATAATTGTATCTCTTTCATGACTTTGTGTAGCTAAACACCTCATTTTAAGGTTGTTTTGAATCCTTGTATGGATTAAGCACTCATTTCCCCTTTATATTTGTGATTAATGATGAGATTATGCTAATTTTACCCTTTTCTTAATGCTTCTTATTGATTGGCCACCAATAAGATTGTTAGGTTCACTTGATTAATGCTTGAGAGGGCTAGATTGGGTGCAGAACTTGAGTTAAATCGTGTGAGAGCTTGAAATTTGTGAATTGAATGGATAGCTTTGTTAATGAGCTAGAGATACACTCATTAGCCTCACATAGCTAAATAGGATTTGTAATGAAATCATGGTTTAATTAGTTAATTAAGAGATTAATGAATTAATTAAAATATACACTTATTTGGAGACTTGAGATAGCACTTATAGGTAAATTAGTATCCTTGGCTAGTATAATCTTTCATTAAGTAGCACATATAGGGGATTTAGTGAATGCTTTTGAAATACAAGGGGGATAAACATTCCTAAGCTTCATTAAATACTTGAATTCAAAGAGTCATTTTCTTTTATAAATTTTCTGTTGAAAAGTAGTTTTAAATTTTTTTTTCACTCAACCAACATGTTTTGTTTCAACTTAATGAAATTCAAATGAATCTATTCAACCTAATTGAACACATGATTGCATTCGTTAGCTCACTTTTGTCGTAGTCCTTGTGGGAACGATCTTTACTCATCACTTTATTACTTGCGACCCGTATGCTTGTGGAAGCTAAACGAGACACTGATTTGGCCTATTCGTCGTTTGGCTGAAGCTGAGAAAGCCACCAAAACTCGCCATATTCCAGAGCAAAAGCGGCGAGAGTCAGAATAGCTTTTGCTTCCCAGGAATAGTCGGAGAGCAAATTCAGAATCGTCATGGTAGTCTTGTGAGCTCATCACCGGGCGTCTTACAGCACATGTGTCACCACCAAAACCATCACTACCCATTTCATTCATATTTCTCTGAACTGAATTCCTAATCCGTGCAAGAGAAGAAACTAAACTATCCTGAAACCTCTGACTTGTAATGAAATCCCCTAAAATTACAAGTCATAATTACTGAGGCAAAAATGCCAGTGACTTGAGAAAACTAGAAATATTTGAGTACCGACCTCAGAAGAAATTTCCTTCAAAAGGCACGGTGGAGAAGTGAAGGATGCTTGGGGGAGCTTTTCATCGGGACACTTGACGGTTTTAGGGCTTCCGTCCAAGACATTGTCGACGATATGGGTGGAACCCCGAAGGATGATGTCGACGATGGTGAAAAGAGAGCCCGCGTCGAAGTTGGTGTCCCAGGGGAGATGAGTAGCGTAAACCTTCTCCAAGATCTCTTGATCGGACATGGTTATAGGGTTTTGAACTTCTTCATCCTCGTGTCCGAGAAGATATTTTAGCGAATGCCTTGAAGGAGCCATGAGGTGCATTTGCGATTTCACGATGAAGCTCGGCTGATGAAAACTCGTTCTCGTGATCGATGGTGGTGCGGGTGAACTGTGAAGTGTGAAGCGGATAGCTACATGTTATTATGGGAAAATCCCAAAAAATGACCTTACTGGAAAACCACTCATCAATGCGCTGAAATTCTAAAAATCTAGATTAGTGTTATGTCAGTATGGAGAAGAAATTTGGGATTTTAAAATTTCGGTGAAAAAACTAATGTACCCTTCAGTTGTTCCCCTCTCTCAATTCGAAATAACAACACCTCACTCTTAATTAACAATATCACATTCTACATTAACAACTCCGCTTTCTACTTTTATAATAATAACACCAGCCTTTTTATTAACTACACAATATTGTACATTAACAACTTGATTTTTTTATTCGCAATAAAAATACCGGCCCGAAAGAACAAAGAGAAGTTATTAATATAGAATGCGGTGTTGTTAATTAAGAGGGAGGTGTTGTTATTCCGAGTTGAAAGGGAGGGCAGCTAAAAGGCATATTCGTCTTTTAACCGAGATTTCAAAATCTCATATTCTTCTTCCATACTGACATAGTACTAACCTGAGATTTTACAATTTTGACCCCCTGATTTAGAATTTCTTTATTTCAAATATATTTTATAGGATTTTCCCTATTATTATTGCTTTTTTTGTTTTATTATTACTACTATTACGATTTACCTATATTTCTTTCCCTCCAATTCTTCACGTGCTTTAAATTGCTCTCCAAATCAGGGCACAGGGTGCATATAATTATGGTTATTAAGAATAATATTGAGAAATACTAAAATAATATTACACAAGGGAATATCCTTTAAAAAGAAATTTAAAAATGTCAAAAAGACAAAAAAAATATTCCAAATATTTAAAATGCCAAATATGTGTTAGAGCTTGATTCGTTATTTTCAAAATTAAAAATAAATGATAAAATTGTCTCTCAAAATTTAATTTTCACTTTGACAGAATTAATTATAAAAACCTTGTCCGAACTTATGAAATCTTTATCAGATCCTGTGAATTTTGATTTGCAACTTGTGAAATTCTTTTAAGAACTTGTGAAAACCTTATTCAAACTCGTGAAACCTTTCTCAGAACTTGTGAATCAAAATTTGCAAATTGTGAAAATTCTTTTAAGAACTTACGAAAACCATATCCAAACTTATAAAACCCTTATAAGATATTGTGAATTAAAAATTTTAACTTGTGAAGTTCTTTAAGGAAATTGTAAAATTATTTTGAGAACTTGTGAAAATCTTATCTAAACTGAAAATGAATGTCTTCACTAACTTTTCTCTCCATTTAATGTCTTAACCATTGGATCATGTTTTAATAGATATGATTTAATGCTAAAAAAACATTATAGCTATATTACATATAATAAAAATTTATAATTAAATCTCACCGATTAAAACATGATATAATGGTTGTGACATTAAATAAATAGGAAGTAGAGGAGGATTAGTGGAGACACTCCTCTCCAATCCAAACTTATAAAAATTTTATCTGAATTTATGAAACCCTTAACAAATCTTGTGAATTTAAATTTACATTTTGTGAAATTCTTTAAGGAAGTCATGGAATTCTTTTGAGAGCTTATGAAAACTTTATCTGAACTTATGAAATCCTTATATAAATTTTGATTTGCAACTTATGAAATTCTTATGAAAAATGATGAAAACTTTATATAAACTTATAAAAACTTTTATTAGAATTTGTGTAATCACGCCTTTCTCTCTATCTTAATTTTAAACTTAAAAGGACAATTCTATCATTTCTTTTTAAATTTAAAAATGATAAATCAAGCACTAACACCTCTTTGATATTATGAATATTTAGAATAATTTTTTATTTATTGAAATTTTTAAAATTATTTTTAAAAGATTTTTCCTTTGAGGTCAAAAAAAAACAGGAGTTTTCTTGAAGTCTTGGTTAATATATTAACATTTGGCCTAAACATTTATAAAAAATATAAAAATTATTTTATAAAATATTATAATGATAGTTTCCAAGTACGAAGTATTTAAATCAAATTTTAACAATTTAAATCCATTTATGTATTTTTATGTAAAATTATAGCAAGAATTTTATAAAATCTTTTCAATATGATAGAAAAAGAAGGGGAAAATTTTTTCACATAAATTAGTGGAATCTTTTATCATTGATCAATCTCTACCTGATCTCGGCCGGGTAGATTTTAACGAAAGAAGTTGAACTCTTTGTAATGTTTGTTAAGTACTGTAATTGCAATAATATTCAGTTTTTATTTTAAAAAAAAAAAAGCAGGGAAAACAGAAAATAGAGCATCATCTCCCAGCCCCATGGACCCTAATGAATTTTAATGTGTTATATACTTGTTTATAAATTATCAATTAGTATTTGTTATGCACATGTGTGTTTATATGACAAGCAGTCGGACATATTTATACTCCCTCCGATTTTATTTATAAGTAATTTTTTTTAATTAAGTAAAATAAATTGGTAGTTAAAAATAATAAGTGTATCAAAAATGCTATATTTTTTTTCATATATACCCTTATTTATGAAAAGAGTATATGAGAGAGAATAGATAAAAAATATTAGAGATAATGAGTATAAGATATGAGAGAAAATGAGTATTTAATAAGGATCAAATAAAAATAAAAAGCTTATATTTTCAGATAAAAAATAAAAATTATTTATAAAAAGGGTCATTCTTATAAAAAAGAAAATTACTTATAAACAAAACCGGACGGATAACTCAGGGTAATTTAAATTGAACATTGCATCCCCATGCAGTGGGCCTGTTATGAGTACAAGGCCTGTTAATATTACATGTCCATATGTGGATAAATGTCCACAACGTAATCCTCGTGTCCGAATAATTTGTGGCCTCAGGTCTCAACTTTATCCCTGAGTCACTTTCAGTTTAATTAATTTTTTTTTTTTCATTTGTATATTCATTTTCTAACTTTATCCATTTATTATATTATTTTTTTTAAAAAATAATATTTTCAATATAATTAAAAAAATTTTTTAAAAAAAATAAAAATGAAAAAATTCATATTATAAAATATATTAAATGACTTAACTATTATTTATTATTTCTCGTGATATAATTACAATGCCTTATATTATATACAGGAGGGGCTAAAAAAGCAGGTGATAGAGTTCTCTTGGTCTTGGCCTCAACTTTGGGGCATACTCTGCCTTAAACGAATTCATTGTCTCACTCAGTGTGTGTTTAGGATATGGTTGGAAAAAGTGGCTTATTTATAATCTAATTTATATAAATTTAAGATTGGGTAAAAGTAAAATTACATAATACTTCCTCCGGTCCTAATTATAAGATAAAGTTGATTTTTTTGAAGAAATTAAGGAAGCCAATTAAATTACTTTAAAATATATTTTTTTCCTCCAAACTAATTAATTTGACTAATAAACTAATATATAATCTAAGGATATTAAAAATATAAACACTCTAAAGTAATTTAATTGACTTCCTTAATTTCTACAAAAAAAATCAACTTTATCTTATAATTAGGACCAAAGAGAGTATGATTTAAGTTTGGATTGGCGGTTACATAAGTGTTTTGTGAAAATGAATCTTTTGTTTGGATTAACGCCATAATAACTTTTATAATAATTATAAAAGAAAAATTAAAATCAAAATAATTTTTTATTTTTGAAATGTACGGCTTGCGTTGCTCAGCTTCAGCTTCCTTGTAGAAAAGAGAAAGGGAGACTTTTGGAAATAGAAGAGTAATAGGGTAGAGAGAGATAGAGAGAGAAGGGGTATGGCAGGAGTCAGTAGGAGTAGATGTGGATTGTGGGGGTGTGATAGGGGACCACAAGAGGGGTGGGGCTGTGTGAAAAGCCAAAATTAAAAGTCATAAGTCACAAATTTGCAGCTTATGAAAATAAACCACTTAATTTTATAAACTCAATTGTAAGAAAACTTTGCCAAACACAAAAAAAAAATTAAAAAACCCTAGAATAAAAGGGTACCTTTTTATACACGGAAAGCCTAACATTTTCCATATATTATTCTTAAACAATATTTTCAAAACAGCAAGGAATAAATTTCATTCATAAAATTAATTATTAGTTATATATATACGTAATATCCTAATAAATATTTTTTTCTTCACTTGTAGCCATATAAATGTGGCGCAGGCCATTTAGTTCAATTGACACTTGGCAGTTTCTCCAATCTTATATAAGTGAATATAAGGTTGCGTGTTTGGCCTTTTTGAATATAATGGAGGCATGAATTCTTTACCCATCGGAGAAGGATAACCCAAAAAAAAAAAAATTTATAGAAATGTGGCATAGAGAACCTTTAAATAAAGATGAGAATCGATGTTAAAAAGAAATGTGCTCATGAGTGGTCTTTTTAAAGAGGAGCGTATTTATTAGTGCTTGTTTGGAATAGCTTATTTTTAGATAATAAGTGCTTATAATTCGTGATTCACGATATACGAGGTAAGTATGTGAGAGGAGTTTTATCTCGGCTTGCGTAATAAGGACTTATTTTTTAAATATAAGCTCTTCCAAACACACACTTAATCATTTTCTCACTATTTAATATATCTACCGTTAGGGTTTATCAATAACGATAATCCTCTCCCAGTGTTCTTTTCTTTCATCCATTGCTTCATCATACCCACGGGTCACACTGCGGGGGTGATAAGATTCTGTTTCAAAGTATCTTAATCAGTGGTTAGTGCTTCCTTTAATTTGTTTGTCTGCTTTGTTTTTTGTCTTTTGCACACGACTCTCTTCTATTTATCCCTCTCTACATATGAAATCTTGGTCTCCCACAATAAAAAATATCTCTGCAATTGAAATGAATATTTACTCTTGGCAAACTACACATGACACTCGCAAAGCATTGAACATTTTTTTAAATACAAATACAAATTTTCAGGTCATATGAAACTAGTTCTCTGATTAGAAAATGGAAAACTGATATTAATTATAAGTCACCTACTGTTGCTTCATTTTTTTCTTAATTGTAATTTCAGTGTATCTTAACATTCACTGCAACGGTGCAACCACACGTGCTCTAGTATCCGTTTGAGTTTGCGGTAAAAGCTCTTTTTATAATGTGATTTTTAATATATAAAGTGCTCGTTTGGTATCACTTATTTTTGGACAATAAGTTCTTATTACGCAAGCAGAGATAAAACTCCTCTCATATACTTATCTTGTATACCGTGAATCACGATTTATAAGCACTTATCACCTAAAAATAAGTTATTTCAAACGAACACAAAATAAGTATATGAGAAGAATTCTGTTTCAACTTGTGTAAGCGTGTTTCTCAAACTCCAACTCAATCAGACTATTAATATGATTACGATCTTCTTTGGGCCACTGGGCTCAATATCACTCGTGGCTTCTGGCTCCCAACACTCAAGAAGAAAGATTTTTTTTAAGGAGTGATATTGAGTAAAGTGGGCCCAAGAATCTAGAGGTCAATGTTTATTGAATAAATAATTTTCGCTTAACTATAAAAAGGGTGAAAAAATGCTAACTAAGATTATGGAAAAATCAGGGGATGGGATAATACTAGTAGAAATCTCTGGAGAGCAGAGAGGACAAGGGAGTGAAATCTGTCGTCCTCGTACGAGGCGACGCGTAGGACGGCCCAACTATCCTTCACGTGCTATTTTTTCATTTACCCGCCTTATCTTCTTGTTATTTTTTTCATTAAATTCACCTCTTCTCTTTTTCAAAGTTGCACAGGCTTTCACACTACAATAGAAAAGGTCATACCAATCATAATAAGGTCTCAAACAGCATGCATCTACTGCAATTATTGAGGAAAATTGAAATTTTTCATATAAAATTTTATTGGTAAGAATTTTCGAAATTAGATATATGATTTCGACAAAAAAAAATAGATATATGATGCTTTATGTGTATAAAATTGGGTTAAAGGAGTAATTTTGACCCAAAAGTTTTATAGAAGCAATTTTGCTCCGGAAATCTAATAAAGGGGAGCAATTTTGCTCTGACCATTATCCTAATTAATTTTGATTGTTAGTTGAATAAAGATGCTAAGCTGATAATCCACATGCTATTCACGTCATTTTTGTTAATGTACAAATTTATCCTGAAATTTTTAAATTTAACTTTAGAAAAAATAAAGTAGATGATATATGAACTTTCGAGGCAAATTTGCACTTTAATAAAAATGATGTGGATAACATGTGGACTGTCAACTTATCATAAATTAATTGAAATAATAATCAGGGCAAAATTACTCCCTTTTTTTAGACTACCGATGCAAAATTGCCCTTTCACCTTATAAAATATGTAAAGTATTATAATTTTTTATATAAAAAACTATCATATTCTTCTTACTAATAAAATTTTCAATGAGAAACTTCTCCTTGGAGCATATTTGGATAACATAAAAACATCACTTTTTGGGGTCAAAATCACAGTTTGATAAAAAAAATTATTCAAACACTTGAAAAAAAGCCCAAAACACCTTTTTCTCTAAAATCATGGTTTTTTTTTTTTTCCAAGTTAGCTAAACACTCTGCTTTTCTCCATAATCTATTTTTTACGAGAAAACCATGGTTTGGGGTGGAAAGTCATGGTTTACCCGGAAAATATTTTTTCTACATTTTCAAAAGCAATTCTCAAAAATCTATTATCTGAAATTATTTTTTCACTTTTTCTTAAGAATATGTCCTCCAAAAGCTAATCTAAATACACCCTTATCTTTTTTGTTTTCTAATACGATCATTTAATATCTTGGTTTGGAGTTCATGACAGCCCCTTCAAGTGCTTGTGTCTTCTTTCAAATTCGAACTTGAGATCCAAAAAGATCTAATAAAGCTTTAGATGTTGGTAACTTTCTTTTATTATTACTATAATTATTATCATCACGTTGGTATTCTTTTATTTTTGGGAAAATTCCTATAAAATACCTTGGAAATAGGGAAATCCCAAATCAATGCGTCAAAATTGCAAAATCTCATATCAATGCTATGTCAATACAGAAGAGAAATCTAGGATTTTGAAATCTCGGCTAAAAGACAAATGTGCCCTTTAACTGTCCTCCTCTCTCAGTTCGGAATAACAACACCTCCCTCTTGATTAACAACACCGCATTCTACATCAACAACTGCTCTTTATTCTTTCGGGCTGTTGTTGTTATTGCAAACAAGAAAGTCAAGTTGTTAATGTACAATATGGTGTTGTTAATAACGAGATCAGTGTTATTATTGTAAAAGTAGAAAGCGGAATTGTTATTATAGAATGCAGTGTTGTTAATCAAGAGTGGGGTGTTGTTATTTCGAGCAGAGGGGGGGAACAACTAAACGGTATATTAGTCTTTTCACAGAGATTTCAAAATCCCAAATTCCTTCTCCGTACTGACACAACACTAACATGAGATTTTGCAATTTCAACACACTGATTTGGGATTTGCCCTTTATTTTTCATATAACAAAGTTACATAAAATTCTGTTTTCGCCCCCTGCAAAGTTACATAGACTTGATTATTATAAAACTCCGCAAACTTAGAAACAAAAGTAGAAGGATCAAGTGGAAGAGGTCCTCTCCCGTGTGAGCATCATGGCCATTAGACAAGATTTTTACTATTCATGCCCACATTGTCATGCTCAGAGATCATAAATTTAATATATTAATTTGAGTGAATCATGTTTATAATATTATCTCTAATCCTTAATACAAGATCCACTGTATTTCATTAAAGTGTATCATATATTAGAAATAAGAGACAGTAGGTATCATTTATTTGCAACCTCAACAAATGGATATAACGGCTCTATCTTTAATTATAAATTGGAATATTTTTAAAGAGTTGGTATAAGTAAGGATTTTCTTAAAACCATGCTGCTCGCATATTTGAACTCCTGTAAGGGGGGCCTCTGCAAACCTATTTATCCAATCCCCATTATTAAAATTTCTAATCACGCCTTCACATTTGATAAAAAGGATAATTACACATTCACACACCACAAGCCTCTCTTTATCGATCCAACCATCAATATGTGTGTTAACGCCATCCAAGAGTACTTATCTAGCACTCAAGAAAAATATCAGATGGGTAAATTTTTTCATGTTTGCCCCAATTTATAGAAGGATGTATTTTTTCTCTCTCATTCCTTTATCATTTTGCAGTTACATCCCCTCTCTTCTCTCTATCCCATGTGCCTAGCCAATAGTCAACAAAGGTAAAATTGATAAAACTTCATTCAATAACCTACAAATAACTTATATTTTGAACAAAATTTTTTGGATACAAGTAACTTATATATAGATACCGAGTGGTGTTTATAAAAAAAAGAAATTATTTACACAAATTGAGACAAAACTCTTTTTATATATTTAGCTCATACATCAAAAATCAAAATAAAAAAACTACTTTTGAATGCCCCAACTGCCTTCCCATGCAAAAACATATCCAAACAAACATAACCTTCCGCCGGTTTTATAGCACCATCTTATTATTAATTAACTAGGACTGCCATGACGCCAGATCCCAAAGATTTTTTGTTAAAAAAATCAACAATCTATTTGCCCCGTTTTGATGTGGAGTTGTTAACTTGTTATATTGAGTATTGACTATATATGAATATTTAAAAGATTTCCCCAAAAAATCTTAATCACTCTCGTCTCGATCCTTGATTAGATGCATGCGGTCCCCAGGAGTCAGTAAGTATTGAAAACTTGGTGCCTTAGAAAATCATAAATATTCGAAAAAGACCTTCCCCTTCACGCCCTGACTGCCACGGCCCGAGCTTTTATTTCTCAAGTATATTGTTACGTAGTTGGTGTGTTTTTCTTATTTCCTTTTGACTTTTGAAATATTACTGATTACTGATTTGCTTTCGTGAAAATAAAACCGGAAAAAAAACTTCTAAATAGAAAGTTAGGTAGCGGCATTAATAAATTAAGGACACTATCTATCATTTGAATGTTCGTTCATAAGTTTTGCTTCAATTTATTAATCAGTTATTGCACCTCAGTCCAACAAATTAAAGACTTGCTTGTTCGTTTTTGTCATTGTCACTCAAATTTATATCATTTGGGACCACTTTTGAACATCTTCATAGATGAAATTAAGTTGAACAGCTGTAATGTTATTAACAACATTTATATCTTTTGGACATCTTCATAGATGGACCCCTTTTGGCCATTTTCTATCTTTTGGGGTGTTGTACATGCTATGCAAGCCAGCAAAGCCTTAACACCATTTATAAGAGAGTTTTTAATTATTAATATCCCCCCAACACACACACACACACACAACTAAGATAACAGCAAACTAATTTCATGATTTTTTTTTTGGGTGTTAAATAGTGTATTTTTTATAAATTTCTAAAAAAGGATTTATAAAATTTTAAAAAGGACTTATAAATTATCACACTATTTCAATTTATAGTTCACATAGTATTAAACACATGTATATAGCTATAAATCTTTAACACATGTACTACTTGAATTGTACTTTTTTGATTGAGGACTTATAAATTTTTGAGTAAGTTTTATAATTTATCATACTAATTTAATTTACAGTTCACTTCATGAGAAAAACATATTCATCTATAAATACGTATACACTAATTGAGCTGTGTAAATTGTTAAAAGAATGATAAATAAATTTTGGAGGAATTTTATAAGTTATCACATATTAACGTATAAATAATAAATACACTAGTTAATTAATCTTTTTTTTTCTCGAATTTTTTATATAATACATATGCCTACTGTTGGAGATCGTCACGCTGAGTTTCGATTCGTTGGAGTTGCCGTCCTCGTGGAGTCACGAATTTGTGTGGGTGGAGTCCATGGATTGTTGGGTGTGTATAATCCTTCATTAATGGGGTTACAAAAAGAAGGCTTCTTTGACCAAACTTATGCAGAAGAAGAAGGCTTTGAGATTTCAATCTGGGATTAACGGTGGATTTTGGATTAAATGGTAAATTTAAGTGAGTACAGTGAAAATCGAGGATTCTTCACTTGTTTAACAATGGAGGGTGGCGACCATTATTTCTGGGACATGTACATTACAGCTTCTTCATCTTCATCTCTTCAACCACATTAAAATTTTTTGGAGAACGAAATGCATTCAAATAAACTGTCATGGTATTTTTGGAGCCTTTTATTAATTAAAATCTTCATAGTTATTTTTACACCCAAGAACTATTTATGGTACCAGATGCTCTTTTGGGAAAAGATCAGGAGTAATTTTGCATATTAGCCCAACAACTTATCTTGCGATGATTTCAAAGGATTAGTGCTTGCTTAATTACTGTAGTTTATATGATAATGCACATCCATATGGAAGTAATAATAATAAAACAACACCTATGCTCTGTGACAAGGGCATTTTCAACTACTCAATATGTACTAGCTGGTGAACTCATAAATTTGACAACGTCTTTACTTGTTTGAACGTTTACTTTAACAAACACACTACTGAGGGGGGAACATACTCGTATCAATTAATTAATTTGCTCCTTGAAGGTATACTCTAACCTGTTAACAAAATTATACACATTTAACTGTTTGAACGTTACTTTATTTGTATTCCCCCCCCCCCCCGGGAAACTGACTCACGTCGTGTGTTCTGATTAATTTGGAAGTTGACATTAAACCAATTAAAAATAGTAAAGAACAACTTGTTAAGCATGATGAACTAAAACGACGCCCCGAAAAGAGGAATCATTACTTCATGAAGACGAAACAATCAATCGAACATTTGTCTCTTTTATCCTTTCGATCCAACCTAGCTCTCTTTAATTTTTCCGTGTAATATTGTTAGTCTTTTATTTTAGCCATAATAAAGAGCGTAATCATCCCCAAAAAGAAAAATATGAAGCCAAGACCGAAAATGTAAACGACCCGTTGACAAGCTTTATGTTATTAGAGAACATGAAAACAAAGGATACATAGCTTATATTTCAAAGGAGGGTACAAGTGATAAATATATATATATATATATTAATTAAATAGGTATAGATTTCATGACATAATTGATTAAATTTATTAATATTTTATACCTATTTAATTATCTTTTATATATTTTCTATCTTTTAATTAAGTTTAGGATAAAAAGAAATTTTAATATAAAACCTATTTGTATCCTATTTTATTGTGCAGTAGATATTATATGAAGAAAGAGATAAAAAGAAAAAAAAAACACAGCAAAGGAGAAATACTATATATACATAGATATTGTATTCAAACAAAAGAGATAAGAGGTGTGGAGTTGGGAGCATAAAGATTTAACCAACCCCATGTGAAGAAAGGACAAAATCAAGTATTGAGATTTATAGATTTCGAATTCGCAGATTACGAGAGTGTTTGATATCACGTTTTAGCAAGGTATTAAAATCCGGACCGGATATTGAACCGGTCGGGGTATTGGGTTAAGGGTCAGTGGGTCAAACCGGGGCCAAACCGGAGCTAAACCGGGACCAAACCGGTGAGTAATTGAAAATTTTAGACTTATAGTATGAAATTCTAAAGGAAAAAGGTAAAAAAAAAAATTTTTTTTTTTTAACTGGGACCCGGACCGGACCGGGAACAGGACCGGTCTAGTGACCGGTCCGACGGGTTCCGGGCCGGACGGGCCGGTCCGGTCCGGGTCCCTGAACCCTGCGTTTTAGAGACAATAAGCCTGTTTTTTTTTTTCAGAAAAACGTCTAAATGAGTTGGGTTTATTTATTTTTTTTTTTTTTATGTTTGGTTCAGCTTTTTCTATTTGTATTACGGGTAGACTAAGCTACTTATTAAATAAGTTTCTCATTGCAGCTTTTCTATTAAGTCAATTATTACGTAAACCGAGATAAAACTCCTCTCCTATACTTACCTCGTATACCGTAAATCACGATTTATAAGTACTTATTGTCCAAAAATAAATTGCTCATCCAAACATAAATCACATTACAAAAATTGACTTTTCTATTAAGTCATTTTTAATAAGTTAGAATCATAATGAGTCATTTTTCCTACCGCTATATCAAACACACACTACCGCTAAGCCTGTGTTTGGGATCACTTAATTTTAGAGAATACGTTTTTATTACGTAAGCCGAGATAAAACTTCTCTCACATACTTACCTCGTATACCGTGAATCACGATTTATAAGTATTTATTATCCAAAAATAAGCTATTCCAAACGAACACTTAAATAAAGAATTGAATAAAACAGCAACCACATGCCCATCCAAAGATCTATAAAAAGAGCACTACTACAAAAAAGTAAAGTTGTGGCTCTTATAATTGTATTAGCTGTGGCACTAGAGAAGTGCCACATATCTGGACATTACTAAAAGAAGCTGTGGCGCTTTCAAGCGCGACAGCATTTAATTTTTTTTTTTTTAAAATACCCTCCTATGGCGCTTGTTGGAGGAAGTGCCACAGGAGGGGGTCTCCTGTGGCACTTCCTTCAACAAGCGCCACAAGAGGGTTTTTTTAAAAAAATTAAGCTAAATTTTTTTTTAATTTTAATTTGCAAAATAATATTAATTGTCCAGATTTAATTTCAAAATTGAAGATATTGAGGCCAGTGTTAAACTAGAAACTATTGGCAAAAAAGTTAAGCTAAAGAAACTTATATTATGATACAGATATTATATTTTTCTTAATCATGCGTATGGACTAGACTATTTTCTTTTAAATTACTAAAATAAGGTTTTTTGAAATTAAAATTTTTTTCAGGCAAAAAATGTTAAAATTGCTTAAGCCTAATCTGAAATCAAGTACTCCGAATATGTAAAAACATATGTATATGTTGGTAAATGATTTTGTACTTTAAAAAAGCTAGAAAAATAATGTAAGGGTTAATATATACATGTACATTACCCTAAGGGAACTTTAGTTCGAAGTCCTGAAATAGGATATATAAAACATGCAAACACGTATGCATAATATTGATTATTAATTTAAAAGAAAAAATTACAGAAATTATATGCAAAAAAAAAACAAGAAGAAGAAGAAGCACGTTGAACTTACAGCTTAATTGATCAGTGCAGTGGAGTGGGGGACCACGTTGCCTGTTGGTGACGCAATGTTAAGTGAGGAGGAGGAAACTTGAGCAGTTGGGACCAACTAGAGTGGGGACCAAAAGTGAAAGACAGTACAAAAAAAAAAAAAGGGAACAATTGAGACAAGAGTGGAGATAACAGTTGAAACAAAACAAATAAGTAGATTTGATGATGAAGACGTGTGTGCGTGTGGTGTGTTTTTAAGTAGGAAGATGACAGGAAATTGAAGGAGGGGTGATGTCCACGGCAAGAAGATGAGAAAGGGAAAGTGAGAGAGGAGGAAATAATTAAAGTGGGAGTCAAAATAAAAGAGAAGGAGGGGGCGACACGTCGGAAAGGAAAAAAAGATAAGGGTGGGATGGGGGCAATTGTAATTGGTAGGGAGTGGATTACACTATCCACTTAAAGGTTAAATTTTTTTTTAAAATCTGTAGGTCAGCTGTGGCACTTGGTTGGTCAGGCGCCATAGCTGGTGGTAAACTTTTTTTTTTATATAGAACCAGTTGGTCACATGGTGGCCAGCTAGTCAAAATTATTTTTTAAAATATAACTAACTACCACAATAAAAAAAAGTTACTTCAACGTTTACATTGATAAGAAACATAAGCATAAAAGTTTGACCTTTGATTTAAGAAATATATGTAATTACATCAAGTTTTATAAAACAAGACTATTTTTTTTCCAAATCCTAACCACATGTTTTTTTAATATATCAATGTATATAAATATTTCATTTTTTCAATATTGCATCATAATTAATTTTTTCAAAGTTGCATTAAGTTTAAAAAATAAACTATGCTCTTCAAAATTTATAAATAATTAATGTAACTTGCTAATATAACTAGCTGAGGATATAACTAATATATTACTAATATAACTAAACTATGTGCCAAATTTTTTTTTATAATACAGGCGCCACAGCTAGTAAAAAATTTTTTTATATATATTATAAAGGGCTACTTGTGGCGCCTGTCAAGGCAGGCGTCACAGGTGGCTTACACCAACTGTGGCGCCTGGTAAAACCAGGCGTCACAACTGGTCAGGTGCTCCCAAATGTTGGGCCTGTCTTGGCAGGCGTCACACTTGGGCCAACCAGCTATGACACCTGGTCGGTCAGGGGCCACAGCTGGTACCCAAAATTAAAAAAATAAAATAAAATAGAAAAGGAAAAAAAAAAAAGGCAGCTGTGGCACTTCTTTAAAGAAGGACCACAAAATATACGCCACCTTTCATCTTTTTTATAGTAGTGGGGGGAAAGAGTAGAATATTAAGAACACATCCGAACAAAAACAAGAACGGACCAAGAGAGGAAATATAGAGCGTGCATCGACTCAACGAGGGCGTCTTGGTTACCTGCGACAACAGTGAGCAAACAGCCTCTCAACCCTTGGATTATTCTCCTGTGGCAGCATATTTGCTCTCTTACATCCTTTATTTTCTTTATTCTTTAAATATGAATTTCTTTATTTCATGATAGATTTTGTTTTAGCCAGGAGAGGCTAATTTTCTTTTTAGATCTGGAAAACTATGAACTCACTAGTGAACTATATTTTATTTCTATAATTTATTAATTATGATTTATGTTAATTTTGGTTACTTAATTTTGTTTTGATATGTTTGTTTGATGATTGGCCACCATTAGATGTGAATTTGAGCATTAGGATATACCTTGATGAAGGGAATTTTAATTAGGCTCCAAGATTAAGTAATATGGGATTAAATTACGATTTAATTTGTGATTAGGATATACATATACCTAATTGCCCCACATAATTGTTGAGGAGTGTGTTTGAGTTATCTTACCTCTTGAGTAATTAGATTAGACATAACAATTATACTTAAGAGAGAGTTATGAGTGAACCGACAGGCACTTATAACTATTTATACTGGAGATTAACAAAATTAATATTTTAGATTAACTAATTAAATAGATTTAAGATTTGGGGCGCTAGTGAGGGATTGGTGACTTTAGGTTGTATTTGATATTAATAGTTTTCATTAATTAATTTTCTTTGAATTTTCTCATAACTAGATTTATTTGACTTAAAAGAAATTGAAATTTTAATATCTAAAAATTAATTGATTTATTCTTTATAGAACGATACTCTACTTATTATTTTATTACCCGACACATATAATTACGTAGCGCATCAACAAGTCTACGCTTGGCACTGGACAGCCACTAAAGAGACAGACACATACATGTTTATTTCATTATTAATCCATAATTTACGCGAAAAACTCAAAGCTCTCCCGGACCCCACACACAAACTCAAGCTCTTCACCATAACATGAGTTCCCTCACATAGCTTCAGCTTCAACGAGCAGCAGTGGGAGTGGCCTCATCGTGGCAGCACTTGTAGGTGATGTAAACTTCCATAGTTTTGGGACACTCCGGGCACCTGATTCTCTCCGGCAGCTTGCCGGCGATGTTAGGAACCTCGAGGTGGGAGCAACGGTGGAGGGCCTTGGCTGCCTTGTCATGGTACTCCTTGAAGGACCATTCGAATCCCTTGGTGACCACAAACCCCTTCCACTTCTCGAACTCAGCCACCGTCTTCAAGATGGTGGTCCCGTGTCCGGTCAGTATCACCTCAGACCCTTTGCTCAGCAGCGCCCAGCCACTCTCGTTCTTGTAGGACAACATCTTCTGAACTTCCTTAGTCACGTCGTCATCCTCCACCGACTTGTGCACCTTCGTCACGAACAAGCTCTCAATCCCGCTCCAGAATTGGCTGAAAATGTTCTTGTTTTCCTTCTCCACGTGGAACAGCTCAATCAAGATCCTCTTCTCCTTCAGAAAGGCATCGTTAGCCAGAGCTGTGGCGTACTTACTGAACTGCTGGACCCAATCCTTGTCGTGACCACCATAGAAGAAGATGTATTTCTCCTCCTTGAACTGTTTCACACAAATTCATCTTTGTTATATAAATGAATTGAGACCTCGATCTCCTAAGCAGGTATAGCACATATACGTATAATATACATACCCATGTGCCAATGTTGGGGTGAATTTGGGACACAATGGGAGCGACCCATTGGCGACTGGTGTGAATTTCTTCTTCCTGGGTCTTGGTGAAGGGGAAGGCCTTGATTCCCCAGGAATGGACCAAGTGGAAAGCGTTGTGGTGAAGAATCTTGCCTTGGTGGTTCATGGTCACCACCATGGGCTTCTTTTTGAATTGCCACTCCTCTTTCATGTATTTGAATCCGGCAACGCTTCCGAAGTGCTCCACTACGAAGAATGGCATCTTTGCCTTCAGGATCTCGAACCTCTTGCGCAGCTGGTCCGTCCATTCCTCCACGATCGGAACCCACACGATCTTGTACTGATCCGTCTGGTTCTTTGTCTTGACGGCCTCGTGGATTTTAAGCACCACTGATAGTTCTTCTTCCGTGATGTCCAGTGTGGATACGAACAAGTAGACGTTCTTCTTTTTCAGCACATCGATGCTCACCTGTCACAGGTATTTTAATTTATTAACTCCAAATGATACATTCACATTGATATTACTTTAACATGTCGCATTTGACTGCCTTCATTTGCAGGTTCTTTTGTTGTTTTCTTCCGTTTCACAATATATATGACACCTATAGGCAGGTAGGTATGAAGGGATCCACCCAAAAAATTCAACGTAGTAACACATAGAGGTGGCTCCAGGACGAAGGCGGAGGAGGAGAGGAGCAAAGTGGACAATCGATTGAAAAATGGAGTTTTTAGAACAGAGAGATAAATATGGAATATCAAAAAATTATCATGAACATTGGCAAACAAATTTCTCTCACCTACAAAAAATCTTAAATTTAGGGGGTTGAGAGAGGAGGGGTGGTAAACATAAGAGGATAAAATTTTTTCCCACCTCTCACCTCCCCTCCTTCCATCCAAATAAAACAAGGTCACCTCAAAAAATCTCACTTCTCCTCCTTCAATCCAAACAAAACAAGGTCACCTCAAAAATCCTCTAACCAAACGCGGAATCAGCTTCCCTGCCATTCCAAATTGGATAGGGCAGCTCAAAATGGGATAGGTTTAGGTAGGGACAACTCATGGGAGGAGGATGGCCGTATAGATTTAATTATTGTTTACTTTTTGTTTTTTTTTTTAAAAAAAATATTTAAATGAGTAAATAAACTAAAGTTAAGATAATCTTTTAATGATTTTTTTTATTTAAAAATCACCCGTTAAAAAAATTAAATCTAAATCTTTAAGATCTCATTTGAATGACCCAGATTAGATGAATTCTCCCTGTCTATACAACTTTATAATTACCGAATAATTTAGGAGTGAATTGAAGACTTTATTAGAAGAAAATTGCACAATTAATTGAAAACAAGACACATTTATTCAAACACAGTGAAAAGTTAAGATATTGTTTTCCCCCTTTGATGATAGGGTAAGGTCTTTTTTCCTCCACACAACTTTATTCGAACTGGTAGTAAAAAGAGCGAGGTCACATACCGTTGTTTTGGAGGCGCCATCGTACAGTGGCTTTGGAACATCCGACGAGAAAATGAGAAGCTTGAGCACCTCCGAAGTCTCGGTTGGGGTCTGCATAGTCTTCCTGATCTTGTAATAGATTCTCGTCACCTCTGCATGTAGCACAAGATATATAAATAACTCATAATCACCACCATCGATCTCTCTCTCCTTCAAATTTAATTCAATGAATAATTAATTATATTCCCAAACAAAATATTACCTATCTGTTGCCTGCACAGAGTGATCTGCTTCCTCAGCTTGCTGAGAATTATGTTAATCTTCTGGCCATAGTGGGACAGTTCTTGCCTGTGCTCCCTGTATTCAAACACACAATAATTTTATGCAAGCGTAACAAATTAACGAGGGGGATTTCTCAAGGGAAGGAAAAACTTACGACTCGGTGATGAGGCAATCGATCTGAGTGACGATGGCGACAATGGTGATGATGGCCCAGTAGACATCAAGTGGGATCTGTTCAGTGGCAGTGACCAAAGCGGGGACATCCTTGGTGTCGAACGAGGAGAGTTGTTCGAGCTCGAAGATGAGCTCGATGACTTGCAAGGTAGACTTGGTCAGAGAGTTGAGCTCCACTATGGCCTGGCGGTGCTTCTGGAGGGAGGCGGGCTTGGTGAGTATGGGAACTCGCTTCAGCATAGCCACCGATTTAGCCAGCAAATCGTTGGGCTGAAGCTGAGCAAGAAGCCAGAACTCGCCATATTCCATAGCAAAAGCCGCTAGGGTAAGCACGGCTTTTGCGTCCCACTCATAGTGAGACAGCTTCCCCAGAATCGCCATTGTGGTCTTGTGAGCTACTTGCTCGCCTGGAGGCTTGCATTGCATCTACCGTTCAAGAAAACAAAAAATATAGTTTAGTAAGATCTTGTTGTCTTTACACTTTGTCTGTTCATTTTTCATTTTCACTTCAAGTTATACCCCTGAAAATTTTTAAATTCCTTCAATAATGTTTTCATCCGTCGCAGGTTCAAAAGACTCACGTGACTAAAATTTAGGTTGAGAAGGGGAAGGATTTAGGGATAACCTCGGAAGAAATTTGCCTGAGAGTGCAGACGGGGGAGGAGAAGTTGGCTTGGGTGTTTTTGTCGTCAATGTGTTCCAAGCTTACTTGGGAACGTCCCTGTGAAAACATACATCAGTGCGAACAGTAAACACAGCAGCAGAAGAAGAAGAAGGAAACAGCAAAAAGGAGAAAAGAAAAAGAGATTGAAGAAACCTGGACAACACTGTCGACAATGTGGGTGGAACGGGTGAGGGTGTTGTCGACATGGGAGAAGAGAGGCCCAGCATCGAACTTGGTGTCACTGTGGACATGGGTTGAGATGATTTGTTCTAAGATCTGATCGTCCGACATGGTGAGAGGGTTGTGCTCATGGCCCTCGCCACCGCTGGGGATCAGAGATTTCAGGGAGAACTTGGAAGTAAGTGACGCCATGATGATCACAGCAAAACAAAAGCCAAAGAGAGACTAGTGAGGTAGGCTTGGGAGAGTTCCTAGTGTGTAGTTCTGGAGTGCCTTGTGCCAAGACTTGAGACCCTATTTATAACAGAACTGACTTTGGTCCTTTAGCTTAAGTAGAGGGGGTCTTTTTCTTTTTATGGATTGTCGGATCAAACAATTCAGGTTTAATATATTATAATAATATATTATAATAATAATTTTTTTATAATATATTAAATTTAGATTGTTGAGGTCTTAATCCAACCACTCATAAGAGAAAAAGGACCCTCATTTTCTTTGAGGGTAAAGGATCAAAGCCAAATCCATTTATAACACAATGAAAGCAAGAGATTTTTGCTCCCACTGCTGCTAAATTCCATTACTGCCCTTGAGATTATTCTATTCCATGGGGAAAATTTCAGCTCTAGCATAGGCCCGGAGTCGGATTAACAAGGAAATGAGGGCTCAGCCTGCGTGATATGAGGTATAATAATGTGTTTATTTGAAATAGTGATTGAAACTTTTAAAAGTAATTTTTCAATCGTGATTTACGGTATACGAGGTAAGTATGTGAGAGGAGTTTTATCTTGATTTATGTGAAAAGCACTTATAATTTCCTTAAAAGCTACTCCCTCCAGTCCTATTTATAAACAAGTTTTCCCTTGATTGCAGAAAACGAACTTGTAGTTAAAAGTAATAAAAGTGTCAAAAATACCATGTTTTTCCATATATAGCCTTTTTTATAAAAAGAGTATAAGAGAGAGAATAGATAAAAAATATGAAAGATAATTTATATAAGATATGAAAATGAATGAGTATTTAATAAGAGTAAAATAAAAAAAAAATCAGACAAAAAGTGAAAATTGCTTATAAAAGGAACCAACACTATAAGAAAAAAAAATTATTTATAAATATGACAGGAGGAGTATCCAAACATGCCTATTATCTCTCAGCTTTGGCAGTTGGCACAGCATGAATGCATGATATGTGGATTTACTGTGGTGAGGTCCACACCTATTTTAATTGTGAAAATATCAGCTAGGTCCCAAGCTAGGAAAAGAATATCATAAAAGTCCCTTTGAAAAGTCAAATGTCAGAAAAGTTTCTAGAGACTTTTCTGACATGAATTTCCAATAACCATTTACCAAAATACCTCCAACTAGTTTAACCACTGCCATTGGTTATAACATTTTATGCTATGTTTACAACATTGTAAAACAATATAGTCAGTTACATTTACAACATGTTACGTTATATTTAATGAGTTGTAAATGTAACTGAAGAAGTAGTAAACGCAACACAATCATACATTTTATATACATGTTGTTAACGTAACTTATTATGTTGTTAATATGACTTACAAAGTTGTAAACATAGCATAACATGTTGTAACCAATGACAGTGGTTAAATTGTTTGGGGGTATTTTGGTAAATAGTCATTGTGAATTCATGTCATAAAAGTCCCTAAGAACTTTTCTGACAGTTGACTTTTCAAAGGGATTTTTGTGATATTTTTTTCCTAACTTGGGACCTAGCTGACATTTTCCCATTTTAATTTGCTCACGTGATTCATTCAACAGCAACTTGTGCGGTTTTCCTTGTACAGTTATTATTGCATAAGAAATTATAAAGGGAGAATTACACTAAGGTCCCAAAAAAAAAAGAAATAAAAAAATGGTCCCAATAGATTACAAAATGAAAAAATGGTCCTATGCAGTTGTTAATACAGGCTCCTGGAGTTGTCAACGAGTTGTCAATACAAGTTCTTGGAGTTGTTAATGGAACCATTTTTTCATTTTAGAATCTATAGAAATCATCTCTTCATTTTTTTTTTCTTGGGATCACATTGTAATTCTCTCAATTATAAAAATGGGAACGCAAAAAAAAAAAAAAACGACATTGAGAAAACACTTACCACAAAAAAAAAAAAAAAAGCAGAGAAAAAATGGGAAAACAAACAAATGCCTTTCTTTCACGCGGGCGAGTTGTTATACCGCGTCTGCTTCACGAAAAATTGGAGGTAATTTAATGTAATGTAATGAAATTTGAGGTAATGATAATTACATAATTTATTTGATTCGTTGTTAGGAAAATATGATATATATACATAAGTATATTTGATTGGATTATATTGAATATGGGAATAATATAGTAAGGGACAAATTTATCCCGATCTACACATGATAATATACAAGTTGGATTCATAATAATTTTTTTCATTTTGTGTAGTTTATACGTTGGGTTCGTAATAATTTTTTAATATTTAATGGTGAAAATATTATGTAATGTATACATTGAGTTCATATTAAATTTTTATTATTTAATGATGAGAATATTATTTAATGAGATATTTTATTATTTTTTAATGGTGGAATATATTTTTTTTAATGGGGAATATTTCTTAAATTTCTATATTATTAATTTTTTTTAATATTTAGTAGTGGTAATTAAAATTATTTAATATTTAACTGCATTTATTGGTGAGCACTTTGGTTAATTTAAAAAATTATAATAGCAATAATGTCATTTTCACTCGATTACAGAATGTCTGTATCGTTATTCATTAGTCTTAACAATGTAATCCTAATTACGTCAAATGATGTAATCAGAATTACAAAATGTAATCATCTTTACATCACATAAGTCCAACCAAACACTGTAATCGTTCTATTACATCAGGGTTACATATAATCCTCTCTAATATAATCGAACAAAACGGGCCATTAATGTTTTGCGACAAGTTCGTCACTCCGACCCACTTGACCAATAAAACCAGATTGTTCTAACTTACATGGTTATGCATTTAAAATGGTTCACTTATGTTCACTTGTTCCTGCTGCTCCTTTGCCCCATAAATTTATGTTCCAGGTAAATTGGATTCAGTTCTACACACTTTGAGATTGGACTTGGCTTCTCTTCTTTTTATTTATATATTTACTTATTAAATGTGGGTCATTATGTTTTGATCCAATTGTTATGAGGGGGAAAAGGACGACAGCGGGCAGAAAAAGAGAGAGAGAAATCAGGTCCAAAATTGTTCGACAAAACTTCAATGATGCTAAAAATACAATGATAATGTTTGTGCAAAAAAAAAAAAATATATATATATATATATATATAATACCAATTTTTATATTCATAGATATTCCAGAAATATCAACGGAAAAGGAGATTTGGTTTTGAGGGGGCACCAACTAGCAGTACTGACAAGAACACAGAATAAAATCTCTATAATTGAATTGGTTTTTAATGGTTAAAATTTACTATATAAAATTATTATTATTTAATGGAAGATATTTTGAACACAACAGAAAATTGTTTGTACATTCATATAGAATATTTTTGCACACACCGAAGATTTCTTACACGCTTGGTAGCATTCAGCAATTAATTTACCCTAAAGATATTTTTAAATAATTTTTCCAAAATAATTTTAATATAGCATAAAGTCTCAGTCAATATAACGGATCCACAAGTTGGTGAGCGGTGATGAACTATAATTACCGAGAGATTATAATTGTTGTTGATCAAGTTGGTTAAACAGATAGATGAAATTTTCTGTTTCCTTAATCAACCTCTTTTTTTAATCTAAGAGGCGAAGTTGATGAAGGCTAGGCTTCTTTAGCCGGATTCATATGTAATGTATTTGATGGGATCATGATTCCAGTTTTAATAGAAAAAAAATACAAGAAGCATCAAGACGATTGGGGTTATATTTATAATGAAATGCCATCCACACAAGTTAAAGTGTGCATTAATTACTAAAAATTATAGGAACCGTATTCGGATAAAAGGATCCAAATTTGTAGGGGACCAAGGAGAAGTACGGACAAGAAACGGCACGGCGTGAATAATGATGGATAGGAGCGAATGCGATGCATCTGCCGCGTGGCTGTCGTCCCCACAACCTTCCAAGTTTTTTTTTGGAATGAAAATTGGAATTATATTAATGAATCAGATAAAATAATTTAATATATATCATTAAATTATATATTGATTTAATCCAAATTTGTAGGGGACCAGGAGCAGTACGGACAAGAAATTAAAATTTTAATATCTAAAAATTAATTGATTGATTCTTTATAGAATTATATTCTACTCATCACTTTATTATTTAACACCACACGTATAATTACGTAGCGCATCAACAAGTCCACGCTTGGCACTAGACAGCCACTAAAGGGACAGACACATACATGTTTATTACATTATTAATCCATAATTTACGCGAAAAACTCAAAGCTATCCCGGACCCCACACACAAACTCAAGCTCTTCACCATAACATGAGTTCCCTCACATAGCTTCAGCTTCAACGAGCAGCAGTGGGAGTGGCCTCATCGTGGCAGCACTTGTAAGTGATGTAAACTTCCATAGTTTTGGGACACTCCGGGCACCTGATTCTCTCCGGCAGTTTGCCGGCGATGTTAGGAACCTCGAGGTGGGAGCAACGGTGGAGGGCCTTGGCTGCCTTCTCATGGTACTCCTTGAAGGACCATTCGAATCCCTTGGTGACCACAAAGCCCTTCCACTTCTCGAACTCAGCCACCGTCTTCAAGATGGTGGTCCCGTGTCCGGTCAGTATCACCTCAGACCCTTTGCTCAGCAGCGCCCAGCCACTCTCGTTCTTGTAGGACAACATCTTCTGAACTTCCTTAGTCACGTCGTCATCCTCCACCGACTTGTGCACCTTCGTCACGAACAAGCTCTCAATCCCGCCCCAGAATTGGCTGGAAATGTTCTTGTTTTCCTTCTCCACGTGGAACAGCTCAATCAAGATCCTCTTCTCCTTCAGAAAGGCATCGTTAGCCAGAGCTGTGGCGTACTTACTGAACTGCTGGACCCAATCCTTGTCGTGACCACCATAGAAGAAGATGTATTTCTCCTCCTTGAACTGTTTCACACAAATTCATCTTTGTTATATAAATGAATTGAGACCTCTCCCAAGCAGGTATAGCACATATACGTATAATATACATACCCATGTGCCAATGTTGGGGTGAATTTGGGACACAATGGGCGCGACCCATTGGCGACTGGTGTGAATTTCTTCTTCCTGGGTCTTGGTGAAGGGGAAGGCCTTGATTCCCCAGGAATGGATCAAGTGGAAAGCGTTGTGGTGAAGAATCTTGCCTTGGTGGTTCATGGTCACCACCATGGGCTTCTTTTTGAATTGCCACTCCTCTTTCATGTATTTGAATCCGGCAGCGCTTCCGAAGTGCTCCACTACGAAGAATGGCATCTTTGCCTTCAGGATCTCGAACCTCTTGCGCAGCTGGTCCGTCCATTCCTCCACGATCGGAACCCACACGATCTTATACTGATCCGTCTGGTTCTTTGTCTTGACGGCCTCATGGATTTTAAGCACCACTGATAGCTCTTCCTCCGTGATGTCCAGTGTGGATACGAACAAGTAGACGTTCTTCTTTTTCAGCACATCGATGCTCACCTGTCACAGGTATTTTAATTTATTAACTCCAAATGATACGTTCACATTGATATTACTTTAACATGTCGCATTTGACTGCCTTCATTTGCAGGTTCTTTTGTTGTTTTCTTCCGTTTCACAATATATATGACACCTATAGGCAGGTAGGTATCAAGGGATCCACGCAAAAAATTCAACGTAGTAACACATAGAGGTGGCTCCAGGATGAAGGCGGAGGAGGAGAGGAGCGAAGTGGACAATCAATTGAAAAATGAAGTTTTTAGAGTAGAGAGGTAACTATAGAATATCAAAAAATTATCATGAACATTAGGATAGGAAACAAATTTCTCTCCCCTACAAAAAATCTTAAATTTTGGGGGTTGAGAGTGGAGGGGAGGTAAACATAAGAGGATAAAAATTTTTCTCACCTCTCACCTCCCCTCCTTCCATCCAAACAAAACAAGGTCACCTCAAAAAATCTCATTTCTCCTCCTTCAATCCAAACAAATTAAAACAAAGTCACCTCAAAGAACCTCTAACCAAACGCGGAATCAGCTTCCCTGCCATTCCAAAATTGGATAGGGCAGCTCAAAATGGGATAGGTTTAGGTAGGGACAACTCATGGGAGGAGGATGGCCGTATAGATTTAATTATTGTTTACTTTTTGTTTTTTTTGAAATAAATATTTAAATGAGTAAATAAGTTAAAGTTAAGATAATCTTTTAATGATTTTTTTATTTAAAAATCACCCGTTAAAAAAATTAAATCTAAATCTTTAAGATTTCATTTAAAGTAACCAGATTAGATGGGTTCTCCCTGCCTATACAACTTTATAATTGCCGAATAATTTAGGAATGAATTGAAGACTTTATTAGAAGAAAATTGCACAATTAATTGAAAACAAGACGCATTTATTCAAACGCAGTGGAAAGTTAAGATATTGTTTTCCCCCTTTGATGCTAGGGTAAGGTCTTTTTTCCTCCACACAACTTTATTCGAACTGTTACTAAAAAGAGAGAGGTCACATACCGTGGTTTTGGAGGCGCCATCGTACAGTGGCTTTGGAACATCCGACGAGAAAATGAGAAGCTTGAGCACCTCCGAAGTCTCGGTTGGGGTCTGCATAGTCTTCCTGATCTTGTAATAGATTCTCGTCACCTCTGCATGTAGCACAAGATATATAAATAACTCATAATGACCACCATCGATCTCTCTCTCCTTCAAATTTAATTCAATGAAAAATTAATTATATTCCCAACCAAAATATTACCTATCTGTTGCCTGCACAGAGTGATCTGCTTCCTCAGCTTGCTGAGAATTATGTTAATCTTCTGGCCATAGTGGGACAGTTCTTGCCTGTGCTCCCTGTATTCAAACACACAATAATTTTATACAAGCGTAACAAATTAACGAGTGGGATTTCTCAAGGGAAGGAAAAACTTACGACTCGGTGATGAGGCAATCCATCTGAGTGACGATGGCGACAATGGTGATGATGGCCCAGTAGACATCAAGTGGGATCTGTTCAGTGGCAGTGACCAAAGCGGGGACATCCTTGGTGTCGAACGAGGAGAGTTGTTCGAGCTCGAAGATGAGCTCGATGACTTGCAAGGTAGACTTGGTCAGAGAGTTGAGCTCCACTATGGCCTGGCGGTGCTTCTGGAGGGAGGCGGGTTTGGTGAGTATGGGAACTCGCTTCAGCATAGCCACCGATTTAGCCAGCAAATCGTTGGGCTGAAGCTGAGCAAGAAGCCAGAACTCGCCGTATTCCACAGCAAAAGCCGCTAGGGTAAGCACGGCTTTTGCGTCCCACTCATAGTGTGACAGCTTCCCCAGAATCGCCATTGTGGTCTTGTGAGCTACTTGCTCGCCTGGAGGCTTGCATTGCATCTACCGTTCAAGAAAACAAAAAATATAGTTTAGTAAGATCTTGTTGTCTTTACACTTTGTCTGTTCATTTTTCATTTTCACTTCAAGTTTTAAATTCCTTCAATAATTTTTTCATCTGTCGCAGGTTTAAAAGACTCACGTGACTAAAATTTAGGTTGAGAAGGGGAAGGATTTAGGGATAACCTCGGAAGAAATTTGCCTGAGAGTGCAGAGGGGAGAGGAGAAGTTGGCTTGGGTGTTTTTGTCGTCAATGTGTTCCAAGTTTACTTGGGAACGTCCCTGTGAAAACATACATCAGTGCGGACAGTAAACACAGCAGAAGAAGAAGAAGGAAACAGCAAAAAGGAGAAAAGAAAAAGACATTTAAGAAACCTGGACAACACTGTCGACAATGTGGGTGGAACGGGTGAGGGTGTTGTCGACATGGGAGAAGAGAGGCCCAGCATCGAACTTGGTGTCACTGTGGACATGGGTTGAGATGATTTGTTCTAAGATCTGATCGTCCGACATGGTGAGAGGGTTGTGGTCATGGTCCTCGCCACCGCTGGGGATCAGAGATTTCAGGGAGAACTTGGAAGTAAGTGACGCCATGATGATCACAGCAAAACAAAAGCCAAAGAGAGACTAGTGAGGTAGGCTTGGGAGAGTTCCTAGGTTGTAGTTCTGGAGTGCCTTGTGCCAAGACTTGAGACCTTATTTATAACATAACTAACTTTGGTCCTTTGCCCCGAAAATATAGGAGGGTCTTTTTCTTTTTATGAATCGTTAGATCAAAATCTCAACAATTCAGATTTAATATATTATAAAAATATTATAATAATAATTTTTTTTATAATATATTAAATTTAGACTGTTAAGATCTTAATTCAACGACTCATAAGAAAAAAAGAACCCTCATTTTCTTTAAGGATAAAGGACTAAAGCCGAGTCCATTTATAACACAATGAAAGTAAGAGATTTTTGCTCCCACTGCTGCTAAATTCCATTACTGCCCTTAAGATTATTCTATTCCATGGGGAAAATTTTGGCTCTGGCATAGGCCCGGAGTTGGATTAACAGGGAAATGAGGGCTCGGCCTAGGTGATATGAGGTGTAATAATGTGTTTATTTAGAATAGCGATTAAAATTTTTAAAAGTAATTTTTCAATCGCGATTTACGGTATGCGAAGTAAGTATGTGAGAAAAATTTTATCTCGATTTATGTGAAAAGCACTTATAAGTTCCTTAAAAGCAACTCCTTCCAGTCCTATTTATAAACAAGTTTTCACTTGATTGCGGAAAACGAACTGGTAGTTAAAAGCAATAAAAGTGTCAAAAATACAATGTTTTTCCATATATGGCCTTTTTTATGAAAAGAGTACAAGAGAGGGAATAGATAAAAAGTATAAGAGATAATTTATATAAGAAATGAAAATGAATGAGCATTTAATAAGGATAAAATAGGAAAAAGAAGCTTATAATTTTAGACAAAAAATAAAAATTACTTATAAAAAAAATCAATACTATAAGAGAAAAAATTATTTATAAATAGTCCAGGAGGAATGTCCAAACATGCCTATTATCTCTCAGCTTTGGCAGTTGGCACAGTATGGATGCATGATATGTGGATTTACTGTGGTGAGGTCCACACCTATTTCAATTTGCTCACGTGGTTCATTCGACAGCAACTTGTGCGGTTTTCCTTGTACGGTTATTTATGCATAAGGTTGTGTTTGGAAACACGTTTTGGAGGTAAATAAGTCCTTATTATATAAGTCGAGATAAAATTTCTCTCACATACTTATCTCGTATACCGTGAATCACGATTTATAAGCACTTATTACTAAAAAATAAGTTATTCCAAACGAGCACTAAGAAATTATAAAAACGTGAACGCCAAAAAAAAAACGACATTGATTGCTGAATGCTACATTGGTTTTTAATGGTTAGAATTTACTATATAAAATTATTATTATTTAATATTTAATATGACAAAAATAATTGGGAAAATCGTCCAAAAATATCTTTGGGATAAATTAATTGTTGAATGCTACATTGGAAGATCTGTTGCACTTGAATGGAAGATATTTTACACACAAAGGAAAATTGTTTGTATATTCATATAAAATATTTTTGCACACACCGAAGATTTCTTACACGCTTGGTAGCATTCAGCAATTAATTTACCCTAAAGATATTTTTAAATAATTTTTCTAAAATAATTTTAATATAGCATAAAGTCTCAGTCAATATAACGGATCGACAAGTTGGTAAGTGGTGATGAACTATAATTACAGAGAGATCATAATTGTTGTTGATCAAGTTGGTTAAACAGATAGATGAAATTTTCTGTTTCCTTAATCAACCTCTTTTTTTAATCTAAGAGGCGAAGTTGATGAAGGCTAGGCTTCTTTAGCCGGATTCATCTGTAATGCATTTGATGGGATCATGATTCCAGTTTTAATAGAAAAAAAATACAAGAAGCATCAAGACGATTGGGGTTATATTTATAATGAAATGCCATCCACACAAGTTAAAGTGTGCATTAATTACTAAAAATTATAGGAACCGTATTCGGATAAAAGGATCCAAATTTGTAGGGGACCAAGGAGAAGTACGGACAAGAAACGGCACGGCGTGAATAATGATGGATAGGAGCGAATGCGATGCATCTGCCGCGTGGCTGTCGTCCCCACAACCTTCCAAGTTTTTTTTTAGAATGAGAATTGGAATTATATTAATGAATCAGACAAAATAATTTAATATATATCATTAAATTATACTCCATCCGGTTCTAATTATAAGATAAAGTTGATTTTTTTTAGAAAAATTAAGAAATTTAATTAAATTATTTTAGAGTATTTATATTTTTAGTTTTTTCTTTAAACTAATTAATTTAACTAATAAACTAATATATAATCTAAAGACGTATAATATATGATATGATTAAATAACTTATTTAGCTTTCTTAATTTTTCTAAAAAAAATCAACTTTATCTTATAATTAGGATAGGAGATACTATATTGATTTAATCCAAATTTGTAGGGGACCAAGGAGCAGTACGGACAAATAATGGCACGGCGTGAATAATGAATTAATGATGGACAGGAGCGAATGCCAAAAACAGAAAATGCAGAATATCACAGATGCATCTGCCGCGTGGCTCTCGTCCCCACAACCTTCCAAGTTTTTGTTGGAATGAAAATTGGAATTATATTAATGAATCAGACAAAATAATTTAATATATATCATTAAATTATATATTGATTTAAAAATTAGATAAAATAATTTAAAAAATAATAAATATAAATAATTTAATGTAATTTAATTAAGAAAAATTCCTAAATAAATACCATTTAAAAATGCAAAACCCTAAAAAGTTTATTATAACTTTAAAAAGACTTAAAGATAACAAGTACTAAATTAGGTTTTTCAAGTTTTGACACATTTATCATTTTACCCCTCAATTTTTTTTAAAAATAATAGTGGTGCCCCTGTCGGAACACTACCGTCGGAATTCCTACCGACAGAAGCTTTTTTGGTGGGGAAGGAGTTTTTTTTTTAAAAAAAAAATTTTGTTCAAAAATGGCAAGGGATCAAACTGATCCCACCCCTTTAGCAAAGGAGCTTAGTGGCTACTGAGCCACCAAAGCTCCTTTGATATATATATATATATATGCATTATTAAATATGTATAATATAATTAAAGACGTAGTAGTTTTGACAAAGTCAGTAATGACTTTGACAAATTCAATAATGGAAATAACAAAATTCGTAATGGTATTAACAAAACCATTTGCTGATGAACCTTGACTTGCATGTTTTCATCAGCATTTTTGCACAAAATGTTTTTGTCAAAATCATTACAATTCTTATCAAGATCATTACTAAACTTGTCAACCTCACTGTTGAATTTATTAAAATCCTTTTATTTATATTATGAACGTTTTCATAATAGAATCTCATAATGGGAGTATATATTTAATAATGCATATATATATATATATATCAAAGGAGCTTTGGTGGCCACTGGGCCACCATACTCCTTTGCTAAAGGGGTAAAATGGGTTCGATCTCACCCCTTGCCATTTCTCAACAAATTTTTTCCAAAAAAAAAAACCCTTCCCCACAAAAAAAGCTCCCTCCGATCGGAGTTCCGGCCTTTGGGGGTCTCGATCGCCCAGCCACAGAAGCGGGGGCAACCTGTCGGCGGTGGTGCTCCGGCAAGGGCACCACTATTATTTTTTAAAAAAATTTGAGGGGTAAAATGGTAAATGTGTCAAAACTTGAAAAATTCAATTTGATACTTGGTACCTTTAAGTCTTTTTAAAGTGTTAATAAAATTTTTAGGGTTTTGTATTTTCAAATAGTATTTATTTAGAATTTTTCCTTTAATTAATATTTTTTAATAATTTTTAAGAAAATTAATTGAATCTTATACTTAAGATTTCTAGTATGCAAGAGGACAACAGAGGACATGAAATATGTGGAGGTGTCAGGACTCTGCAGAAAGGGAAGGAGGGGAGGGGAGTGTCTCCACTAACTTTTCTCTCCATTTAATTTTTTTATTATTGGATTAGCTTTTAATGGTTGGCATTTATTCTGTAAAATTATTATTATCATTTAATATTTAATATCACAAAAATAATTTTAATATAGCATAAAATCTCAATCATTAATCCTATTTTGGGTAAAAACAAAATTAGGAGGAAAGAAAATTAGGATAAAAAACTGATAAAAATAGTAATTTTTTTTATCATTTATAAAAATTTTCAAACTTAATATTCTCTCTCATGCTTTCCACTGACTTTTCTCCCCCCTCCAAAGAGTAAAAGTCAATTTAGTGGCGAAAAACTTAACGGGAGGAGAGGGTAAGTGAAACCACTATATGGAGACGGGAGGAGAGGGTAAGTGAAACCACTATATGGAGACGATGTCCCCCTAAAAAACTGAAGTCCCACCTATGATGTCACCCTTGGCTGTGTCTTGAATAAGGTTTTGAAATCCGGACTGATCACATGACATATCGGGGTGCTAGGTCAAGGATCAGTAGGTCAGACCGGAGCTAATCCCGGGCTAAACCTGTGAGAAATTGAATAATTTAGGTTTATTAATATAAAATTCTTAAACAAAATTTAAAAATAGATTTTTTAAAAAAAATAAAAGTAAAAAATTACTTAATTGGTTCGGTTGGTTCGGTTCAAGAACTGAATCGATTCCATGCCTGGTTTGCCAGTTCCCGAGCCAAACCGGATTTCAAAACATTGGTCTTGACATACTCTTTTTTGTTTTGGCCTGTTTCCATAATTTGACATATTATTTGAAAACCTCCTCATTCTTTTTGTTTTCAAAAGAATATGGGTGAATGAAGGGAATATGATATCAAAGTCCCAAATAAAAAAAATAATATTAAAAAAGTCTCATACTTTATCAACGAGAAGTAAAATAATAGCCATTATAAAATGAAAAAGCTACTATTAATAAGTTATAAGAATTTTCTGATAATATTTATTTATTTTTAATTAAGACCTTATTATCATTTTTCCATTAATAAATGGGTAAGAAATCACGGGCCATATGATTTCTGCTTATATTTAAAATTTGAAGGAAAAAAAATACTCTCTCCGGTCCTAAATATAAGATAAAATTTGTAGTACAATTTACATTATAAATTTTATCCTATATTTAGGACTAGAGGTAGTATCATTTTAAAATATCCATGGAGATAAGGCCCCCTTCTGATGCCATTATTGGGGGATTTGGCTGCGGTCCGCTGCCAATCCTTTTCTCCCAAACTACACCGTTTTGGTGTAGTTTGGGGGGTAAAGGGGTGAGTTTTTTTTTTTTTTAAAAAATAAGATATAGTATTTTGAAATATTTTTTTGAAAGTATCTAGTATCTTAAAATATTTTTTAAGTAACATATAGTATCCTAAAATAATTTTTAGTACTTTAACCCCTTAAAATATATTTTTAGTTGTATCCAGTGTGTTAGCAGATTGATTGCAATTTAACCTTTAATGTATTTTTTTAAGTTCCAAAAATCACTTTAAAATATTTTTTTGGTGTTTTTAACCCTTTAAAATATTTTTTTGGTGCTTTGAACTCTTTAAAATATATTAAGAGTTAAATTACAATCAGTCTGCTAACACACTGGATACAACTGAAAACATATTTTAAGAGGTTAAAGTACTAAAAATTATTTTAGGATACTATATGTTACTTAAAAAATATTTTAAGATACTAGATACTTACAAAAAAATATTTCAAAATACTATATCTTATTTTTTTAAAAAAAAAAAACTCACCCCTTTACCACAAACTACACCAAAACGGTGTAATTTGGGAGAAAAGGATTGGCAGCGGACCGCACCCAAATCCATTATTGGGGCCCATGAAAAGCATCGCGTATGCTCACCAAATTATAAGTTTAACAAGTAAAATAGGTAATCCAATTTTTCTGCTCATCTAGAGGAAGATTAGAGGATGGGTAGGGGAAATTCTTCTCATCTGAATTGTTTAGATAAGATTTATACGGTCTAAATTTATTTATTTTTATTTTTAAAAAAAATTATTTTAATGAATAGAGAATCTAAATAAAAATAATCTCTTAATTGATATTTTTTTTAAAAGAATTAATTTTTTTATTTAAAAATCATTAATTAAAAAAATTAAATCTGTACAATCTAGATGAGAAGAGATTGCAGGGAAACTGGTTCAGTAAAATATAGGCTGTTGTTCCTGTTTCCACCTTGGACTGAAATGAACTCCATTTTTTGGGATAAACTATAGTCTGATTTTCATTTTTATTGAAGCCACGGTAATTTTCATCGTACTTCCTTCTCATACTTAATATATGAGCTAATTTAAAGGTTAGATTTATTCGTAAATAAAAGATTTTAATCCATTTTATTTTTCATATTTATTGTTTTTTTTCAAAAAAATTTATCTACTGTAACTCATAAACTGATATGCTTGGAATATACTATTTATAAGTTACTTATAATATGTTTCATTAAAACTAATAAAAATCTTAAAATTTATTAATTCTACCTTAAAATTCAATAACTTTTCCCGTATTTATTCCATAAGAATAAAGTAGGTACAATAACGAACGAAAAGGTAAAATTGTGATACTAGCCCCATAATCAATTATTATTCTATTGTTTCATTAATGGGAATAATATATTATTCATTATATGCTCGTTTAAATTTCTGTCTCAATAATATATTGTTTCATTATAACGCACGTTTTAAAATGTAGGAGTGGTGTAGTAATATTGAATAAACTTGGCACTTGGCAGGATTCGGAGTAAGATTTGATGCTAAATTCAAATTAGCATTATATAGCTGGCCTCTGCTAAACTATTAATTCTATAATCCCACATGATTCCGCATGAAATTGGGCATCTCTCTCTCTAGTCACTTTTCCATTTTCACTTTTCTGGGGCTGTTCGCTACAAAACGCAGACACTCTTGTTGTAAATCCTTCCACCAGTAAATTTAATTAAGAGTAAAATTAGTAAAAAAAAAATACATTTAATGTTTAGATAAACCTCAACGGAATTTTATTAAAAAAAAGGGTTAATATAATTTTTGGTCCCTGAAGTTTGATCCAATTTTGGTTTTGGTCCCTCAAGTTTGAAAAGGACTTGACGACCAGTTTTTGAAACCCGACCCGACCCGAGAAAAAGCCAAGTCCTTTTCAAAGTTGAGGGGCCAAAACCAAAATCGGGTGAAACTTCAGGGACCAAAACCACCGATTTCAAACTTGAGGGACCAAAACCAAAATTGGGTGAAACTTCAAGGACCAAAACCACCAATTTCAAACTTGAAGGACCAAAACCAAAATTAGATCAAACTTCAGGGACCAAAAGTTATATTAACCCAAAAAAAAAAAATCAAACCAAAAATTAGTATCCTGTAAAAAGGATTGGAGAGAGTATTTAATTGTACAATCGCCATGTAAATTTGTTATCTCTTTGTTTAATGAAACTAGTGTGATAATTTTGAGGGTTTAAAAGGTACAGTTTTTAAGTAAGCTTAATGAACTAAATTGAAACTTAATACAGATTTAGAGACTATGGGCCCGCTCTTGTTTGACCTGCCACATAAACGAAACGTCCCATTAACAACCCCATGACATACCCAATCAGTACCTGTTTTTTTCATTTTGCCATCCAATTATTAAGCGTATGAAGCGGTTACAGAAATTCCTCGGCCACGTCAAGAAAAATCTTTAGGGAGGATATCGGTGCTTTCTTTTCTTCCGACAAACATTTGGCAGTTGAATTAAGTCTTCAGTTCTTTTCCTTCTGCCCTTTACGTTTTTCTTTTACTATTAAGACTATAATGTAGTTCTTTTTTATTAACATCATTTTGACTTTTTATAAACAAGAGAGTGGTTACAGGATTCTTCAAACAAAAATATACTTGAACGAATTATAAGAAGTTCATGTTAGTTGAATACCAGATAATATCAAATCCTAAAATTCTTCCTCTCTGTTTCTTATCAGTCCGGTAAATATGTAATAAGTTCATCCCTGTTTAGAAGTAAAGCGAGTAACTATGAAGGCAATAGGCAAGTACTAAAGTTTAAACTTAACACAACAAATATAACATTACAAAGAGAGTCCTGCCACAGCAACAAACACAAACTGATATGGAACTTACACACACTAAGCTAATAACGCATCAGCACACCAGATGGATAACACATATATATAGGCATCCTTATTAGACTAGAGAGATCGTAAGCATAGTCTGAAACTCTTCCTCGTTTTAGCTTATACGTGCTCTCGTTAAACTTAACCAGCCAGGCTTAGGCTTTAATATTTAAACCTGGAACTGGCAGTTCCCTCAACGGCCGCCGCGGCTGCTGCTGCTGCTGCTGTGCATTACCATTTCATGATATGTTTTAACCTTCTCGTGATATTCTTTGACAGCCAACTCAAACCCATTCTTCAGCATGCTCTCTTTCCATCTCTCAAACTCTGCCACCGTCTTCAAGATTGTGGGGCCGTAACCACTCAGCACCAGAGATGCTCCTCTGACGAACAGAACCCATCCACCTTCGTTCTTATAGGAAATCATCTTCTGTATTTCATCAGGCACGGCTTCAATGGTCTTATATGACTCTGGCACAAACAAGCTCTCTATGCCACTCCAAAATCGGCCAAAGAGGCTCCTGTCCTCGTCCACATAGAGCAGCTCTATTGAAATCCTGGCCTTCCTTAAGACGGGTTCTTGTTTAAGATCAGTGGCGTACTTGGTGAACTTTTTAGTCCACGCTGAGTCATTGCCTCCAAACAAAAATATGTATTTCCGCTCCTTGACCTGTGTCAATAAGATGTTACAAATTATATAGTCAATGCAAGCTGAAAGCAATGATTCTAAAGAGATTTTCATCTTTCTTTGGTGAGTATGTTGTGGTCCAAAGTGCTTACCCAAAGGTCAATGGAGGGGTGGTGAATATTGCAAACAACAGTTTCGACCCAGTTGGTGCTACTTTCAACCTTGGTTTCAACTCTGGCTCCACTGGAGGCGGTAAAGGGGAAGGCCTTCATCCCCTGAACCTGAATCAAGTGGAAAGCATCAGTGTTGAGAACATTCCCTTGAGGGTTCAGCACCACAACCACTGGCTTCTTCCTGAAATGCCATTCTTCCCTAATGTACTTGTACCCTGCCACACTTCCAAAGTGCTCCACCACATACCATGGCATCCTACTTTTCAGAACCTCAAATTTCTTGCGCAACTCGTCATCCCATTCCTCTACGATGGGAATCCACACAATCTTATATTGGTTATTTGCCTTGATAAATTCATAAAGTGCAAAGAGAATAGATATTTCTTGCTCCGTGAGGTCTAGAGGGGAAATGAACAAGAACAAATGATTCATTCTTAGCACATCAACACCAACCTGTTTAGACAACAAATTGAGCAAAATCACAAAAATGCAAACCACCAATTGAAGACAGGAAAAACAGGGCTAGATTGTTTGCCAATTTTCAAAAACAACTTACAGTACAAGTTTGACAGAAGAATACTCAAATTAGGCTGTGTGATTAACAAACATAATGTAACTGCCAGACTCAATAAGTTTTTCCTCTCTGCAGAACCAGTGAAATTATGCCAAAGTATTTATCTTCAAACCGAATTACATAGTTATCAGTAATAACACATTTTATCGAAAAGAAAAAGGCGTCACATGTCCCCAGTGCATAGAGAGAGCGAGCAAATACTAATAGCGGTAATAGGAGTTACGAACCATTTGTTTGGTAGCACCATCAAACAGTTCCTGAGGTCCATCCTTCGAGAAAATCAGAACCTTAAACAGCTGAACTATTTCAGACGGGGTTCGCAAGAGTTCCTTCAGCCTTCCATAGGACACTAACTCCTCTGTAATTACAGAGAAATCATCTAATCAGATCCTGCACGGCTCCATTTTAAAGGAGGGAAAATACAATTACTCTAAAAAGTTTTTGAGAATGTTATATGCCAGAAGATCAGACAGCTCTTTATGCTCAACCTATCTGTTGCTTGCAGATCAAGATCAGCTTCCTCAACTTGGCGAGCACTATTCTAATCTTTTGCCCAAAATAGGACAATTCCTGCCTTTGCTCCCTGAAACCATAGAAATTATAGTCACTTTACATATGACCTACATGGTGAAGAACTTTGATTAAGCAAGACTTACGAATCAGAAGTGAGGCAATCAATCTGAGTGACACATGCTGCAATAGTGATAATAGCCCAATAGACACCAACAGGGATAAGGTCCATTGCGTGTGGCAAAGAAGGCACATCCACTGAATCAGAAGAGGTGAGCTTCTGAAGCTCAAAGACGGACTCAATCACTTGCATAGCAGCTTTGATCAGATTATTTATCTCATAAATGTCCAGGAAATGTTCTCGCAGAGCTGCAGGCTTAGTCAGCGCAGGAACTCGCTTCAGCATGGCCACTGATTTGGCCAATTCGTCGTTTGGCTGAAGCTGAGAAAGCCACCAAAACTCGCCGTATTCCAGAGCAAAGGCGGCCAGAGTCAGAATAGCTTTTGCTTCCCAGGAATAGTCGGAGAGCAAATTCAGAATCGTCATGGTAGTCTTGTAAGCAATTTCATCACCGGGTGTCTTACAGCACATCTGCCACCACCAAAAAGCCCATCACTACCCATTTCATTCATATTTCTCTGAACAGAATTCCTAATCCGTGCAAGAGAAGAAACTAAACTATCCTGAAACCTCTAAACTGTAATGAAATCCCCTAAACTTACAAGTCATAATTAATGAGGCAAAAATGCCAGTGACTTGAGAAAACTAGAAAGATTTGAGTACCGACCTCAGAAGAAATTTCCTTCAAAAGGCACAATGGAGAAGTGAAGGGTGCTTGGGGAAGCTTTTCGTCGAGACACTCGACGGTTTCAGGGCTTCCATCCAGGACATTGTCGACGATATGGGTGGAACCACGAAGGATGATGTCAACGATGGTGAAAAGAGAGTCGGCATCGAACTTGGTGTCGCGAGAGAGATGAGTAGCGGAAACCTTCTCCAAGATCTCTTGATCGGATATGGTTAAAGGGTTTTGAACTTCTTCATCCTCGTGTCGGAGAAGATATTTTAGCGAATGCCTTGAAGGAGCCATGAGGTAAATTTCCGATTTCGTGATGAAGCTCAGCTGATGAAAACTCGTTCTGGTGATCGAAGGAGGTGAAGGTGAACTGAGAGGCGAACAGCTAACATTGTTCAATTTTTTGTTTTATTATTACTGTTATTATTAATATTAATTCCTATTACGATTTCTCATATATTTGGTGAGTGTTTGGAATGACTTAATTTTTAAAAATAAGAATTTATTATATAAGTTGAGATAAAATTTCTCTTACATATTTATCTCGTATATCGTGAATCATGAATTATAAGTCCTTATTGACTAAAAATAAGTTATCCCAATCGAGCAAAAAATTTCCCTCCGATTTTTCACGTGCTTTAAAACCATGAAAAAGTTATATAGTCCAGACACTTCAATTCCTTTATAGGTTATTTATGTTTAAAAATAAGAGTATATTTGGATTAGTTTTTGGAGAAAAATGGAGAATACATTCTGAATATAATAGCTTCTGCAGAATAGACTCTGAGTAGAATAAATTATAAGAAAAAAAATAATTTTGATAAAATGAGAGTGTTTGGGTATTGTGATCAGAATAATTTTTTCATGGTCAAATTACTAAAAAGAACATTAACTTTATGGTAATTACATGTAAGAAATAGGATTATATTTTATATATTATTTAAGGGTTAAAGTCTAAATTTAACATCAAAGTTTTTTTTATAGGTATCTGACACAAATAAGTTATGGAAGATGCAAAAATAACAATGAATAATTAAAAATTAAGTAAATTTTATAATACCGTTAAATTTGACCTTGCGGTGTTAAATTATAATAGAAGAAAACATCTAACGGTATTAAAAAGGATGCCTCTTAACTCATTATTTAATATTAAATTTTATAATTAATACCAAAAATAAAATAAATTTGTCTATATGTAATGTTAATTAATTTAACTAATTTTTCTAATATAATCCAATTAGATAAATAGAAAGTATTAAAATTTAAAAATTCTTAAAATAAAAACAAGGATTGACAAAAAAACTGTGAAATTCATAAAAAAGATGGGAAAAGAAAGTGTGGCATGGGCCTACATTAATGAAAGAGAATGGAGATGGTGGGGCCTACATATAGAAAAAACAAAAATAAAATTGGATTTTCTAAAACTATGATTTTGATATTCAAACTATAGATTGAGATCAGAACCTTGATTTGAAAAAATTTGTGGTGTTTAGATGATTTTTTGTAAAACCATGGTTTGATATCAAAACCATTATTTAATAAAAAGTTGGGTGTTTGAATTATTTTTTATGAAGCCATGGTTTTGTTTCATCATCCAAACACACACACACAAATTAAAATGTTGTCCAAGTTAGGACAGCGGGTGCCTGTAATTAAGATTATTAGGAAAAATATTAAGAAATACTAAAGTATTATTTCAATAATTACAATTTTCAATACAGCCCTGAGCATGTCTCCACAAACTCGGAGGGCCCCCATTCTTGTGTGTAACTATTAGCATGTTTTAGATAATTTATTTTTTATTTATAAGTATTTTTCACATAAGTCGAGATAAAACTTCTCTCCCGTACTTATTTCGTATGCTGTAAATTATGATTTAAAATCACTTATAAATTAAGATTAAATTATCCCAAACAAACACTATAAGAAAAGAAATGACCAATCACCATCTCAAACCCCAGCTTTTGACAAATCAAGCGCCAAATCAAAGAAGAGGATTCAAGGCTACTAATATGTGTGTGACTAATTGAGGGCTTATTTGTAATTATGATTGAAGTCATTAAAAACAGCTTCTTAATCATATAATTTATTGTATATAAAGTTATTTATGTGAAATGAGTTTTAACTGGATTATTATTTTATTTTTTTTTGCCATTTTAACTGGACTTGTTTAAACGTGTTTATGATAAACATGTACAAGCCAACCCTAAAACAATTACTTCTTTGAAAATTATATATATAAATGCAACACTTCTCTTCCATTGCTAACTGTATACACACTGAAGTCAGCCGGTGCAGGGTAGGGGGAGTTTTCTCGAAGTCTTGGTTAATCTATTAAAATTTGGCCCAGACAGTTCACCTCTGATAAAAAATAGAAAAAAAAAATCACTTTATAATAATAGTTTACAAGTATGAAATGTTTAAATGAAATGAATGCTAATTTATGAATTATCAATAGCATAATTTATTTATATATATATATTAGTACTGTTATTATGCACATGTATATTTATATAAGAAGCAGTCAGACGTATTTATAATTGAGTGTACTTTTGCATCCCCATGCAGTGGGCCTGTTATGAATAAAAGGCCTGCTAATATTACATGTCCATACGGGGAAAACTATTTGTAACAAAAAAAAAATGTCCTCAACGTGATCCTCGTGTCCGAATAATTTGAGGTCCCAAGTCTCAACTTTATCCCTGCCCGCGCGGATTTTGAGATGAGGACGGATAAGGTGACGCTTACCTGCCTCCTCATCTTATCCCACGCCATCTCTCTCTCTCTCTCTCCCCATGGCGAAAATCTTCAATTTTACTTTTATTATTTACCATTTTAGCCCCACACAAATCAATGTATATATTACTACTTCATCTGTCTCCACTTTCCGAAGAATGATTTGTTCTATAAAATAAGTCATTTAAAAAATAATTCATGCATTTTTGTTGACTTTGGCCCTGTAATTAATATTTAAATGTGACTATTTTTATTTTTCTCTCTCCTTTAATACATCATTCAATATGGGTAAAGTTGAAATTTTTTTAATTTATGATAAATTTAATAAGTTGACTACTCTTTTTTGAATATGATAAATTAGTTAAAGTGATTTATAATTTGAACCGGAAGAAGGATTTATTTTGAGAAAAAAGTGTACTACATTCTATCCTGAAAATCAGACATAGTTGATTTTTTTTAAGAGATTAAGGAAGTTAAATAAGTTCTTTAATCATATTATATATCATGTTGGTTATATTATATATCAACTTATAAGTCTGATAAATTAGTTTAAAGAAAAAATAATAAATATAAATATTTTAAAATAATTTAATTAACTTTTTAAACCTCTTAAAAAAACAAAGGCCAATTAGGTCATTTAGACATTTACTTTAGTGCGGAGGGAGCAGGTGATAAAGTTCTCTCGGTCCTGGCCTCAACCCTCGAGCATCCTCTTCTCCTTTAAACGAATCCATTGTCCCCCTTATAGGGGGACGGAAACGACAGCAATTAAAATAAGTACTTTGGAGGACCAAAAAAAAAAAAAAGGGCTGAGAACAAAATGGTCCCTTTTTAAAAGAAGGAAAGCCTAACGTTTGCATACGGGAAATTTAATATTCGGTTCTAATTATAGGATAAAGTTGATTTTTTTGGATAAATCAAGAAAATCAATTAAATTACTTTACCGTGTTTATATTTTTAATATCCTTAGATTATATATTAGTTTATTAGTTAAATTAATTAGTTTAGAGAAAAAAATAAAAATATAAATACTCTAAAGTAATTTAATTGACTTCCTTAATTTCTCCAAAAAAAGTCAACTTAATCTTATACTCCCTCCGGTCCTAATTATAAGAAAAAGTTGACTTTTTTAGAGAAATTAAGGAAGCCAATTAAATTACTTTAGAGTATTTATTTTTTTATTTTTTTCTCTAAACTAATTAATTTAACTAATAAACTAATATATAATCTAAGGATAACATAAATATAAACGCTCTAAAGTAAGTTAATTGGCTTCCTTAATTTCTCCAAAAAAATCAACTTTATCTTATAATTAAAATCGGAGGGAGTAATTAGAACCGGAGGGAGTATATATTATTCTTAAACGATATTTTTGAAACAGCGAGAAATAAATTTGATTCATAAAAGTGATTATTAGTTATATGATATACATAATATCCTAATAATTTTTCTTCACTTGTAGCCATATATAATGTCATGGCACAAGCTGTCTAGTTCAATTGACACTTTAGCAGTTTCTCAAATCTTACATAAGTGAATATAATGTTGCATGTTTGGTGCATGAGTTCTTTCCCTATAAGTGAAGAATAATGACCCTTTACTGTCATGACAATTAAAGATTTATATAAATTTGGCATAGAGAGCTTTCAAATAGAGATGAGAATGAAAGAAAATTGTTGATGAGTGTTCTCTTATCTTGTTCCTTACTGGGTCACGCTCACGGGGATCCTCCGTGGCGATAAGATTCGGTTTCAAAATATCTTAATCAATGGTTAATACCTCTCTTAATTTATTTGTCCGCTTCGTTTCTTGTCTTTTTCTCACAAGTCACAACTCTCTTCAATTTTTTAAAACAAAAAATTCTCTCACGGAATTGAACATTGTTTTAATAAAATGTATTTTAATATGATTAAGATCATCGATCTCACTCAAACAAAGATATGATTAAGATCTTTGGGCCACCGTATTTAATATCTGACCTTTCTTGTTAGAGGATTGGGAGCCAGAGGAAAGGAGATATATTGAGTAAAGTGGGCCCAAGGACCTTGTGGTCAATGTTTATTGAATAAATAATTTTCGCTGAACTTTAAACAGGGTCAAGAAAATAAGATTATGCAAAAATGAGGGAAAGAGATAATCCTCGCAGAAATCTCTAGAAAGCAGAGCGGACAAGGGAGTGTGAAATATCAAATTTGTGGTCCTCCTATGAGGGGACACGTAGTACGTCGCAACAATACTTCACGTGCTACTTTTTCATTTTATCTTCTTTTTATTTTTTTATTAAATTCATGTCGCCCCTTTTGGCTTTTACAAAGTTACCCAATCATTCACGCGCCAAACGACAAAGCTGCACAGCATGCTTCTCCAGCAATTATTACGAAAAATTCAGAACAATACCCAATATTAAAAATTTTATTAACAAGAATGTCCTAAATTAGAGTATTGATATTCTCTATGTATAAAATTTGTAGAGTACTATTATTTTCTGTATATATAAATTGTTAGGCTCTTGTCATCAATAAAACTTTAAATGTGAGATTTTTTTTCTGACTTTTTTATTATTATAATTACTATTAGCACTTTGGTGTTTTCAGTTAACTTGTTTATTTAATTTTTCATATAACAAATTCACAAACAGAAGCAGGAGGATTTAGTGGAAGAGGTCCTCTCCCACGTGAGCATGATAGCCCGAGTGTGAACCGTACAAAATATTCTGTAGTTCGTTCACAACCTCATTGTCATGCTCATAGGATAATAAATTTAATATCTTAATTTGAGTGGATCGTATTCCTAATACAACTTCACACACCACAAGCCTCTCAATATAGTTGTTATCACTTACAACGCCATATTATTATTTTTAATTAACTACAAGTACCATAACGCCAGGCGTCCTTCCGGCATTGGAATGGGGAAAATCCCAAAGGCTATTGTTACGAAAAATCAACAATCCATTGCCACGTTTTGATGTGGAGTTGTTAACTTGACTATAAAGTATGTTTGGAAGAGCTTAAATTTGAGAAATAAGTCCTTATTACGTAAGCCGAGAAAAAACTCCTCTCACATACCACTCTGGTCCCTATTATAAGTCTCTTTTACCTAAATCTCACGTACCAAGAAAAAGTAGTTAACCCAATGATTATAGGATAAATTTCCAACTATACCCTCATTTATGAATATGTACTTTTCAACTTTTTCTTCTTTATCTCTCTTTAAATTATTTCTTTATGGGTACAATAAATAGGGGTAAAATTGTCATAAATTTATTTATGTACTGAAAGGGGACTTATAAATAGGACCAACATTTTTGATAAAAAAAGATTTATAATAGAGATCAGAGTGGTACTTACCTCGTATACCGTGAATCACGAATTATAAACACTTATTGTCCAAAAATAAACTCTTCCAAACAAACACATAGTATATATTCATCTATCCCAAAATCATAATTTCAAAAATATTTTTTTATAAATTGAGATAAAATTCTTTTTGCATGTTTATTTTATAAACTGTAAAGATTATTATTTAAAAATTCATCCTAACACATACTACGTGAATATTTAAAAGATGCCCCCAAAAAGTCTCAATCACCCTCGTCTCGATCATTGATTAGATGCATGCGGTCCCCACTCCCCAGGAGCCGGTAAGGATTGAAAACCTGGTGCCTTAAAAAACCATAAATATTCGGTAGCGGCATTAATAAAATTACTATTTTTGGCACACAAAAAAAAAAAAAGTACTATCTACGTTCATAAGTTTTGCTTCAATTTATTTTAATCAATTATTGCACCTCAGTCCAACAAATTGAAGGCTTGTTGTTTTTTGTCGTTGCCACTCAAGTTTATATCTTTTGGGACCATTTTTAGAAATCTTCACAAATGAAATTAAGATGAACAGCTGTATTATTATTATCACAGCTGACAAGAGATTGCCATCACAATTTTATTTGTATTACAAAAAAACTTATCCATTGCGATGATTTGAAAGGGCTAGTGCTTGCTTAATTACAGTAGTTTATATGATAATGGACATCCATATGGAAGTAATGATAATAAAACAACACCTATGCTCCAAGTGACAAGGGCATTTTCCACTACTCAATATGTACTGGAGGTGAACTCATAAATTTGACAATGTGTTTGTTTGGAATAGTTTATTTTTTAGTAATAAATGCTTATAAATCATGATTCACGGTATATGAGATAAATATGTGAGAGTAGTTTTATCTCGACTTACGTAATAAGGATTTATTCTCTAAAATTAAATAATCTCAAACACACGCAACTTCTTTACTTGTTTGAACGTTTACCTTAACAAACACACTACTGACGGGGAAAATACTAGTATCAATTAATTAATTTTCTCCTTGTACGTATACTCTGACCTGTTCAAAAAAATTATACACATCTAAGCGTTTGAACGTTTCTTTATTTGTATTTGCCCCCCTGAAACTGAATCACGTCGCGTGTTCTGATTAATTTGGACGTTGACATTAAACCAATTAAAAATAGTAAAGAACAACTTGTTAAGCATGATGAACTAAAATGACGCCACCAACAGAGGTATCATTACTTCATTAAGACGAAACAATGAATCGACCATTTGCCTCTTTTATCCTTTCGATCCAACCTAGCTCTCTTTTAAATTTTCCGTGTGACATTGTTAGTCTATTATTTTACCCATAATAAAGAGCTAATCATCCCCAAAAAGAGAAATATGACGCCAAGACCGAAAATGTAAACGACCCATTGACAAGCTTTATGTTATTAGAGAACATGAAAACAAAAGATGCATAGTTTATAGTTCAAAGGAGGGTACAAGTTCACGCGTGGCGATGCCAGAAAACTCTGCGATACCACCACTAGACAGCAACTAAAGAGACAGACACATACATTTTTATTACATTATTAATCCATAATTTACGCGGAAAAGCATGCTAGCTAAAAGCTCTCTCCGACCCCACACACAAACCCAAACTCTTCACCACACAATCGCAGTTCCCTCACAGAGCGTCAACTTCAACGAGCAGCATTGGGAGTGGCCTCATCGTGGCAGCACTTGTAGGTGATGTACACCTCCATAGTTTTGGGACACTCCGGGCACCTGATTCTCTCCGGCAGCTTGCCGGCGATGTTAGGAACCTCGAGGTGGGAGCAACGGTGGAGGGCCTTGGCTGCCTTGTCATGGTACTCCTTGAAGGACCATTCGAATCCCTTGGTGACCACAAACCCCTTCCACTTCTCGAACTCAGCCACCGTCTTCAAGATGGTGGTCCCGTGTCCGGTCAGTATCACCTCAGACCCTTTGCTCAGCAGCGACCAGCCACTCTCGTTCTTGTACGACAACATCTTCTGAACTTCCTTCGTCACGTCGTCATCCTCCGCGGACTTGTGCACCTTCGTCACGAACAAGCTCTCAATCCCGCTCCAGAATTGGCTGAAAATGTTCTTGTTTTCCTTCTCCACGTAAAACAGCTCAATCAAGATGTTCTTCTCCTTCAGAAAGGCATCGTTAGCTAGAGCTGTCGCGTACTTATTGAACTGCTGGACCCAATCCTTGTCGTGACCACCATAGAAGAAGATGTATTTCTCCTCCTTTACCTGTTTCACATAAATTCATCTTTGTTATATAAACGAATCAATACTTCTCCAGAGCAGGGTATACAGTATATATACGTATAATAAACATACCCATGTACCAATGTTGGGGTGAATTTGGGACACAATGGGTGCGACCCATTGGCGGCTGGTGTGAATTTCTGCTTCCTGGGTCTTGGTGAAGGGGAAGGCCTTGATTCCCCAGGAATGGACCAAGTGGAAAGCGTTGTGGTGAAGAATCTTGCCTTGGTGGTTCATGGTCACCACCATGGGCTTCTTCTTAAATTGCCACTCCTCTTTGATGTACTTGAATCCGGCTACGCTACCGAAGTGCTCCACTACGAAGAATGGCATCTTTGCCTTCAGGATCTCGAACCTCTTGCGCAGCTGGTCCGTCCATTCCTCCACGATCGGAACCCACACGATCTTGTACTGATCCGTCTGGTTCTTTGTCTTGACGGCCTCGTGGATTTTAAGCACCACTGATAGTTCTTCCTCCGTGATGTCCAATGTGGATACAAACAAGTAGACGTTCTTCTTTTTCAGCACATCGATGCTCACCTGTCACAGGCATTTTAATTTATTAACTCCAAATGATACATTCACATTGATATTACTTTAACATGTCGCCTTTGACTGACAGCATCTTGGAGGTTCTTTTGTTGTTTTCTTCTGTTTCACAATATCTATGACATATATAGGCAGGGAGGTATCAAGGGATCCTCCACTCAAAAAATTAAACGTAGCAACAGTCATTATAGTACCTTGTTTTGCTTCAATTATTGCACCTACAAGCAATTAATTTATTATAGTCTAGTGAAAGTTATTATCAGGCTGGCCCACTTTGTCATTGTCGAATTTCCGAATAATTTAGGCGTAGTTTGAAGACTTTACAAGTAAGAAAATTGCACAATTAATTAACAACGAAACACAGTGGAAAGCTAAGATCCCTTTTTTTGGTGATAGGGTAGGGTCTTTTTTCCTCCACACAACTTTATTCGTACCGGGGAGTAAAAAGAGGGGGTCACATACCGTGGTTTTTGAGGCGCCATCGTACAGTGGCTTTGGAACATCCGACGAGAAAATGAGAAGCTTGAGCACCTCCGAAGTCTCGGTTGGGGTCTGCATAGTCTTCCTGATCTTGTAATAGATTCTCGTCACCTCTGCATGGAGCACAAGATATATAAATAACTCATAATCACCACCATCGATCTCTCTCTCCTTCAAATTTAATTCAATGAAAAATTAATTATATTCCCAACCAAAATATTACCTATCTGTTGCCTGCACAGAGTGATCTGCTTCCTCAGCTTGCTGAGAATTATGTTAATCTTCTGGCCATAGTGGGACAGTTCTTGCCTGTGCTCCCTGTATGCAGACACACAATAATTATATACACTCGTAACAAATTAACGAGGGGGATTTCAAGGGAAGCAGACACTTACGACTCGGTGATGAGGCAATCGATCTGAGTGACGATGGCGACAATGGTGATGATGGCCCAGTAGACATCAAGTGGGATCTGTTCAGTGGCAGTGACCAAAGCGGGGACATCCTTGGTGTCGTACGAGGAGAGTTGTTCGAGCTCGAAGATGAGCTCGATGACTTGCAAGGTAGACTTGGTCAGAGAGTTGAGCTCTACGATGGCCTGGCGGTGCTTCTGGAGGGAGGCGGGTTTGGTGAGTATGGGAACTCGCTTCAGCATAGCCACCGATTTCGCCAGCAAATCGTTGGGCTGAAGCTGAGCAAGAAGCCAGAACTCGCCGTATTCCATAGCAAAAGCCGCGAGGGTAAGCACGGCTTTTGCGTCCCACTCATAGTGTGACAGCTTCCCCAAAATCGCCATTGCGGTCTTATGAGCTACTTGCTCGCCCGGAGGCTTGCATTGCATCTACCGTTCAAGAAAACAAAAAATATAGTTTAGTAAGATCTTGTTGTCTTTACACTTTGTCTGTTCATTTCTCATTTTCTCTATAAGTCATGCCCCTGAAAATTTTAAAATTCCTCCAATAATTTCTTCATCCGTCGCAGGTTCAAAAGACTCACGTGACTTAAATTTGTTTTATATTTTTGCCCCACAAAGTCCAAAAATTGTTAGTTTCGTCTAGAATATAATCTCCTAGATAAAATCTTTGTATGTATGGTTGAGAAGGGGAAGGGTTTAGGGATAACCTCGGAAGAAATTTGCCTGAGAGTGCAGAGGGGAGAGGAGAAGTTGGCTTGGGTGTTTTTGTCGTCAATGTGGTCCAAGCTTACTTGGGAATTCCCCTGTGAAAACTTACATCAGTACGGACAGTAAACATAGCAGAAGAAGAAGAAGGAAACAGGAAAAAGGAGAGGAGAAAAAGAGATTGAAGAAACCTGGACAACACTGTCGACAATGTGGGTGGAACGGGTGAGGGTGTTGTCGACAAGGGAGAAGAGAGGCCCAGCATCGAACTTGGTGTCACTGTGGACATGGGTTGAGATGATTTGTTCTAAGATCTGATCGTCCGACATGGTGAGAGGGTTGTGCTCATGGCCCTCGCCACCGCTGGGGATCAGAGATTTCAGGGAGAACTTAGAAGTAAGTGACGCCATGATGATCACAGAAAAACAAAAGCCAAAGAAAGACTAGTGAGGTAGGCTTGGGAGAGTTAACCAGGGTCCAGTTCTGGAGTGCCTTGAGGCCAGACTTGAGACCCTATTTATAGCACAATGAAAGCAACGGATTTTTGCTCCCACTGCTACTAAATTCCATTACTGCCCTTGAGATTATTCTATTCAATGGTGAAATTTGGGCTGCGGCACAGGCCCTGAGTCGGATTAACGGGAAAATGAGGGCTTGGTCCGGTGATATGAGGTGTAATAAATAATATCTCTCAGCTTTGGCAGGTGGCACCACATGACATGTGTATTTAAATCGCTTTGGTGAGGTCCCCACCTATTTTGCTCACGTGATTCTTTCAACAGCAACTCTGCAGTTTTCCTCGTCCAATTGTTACTACATCGAACTCTGCACTATGAGTAAATAGAACGAAGCTTTCATTATGAAATTGTGCTGGCATGTTATGAATAATTCTGATAAATTTTGGGTCCAAGTTCTGAGAGAGAAGTATCGATGAGATCAGTCAATTGGTCCTGTTGCTCGAAAAAACATGTCTTCTACTTGGAGAGGAATTTGTATTGTCTGGGATAGATTCCATAAAGGGGTGGGCATTAAAGTTGGCAATGGTGAGTTAGCTTCGTTCTGATATGACAATTGGTCCGAGTTGAATCAGCCTTTGATTGAGTTAATCCCGGGTTTGGAGGCTTTTGTGGACGGAAATGAAAGAGTTCGAGATTATACTAATCATGGGGGAGAATGGGATATTGGAAAGCTAGGCCGATGGTTCCACTCTCAAATCATCCAACAAATTATATGTGCTCAGCCCCCATGTGCTGAGAGAGGAGCATATAAGTATTACTGGAAACCTTCTTCAAATGGTTGTTTCTCTGTTGGTTCTGCTTACCATTTTCTGAGTGCAGGTTCCTCTAATTCTAGCTCAACTTTTTGGAGAAAGCTGTGGAGATGGGACATTCCTGAGAAGATCAAGTCTTTTATATGGCTTGTGGCGCATGGAAGGGTGCATACGGCGCAACTCAAAACAAGGAGAGGAAACTCACCAAAGTTAAGTTACATTCAGATTCATTAGAGGCTATTCAGTTACTGATATCAGGATATGGGCCATATCATCCATTGGGCCAAGATATCATTGAGATTAGATCGTTGATTTACTCTGGTTGGGATATAGAGATACTTCACTCAAATAGGGAAGCGTTGAAGTGTGCAGATTATTTGGCTAAAATGGCGCAGGAGGCGAACACTGATCTGTGTCTACTACAAGTGCCACCAACTTGTTGTTTGAATCAAATGTTAGTCGATCTAGGCTAAATTGATTGATGTAATATCACCTCTTTTGGTTTGTAGTGTCAATATGACACAACTCAAGAGTTAGCTCTTGTCCTACTAATTCAAAAAAAAAAAAACAAGGAGAGGATTATCAGAGAGTGCAACGTGTCCTTTTCAATGCACTCAAGAGGAGGATGTGATGCATCTCTTGAGAGATTGTACGAACGCTCGTGAGCGGTGGATTTCAATATTTAAACCTGCCATGTGGAATAATTTTTTGAATTTACAGGGAATGGAGTGGATCCAGTGAAACCTGAATCATGAAGCTGGAAGGGATTTCACCAAGAAGGTCAGATGGGCAACCCTATTCGGTTACGTATGCTGGGATATCTGGGCGGACAGATGCAAGAAGCTTTTTGGAGAAGAAGCCGAGTCTTACCACCATAATGCTAATGTCAGCCTTTTTAGGGCGAGTTGGGATATAGATTTAAGAACTCACTGTAGTTTCTACAACAACCCACAAATGGAGCAGCAGATCTTCCAATTAGGAGGCAGGGTTTTTGTACTCTTCAGACAGATGGTTAAGTCCTCGAATCAGGACAGAGTGGAAGCGCAGGGATTCTTAGAGGAGAAGAAGGTGAATGGCTGTGTGGTTACATGTGCAAACTTACGCAGGTACCACCGGTTATTGCAGAGATTATTGCCATCATCCAGGGTCTTCAGATTTGTTGGCATAGGAATTTGACGAATGTTATGGTTTTTACTGACTGTATTGAAGCAATTAATTTACTTACTAGGGGCTGTGATGATAGACACCCGTTTAAGATGGTCATTGAGGAGGCTAGATTATGGTTGTCTAAGGAATGATGTGTTCTTATCAACCATATATCTAGAGATTATAATGCTCAAGCTGACTATTCAGCTATGTTAGCTCATAGTAGTCCTGAATATTTTGTCATCTTTGATCAACCACCACCTCCTCTATCGGCAGGCGGTGGTTGATGAAGGATCCATGGTTTTTGGCTCTTTGGAGTTGTCGTTGTATTAATCTTCCATTGGATTAATGAATTCCAGTTTTCACTCAAAAAAAAACCGGAGCGCCAAAAAATAAGGAAACATTGAGATTTGAGAAAACACTCACGAGGAAGGGGGGAAAAGCAGAGAAAAAATGGGGAAGCAAACAAGGGAAAAGGGTAAAAAATGTCCCGAAAATTTTCACAATTGAGTTATGGATGTCTAAAAAATTTAGAGGGGGCGTATTTGCCCCGGAGGTTTTAGAAGGGGAATATTTGCCCCTCCGTTAACATACCCAACGTGTAATGTTTGCTGATCAAATTCTGTAGAGGTAACATGTCTATGTGGCATCCACCTCACCCTTTTTCACGTCATATTTTTAAGGGCCAAAAATGCCTTGGAAGTTTTCACTGAAGGGCATTGAGTGTCTGGAAGTTTTATAAGGGGCAATTTCGCCCCTTCGTTGACATACCAAATCGATCAACATTTATTGACCAAATTCTGTAGAGATGGCATACCTATGTGGCATCCGCCTCACCTTTTGTCCACATCATACTTTTCATAAGAATAAATTAAAAAAACTCAAGGTTGTTAATTCTGTAAATCTTCAATTTCTCCTTCTGATTCACCCAAAAATTTGCATAAAAAAAAATTAGAAGACGTATTGATCTCCCTTACTCAAATCTCATAGAGACCTAGGAGTTGTGTCCACTAGAAACAATTTTGAGCTTCCAGTGGCGGAAAGTGATGGGCTTAGTTTGGCTGGTGAACTAGATCTTCTCTTGTGACATTTCTTCAACGATTTGACTTATGAGTTTAGATAAAAAGGAGAGTGAACGAAATGGAACCCAAATCAACCCTCAAACACATGGTTAATTGCAGTCAACTTTCATCAATTTGTAAGGTTTAATTCTCCATTGCATTTTGGGAGCACTAAGGAAAGGTCTGAAGAAAGCTAACTTTACAAAATATATTCAATCACTCACCCAACAAGAGAGAAAAAGACAAATGAATATGAGAAATTACACCTAGGGGTGATCTAATTTTTTCTTAAGTATCGTCCTACTAAAAAATCTGAGGGGGAAGCAATTTTTTAGATACAATTTTTTGAGTTTGAGTCAGAAGGGGGATTGAATTTGAGGGATCACACAATCTAGGAAAGCAATATGAGTTTGTTTTTTTTAAATATTTTCCTACTAAAAAACCTAAGGGGAGTGATTTTTTGGATGCAAATAATCAGAGGGACAGATTGAAGAGTTATACAATCAATGACCTTGAGTTTTTTTTTTTTAATTTATTTTTAAGAAAAGTATGACGTGGAAAAAAGGTGAGGCAGATGCCTTGTAGGCATGCCACCTCTGCAGCATTTGGTCAACAAACGTTGACCGTTTGGATATGTTAACGAAGGAGTTTAATTGCCACATTTTTAAAACTTTCAGGGCAGTTTTGCCCCTTAGAAAACTTTCAAACACCTAGTACCCCTCAATGGAAATTTTCAGGACATTGTTGCCCCTTAAAAATATGACGTGGAAAAAGGATGAGGTGGATGTTATATAAACATACCACCTCTGTAAAATTTGATCAACAAATATTAACCGTTTGGGTATATTAACAGAGGGTTAAGATTACCTCATTTTTTAAACTTCCAAGACAAATGCGCTTCCACTAAAACTTGCAGACACCCATAATTCAGTTATAAAAACTTTCAACGTGTGTTTAACCTTTATCCCAACAAACAAAATGCTTCCTATCACGGTCTTGTGCAGGGGAGTTTTTAATGTTTTACGACAAATTCATCACGCTGACGCATTTGACCGACAAAACTAAATTGTTTTAACTAATGTTCACCTGTTCCTGACACCCTTTGCACAGTAAACTTATGTTCCAAGTAAATTTATGTGAATTTTCTATCAAATTTATAAGAAGTCGATGTAAATATAGCCATGTAAGTATGATACAGATTTAATATTTCTCTAAATTCTGTGAGTAAATTCAGTATTTCCTTAACATCAACTCGTAATGCCCCTATTAACATGCGCGCGCGCACGTTTTTACACACTTTATAAGGATGGATTTTCTAGATTTATCTGCAATGTTTTCGCTGAAAAATACTACACGGATGTAGATTGTTTTATACTATGGACACAGTACTGGCTTCTCTGTAATTAATATAATTTATTAAAACATAACACACTATAAGAAATATGTTTGCCCGAAAATTGTTCAATAAAACTTCAATGATAATAAAAATACAATGATAATTCGCTATTCATGAAGCTAGGCTGGAACTTGGTGAAGTGCAAAGATGACTTATGGATAAATGTGATCCAGGATAAATATCGATACGGTACAAATATCTTACCAAAGTTTGACTCAAAGAAACCAAGTTCCAATGTCTAGATGGGCATCAAGGCAACATGGGAGGGCGTGGAGAAAGGCATGGAAGTTATAGATGGAGGGAATGTTTGCTAGAAAGGGAATAACTCTGGGTTGTTCTCTGTAAGTTTGGCAAACCACTCCCTTAGTGCACAGAATTATGAAGACCCTTTATGGGCAAAGCTATGCAGACTACGGATCCCAGAACGGTGTAGAATGTTCTTATGGCTTGCTGCTAGGAGGCGGTTACTGACTAATGCATCTTGAGTGAAGAGAGGCTTAAGCGAGGATGATCAGTGCCCAATATGCCAGGTACACTGTGAAAACACCCTACATATCCTCAGGGATTGTGAAGGTACGTTGAGCCTATGGAAAGATCTCGTGCATCCCACTACATGGAGGAAGTTCACCTCTTTGGACTTCGCTGATTGGTTTTGCGGGAACCTAACAATGAGCAACAACCGCCAACAGGATGAGTGGAGTTCGTTTTTTGCCATTGTGTGCTGGTGGATCTGGAGGAGACGAAACCTATAGGTTTTTGAAAGGAAGAAGGTCTCGAATGAGGTTGTCAATACAAGTACAAGAGCGTTGCTAGAAAGTTTAACCGATGCATATGCAAAGATGCAGAAGGGACGACTGGTTCTGAATAGAGAAGACGATCAACTTTCTCGGTGAAACCCAGCTGACCCAGGATGTATTCAAATTAACATCGACGGTGCGTTCTCCTATAGTACGAAGAGAGCCACTTGTGGGGGTTTGATACGAGACCATCTGGGGCGACTTGTTAGAGGGTTTATGTTTAGATTTGACGAAGGCAACCTATTGACTGCAGAGTTGTGGGCATGCCTCCATGGCCTCAAACTTGCCTGGGACTCGGGCTTTCATAAAGTTAAGATGGAGTCAGACTTTGAGGAAGCAATTCTACTCATCAAAGATGGGGCTTTGCGATACTCATGTTGATAAAGGGATTATTGATGCAGTGCGAGATATACTACAAAGGGAATGGGATGTGAATCTACAACACGTATAGAGATGGCATAATTTAGCAGTAGATCACCTTGCCAAGGAAGGGCTTAACGTACCACTGGGCCTGCAAATGGTGTACCAAGCTCCGCCAGAGCTTGAACGGATACTACATAGAGATCTAGGTTGATACGTTGTTCTCTCTTCATGTTATCAAAAAAAAATACAATGATAATGTTTTTGCTAAAAAAGTGTAATACCAATTTTTATATTCATAAATATTAGTGAATATATTTAATGTATCCACAACTAACAGGGGAAAAGAGAGAAAAAATGGCGAGTAAAGGGATTTCGTGTAAATATGGGATACAATCATTTTTCAAACTCTTCTTCAGACGAATGAATATAAATTATTATATATTTTTGTTAAAAAAAATATAATAAATGTGATATATATTTAAGAACAATGGACCCAAGGACATGAGAGACTGAAAAGAGGCCAACAAATTGTTGGTTGAACTAGTAATCAACCTTATCTATAAGAAAAAGAATATAAATTCAAATCTCGAAAATCCTACTTATTGAAAGAAGTAAAACTTTTACGCTCTGAGTCTCAAAAGTGGAAACCCTTGACGGTATAAAAAAAATTAAAGACCTGTAAAATTTTATGAGAAGATGAAAAAAAATGAAGGGGAGAGACAAATAAAGAAAGGGTCAATGTGCAAATTTGTCCTGAAAGTTTTTAGAAGGAAATTTTGTCTGAAGGTGTAAAAACGAGAGCAATTTTGCCCTAGTTGTTATCTCAGTTAATTTTAACCCTTAGTTGATCAAATGTGCTGAGCTAACATGCAAATTTGTCCTGAAAGTTTTTAAAGGGAATTTTGTCCGAAGGTGTAAAAAAGGGAGCAATTTTGTCCTAATGGTTATCCCAATTAATTTTAACCATTAGTTGATTAAATATGTTGAACTGAAAATTTATATGTCATCCACGTTATTTTTGTTAAAGTGCAAATTTGCATCGGTAGTCTGTGTGTCATCTGCTTAATTTTTTTAAAGTTATATTTAAAATTTTTAAGGTAAATTTACATATTAATAAAAATGATATAAATGATATGTAGATCACAACCAATAATTAAAATTAATTGAGATAATTATTAGGATAAAATTACTCTACAAGAAAAACTTCTCAAACAAAATTGTCCCTTGACCAATAATGAAATGAGAAAGATCCAGAGTGGGCCCAGAGTTTTAACACTTGAATTAGAAGAATTAGAAGGATCACGGATGCTATATGATGTTACAGATATGGATACGTTAATATCGATATTAATTGTTGGCCAAAATATCGGTATTAATTATATTGACGATTAATTTGTGGTGGAGAATTCAATGAGGAAGGCGGGAGAGAAAAAACCGGTGACATGCGATAGAGCCACTTCACTCAACTCTTTTGTTGCTGATTGGTTATAAATCAAAATACTCAGTAATTTTTGAAATATAAGATATATTTATTTAATTTTATTTATTAATAATATATATATATATTTTAAAACATCTTAGTTATTTTTGTATTCTCTCACTACCTCCCTTCTTAATTATTATTAAAAGAATATTAATTAGGATAAATTAGAAAAAAAAACTGATAAATATAAAAATTATATTTTATATTTAAGATTAGGCTCAACTGCTCAAATGTATCTTAACCGGAGAGAGTATCATAGATGACCCGAAGCATTAATTTACTTTTAGTTTAGTCATAATTATAATTATAATAATATATAATATTATATTGCAATAAATATACGTATTACTTGATAAACGTATTAGATATCTATATTCGTACATCAAAATTTAAGCATTTAAGATCCTGCAGTCAAATATAAAAACTTAACCCACTTGTTTTATTAACCGACCTGATTTGTACTGTAATATGCCGACACTCGTTTTCATTTCGATAATCGAAGAATAATAAAGACGGAATTCAATGAGTATATAGAAAAGTACATTTATACTGATAAAAATATTTGTTTACAATCCCAACGTCGTTAGTCAACGAAAAACAGAAAATACAGTGGAAACTTAATATTTACAGAATTTTTCAAAATATCTAAACATAAACTAATTATAACCACTATCTTGATTTTCCTAGAGACACGTGCCAATTATTTCCCGGCGTATACGCCCTTGCCTTTCGTACCACTGGCACTCGCTGAGATGTTTGTTTAAAAAAAATAGGGTGAGATTCCGAAGAACTCAGTAGAAACATGCTATCATTCATAAAGAATGCGAAAAGTAAATATGACATGTGCCAAGGTATGCACTAATTAATGAACAATATAAACACATCATCGTCATGTAGACATGAGTAGGGTCCAACCCCACAATCTACACCGGTTGAACTTCTGCCAACTCCCAGTGTAAGTGCACACCGGCACTAACAGCCTCTCTCTAGGCAATTTATGTTAATTAATAAAGTGAATTAACAAGCAATGGCATCCACACAATCATATAACTATGACATAATGTATGAAGGACAATGTCCCTACCTCGAAGTTTTATAAACCCCTATTTAGATGTGTCTCGAAATACGCATTGTATCCGGCCTCCAACTCAGTCATAAAATATTAAATGTACAAGAAATAGGTCATAACTTATCCAAGTATCATTTTAGACTCTTCCATAGTATTTCTTGTGGTTATATTAGTTTATGATGAAAATTTACCAAAATGCCCTCGAGACCCCGGCCCGGCTCCGCAGTACCTGGCCTGATAGTACGTTTTTCCAAAATTTTGACTAAGGCTATTCTGACTTATTTTCGACCAAGGAATCCATTTCTGGGCTCAAAATCACCAAATTCACTGTCAAATTACGAAAATACCATTGACAGACCCTATTTAGGGATTTCAGTAGCATTTTCGTAATTATGTTTTTTTGGCCTCTACCGAAAAAGTGCTCAACTATAACCCCATCTATTTATTTTCCACTGAATCCAATGGAACCATTTATTTCATGAAAATCCTACTCCTACCCCTTGGAATAGTGCTTGCCGAAATATTGAAGAAAATGGAAAAAAAATAGTTTATTGTTTTATCTTCCAAAATTTGTATTCTTCCACTTCTAATCCTCGATTAACTCACTTAAACACTTCTTAATCATGATTTAAAGGATTTTGGGCAGAAAAAACCCTTGGGATTATAGCTTTTCAAATTTCATAACTCAACCAAAAATCACATAAACCAAACAACAATTACCAACAACAACTTCATACTAACATAAAGTTGAGATTGGTATAACTACCTCTTAAACTTCTTGGATGCTCTTACTCTAGGCACCTCCTCATTCTCTTCTTGATCTCAAAGTGTGACTTCACCACCATGAATTCATGAGAAATAAGAGTTTAAAGAAGAACTTTATGCATGCTTAAGATAAGAACACTTAAGGGACAATACCTACCTTAGCTTTTTTTTGCTTGGGCTCTCCTCTTCTCCCTATTTCTCAAGCTCTCTCTTATCTCTTTTTGCCTAAGACTTGGACGAAATGAGGCATGAAAGGGGAAGGAGGATGTTTTTATTAATTGGTCTTCTTCCTTCTTAGTTATTGATTTAATCAAAAGCTCATAATGTAACACTTGTCATAATCCCTTCTTCCCTCATAATTACTCCACTTAATTTCCATTAAATTGAATAAATTTCCTTCCCTTTCTTTCTCCTCCAACCCGTCCTCTTCCCCCTTTTTCTCCAACTAGCCCATGCTTCTTCCACTAGGTTCAAACTTACACTCTTCCATGTAAACTTTTTTTTTCATTCCTTCACTCAAGCTTATCCCATCATGCATTACACCATCCTTTCATGTCGTGTACACTCTATCTTGGTTATCATTGATATGTGCATGTAGTATAGTCATCATAACCTTCTTCTTGTAGCATGTGGTCATGAACTTAATATTTTTTTCACCTTTACCTTCATGCTTGGACGAAATTAAAGAGAGGAAGGGAAGAAAATTGTTTTTCACAACTCCATAATTCACATAATTGGTTTATGTATAATTCCCCCTAATTTCACAATTCTTAATTTATTTTATCAAGAATAATCACATTATGTATTTTCCTTTATTTTTCTTGATTAATTGAAATTGAATCCAATTAATTGAAAAATAATTAATCTTGGGCTAAATTGGAAAAATTATGATTTTGCTATCACCTTTGTAATTTAATTCATTTCTTGAATTTATTTGCCAATTTCCTTGTAAATATGAATATTTCAAAATTCACAAGATCCAAATTCATAAATATTCACCATTTTATTGAATTATTCAAAATAATTACAATATATTATTGATGAATAAAATTTAGGGTGTTACATAATACATATTTTTATTGTACATAAGCTGTGTAAAATCTCATGCTAATAAATTCTCAATTAAACCAAGATTTTTCTTTTCGGGCTCACAGTCCTGAAACCGCAACATCCTTTGTTGACCAATAGAAAGTAGAAACCCCAACATCCTTCTTCTTCTTCTTCTTCTTCTTCTTCTTTATTTGATTAATGATTTCTCTATCAAGACTTAAAAGGTGAAGTGTTCTCACATCTCTTAATAAATATATTTTTGGAGATTTTAATTTATATTTTATTTTTTATGAACCTAAAACCTTTTAC